>CM034358.1:86701571-86765712 GCA_019925275.1 Mytilus edulis | reverse complement strand
AATATAGTCTTTGTTATGTAATTATCACTTCGGTCTACAGGAATACCTGATAATCATGGGAGATAACACACTTCATACGAGTAAAGTGAGATACATCATCGCATGTGCTTTTATCCAATGATTTGACCCCTGGTCAGTAGATATATGCAAAAAAACAGAAAACACATGTACATGTTTTAAGAAAATCATGAATTATTATTTTTAATGCACTTGAGCAAAACAAAAGATATTGTCATTTCTCAGTGAAAAAGGGGGAGGGTCAAACCTTTTTGAAAACAATATTTCTGCACCGATTCAACTATTAAGCTAGTTAGCTACTACCCATTGCTTCTAATATAAAAGGTTTAAATGAAGGTTACTAAGCCACAAGGGAGAAGCATTTGTCTTTCTTTGTAATTAAACTTTCAAGAAATAGATTTTTCTCTCTCAATAATACTTATGTATTTAAATCAAATGATAACACAGCCTGAGTAATTTTTGTTGTTGTCTTATTTCAGTTCCAGACATATCATTACTTTTTAACCTGAGATGGCAAACTAGAGGTTTTAAAAAGTCCTGAATAACTGGTAAGCATTTTGTTTTGTTAGGCAAGCTCTAAATTGTTTATTTATGGTATTTATGCAATTGAAATTACAGTCGGTATGTTAAAAATATGCAAATATGAAAACTGTTGCTATGGTCTTGATATTGAATGGAAAGGCTTAGTTACAGATCGTTTCGACTCAATATTTCGAGTTAAATCTTGCGGCAACTGTTTCTCACGTAACACCGCAAACTATATTTAGCACTATTTTGATCTGTCGTTATTTAATGACGCCATAATACATGTGATGTCACAATGTTTCCTTTAAAACCTCATGTGGATTTCTCACTGATAAAAGGTTTTCACTGAAATACATGTTAAAAACATTTTTTCTCAAATAGAATTATGTGAAAGGACAAGTTTTGAAAATTTGCACTATATTGCACTCTAATTATATGATAAGGATGACTTTCCCAGTAGTTTAGAGTGCTTTCCACAGTTTTAAATACCAGATTTCCACTAGTAAGAATAATTATTTTGGTGTTGGTTTTTTTATAAAATCTTCATTTTTGCATAATTTCTCTGCCAAAATGCACTTTAAGACACAAGAAAATTTTATAGAATGCTTTAACAGGGTCTGTGTATTGTAATTAAAGGTTATAATCAGAAGTTTTGTCCTTGTTTTGACTAGTGAATGTATTCTGGAAGAAATTAATTATACATACACATTGTATTCAAAATAAATGAATATAGCGACGAAAGTGTCATTGCCTTATAGTGCTAAAACAACTTTATTTTTTTTCAGAAATGGACAAAAATACACAGATTTATTCAGAATGTTATACCGATGAAGATCACATAAAAATATTTGGAAAAATCAGAAGTATTGATTTCAATATGGGTCAGGATCCCTAATAGACCTTGAGATGAGGAACTCAGATGACGTAATTAAAAAAAAATATTAGTCCGCCATACAATTGTGGATGCTGTGATTTTAAAAATGGACATAAATGAACAATAAGAACTGTTTGATAGAGCTGATGTGATGAGAAAAGAAAGATGTAGATTTGACCTGAAATAAATTATTAGAAAGGACAATTTTTTTATTGAATTTTATGATCAGAATTTTGGGATTATTTCATGAGGAGAGTGACATTTTTCACCATCTTCCGGGGTCCAGCAATTTGCGAAAAAAGTAATCTCACTTGCCACCCCGAAAATTTAACCAGACATGTATAAATGTATCAGCTTCGATATGAGCCATCATACATGTTCAAGTAAACGATATGGACTGAGCAACGGAGGAAAACATTACCATTACGGCCTATGGAGAATTAATTGTAAATGTATACCCAAATTAGAAGCTTAATTCCAGAAGTTTTCAGGCTGATTTATGGATGATTTCACCTTGTACACCACCGAAAATGATGGTTAGTAGTTTTTTATTTATACCTAGTTATTATAAATGGTTTGAGATAAATATTATTGATAAAGATCAGCAAAAACTCAATGAAATTTTCGCTTTTAAAATGCATTACTGGCACGGGGGCTGAACACTTTTTTTTAGGCACAATCATAACTTTGTTTACTTCCGAGATATCCGAAAGGAATTTGTTTACTATATTGAAAAAGGCAAGAAATAACTTTTAAATATTATTAAATTGTAAGTAAACATGACACAATATAGTCTTTGTTATGTAATTATCACTTCGGTCTACAGGAATACCTGATAATCATGGGAGATAACACACTTCATACGAGTAAAGTGAGATACATCATCGCATGTGCTTTTATCCAATGATTTGACCCCTGGTCAGTAGATATATGCAAAAAAACAGAAAACACATGTACATGTTTTAAGAAAATCATGAATTATTATTTTTAATGCACTTGAGCAAAACAAAAGATATTGTCATTTCTCAGTGAAAAAGGGGGAGGGTCAAACCTTTTTGAAAACAATATTTCTGCACCGATTCAACTATTAAGCTAGTTAGCTACTACCCATTGCTTCTAATATAAAAGGTTTAAATGAAGGTTACTAAGCCACAAGGGAGAAGCATTTGTCTTTCTTTGTAATTAAACTTTCAAGAAATAGATTTTTCTCTCTCAATAATACTTATGTATTTAAATCAAATGATAACACAGCCTGAGTAATTTTTGTTGTTGTCTTATTTCAGTTCCAGACATATCATTACTTTTTAACCTGAGATGGCAAACTAGAGGTTTTAAAAAGTCCTGAATAACTGGTAAGCATTTTGTTTTGTTAGGCAAGCTCTAAATTGTTTATTTATGGTATTTATGCAATTGAAATTACAGTCGGTATGTTAAAAATATGCAAATATGAAAACTGTTGCTATGGTCTTGATATTGAATGGAAAGGCTTAGTTACAGATCGTTTCGACTCAATATTTCGAGTTAAATCTTGCGGCAACTGTTTCTCACGTAACACCGCAAACTATATTTAGCACTATTTTGATCTGTCGTTATTTAATGACGCCATAATACATGTGATGTCACAATGTTTCCTTTAAAACCTCATGTGGATTTCTCACTGATAAAAGGTTTTCACTGAAATACATGTTAAAAACATTTTTTCTCAAATAGAATTATGTGAAAGGACAAGTTTTGAAAATTTGCACTATATTGCACTCTAATTATATGATAAGGATGACTTTCCCAGTAGTTTAGAGTGCTTTCCACAGTTTTAAATACCAGATTTCCACTAGTAAGAATAATTATTTTGGTGTTGGTTTTTTTTATAAAATCTTCATTTTTGCATAATTTCTCTGCCAAAATGCACTTTAAGACACAAGAAAATTTTATAGAATGCTTTAACAGGGTCTGTGTATTGTAATTAAAGGTTATAATCAGAAGTTTTGTCCTTGTTTTGACTAGTGAATGTATTCTGGAAGAAATTAATTATACATACACATTGTATTCAAAATAAATGAATATAGCGACGAAAGTGTCATTGCCTTATAGTGCTAAAACAACTTTATTTTTTTTCAGAAATGGACAAAAATACACAGATTTATTCAGAATGTTATACCGATGAAGATCACATAAAAATATTTGGAAAAATCAGAAGTATTGATTTCAATATGGGTCAGGATCCCTAATAGACCTTGAGATGAGGAACTCAGATGACGTAATTAAAAAAAAATATTAGTCCGCCATACAATTGTGGATGCTGTGATTTTAAAAATGGACATAAATGAACAATAAGAACTGTTTGATAGAGCTGATGTGATGAGAAAAGAAAGATGTAGATTTGACCTGAAATAAATTATTAGAAAGGACAATTTTTTTATTGAATTTTATGATCAGAATTTTGGGATTATTTCATGAGGAGAGTGACATTTTTCACCATCTTCCGGGGTCCAGCAATTTGCGAAAAAAGTAATCTCACTTGCCACCCCGAAAATTTAACCAGACATGTATAAATGTATCAGCTTCGATATGAGCCATCATACATGTTCAAGTAAACGATATGGACTGAGCAACGGAGGAAAACATTACCATTACGGCCTATGGAGAATTAATTGTAAATGTATACCCAAATTAGAAGCTTAATTCCAGAAGTTTTCAGGCTGATTTATGGATGATTTCACCTTGTACACCACCGAAAATGATGGTTAGTAGTTTTTTATTTATACCTAGTTATTATAAATGGTTTAAGATAAATATTATTGATAAAGATCAGCAAAAACTCAATGAAATTTTCGCTTTTAAAATGCATTACTGGCACGGGGCTGAACACTTTTTTTAGGCACAATCATAACTTTGTTTACTTCCGAGATATCCGAAAGGAATTTGTTTACTATATTGAAAAAGGCAAGAAATAACTTTTAAATATTATTAAATTGTAAGTAAACATGACACAATATAGTCTTTGTTATGTAATTATCACTTCGGTCTACAGGAATACCTGATAATCATGGGAGATAACACACTTCATACGAGTAAAGTGAGATACATCATCGCATGTGCTTTTATCCAATGATTTGACCCCTGGTCAGTAGATATATGCAAAAAAACAGAAAACACATGTACATGTTTTAAGAAAATCATGAATTATTATTTTTAATGCACTTGAGCAAAACAAAAGATATTGTCATTTCTCAGTGAAAAAGGGGGAGGGTCAAACCTTTTTGAAAACAATATTTCTGCACCGATTCAACTATTAAGCTAGTTAGCTACTACCCATTGCTTCTAATATAAAAGGTTTAAATGAAGGTTACTAAGCCACAAGGGAGAAGCATTTGTCTTTCTTTGTAATTAAACTTTCAAGAAATAGATTTTTCTCTCTCAATAATACTTATGTATTTAAATCAAATGATAACACAGCCTGAGTAATTTTTTTTGTTGTCTTATTTCAGTTCCAGACATATCATTACTTTTTAACCTGAGATGGCAAACTAGAGGTTTTAAAAAGTCCTGAATAACTGGTAAGCATTTTGTTTTGTTAGGCAAGCTCTAAATTGTTTATTTATGGTATTTATGCAATTGAAATTACAGTCGGTATGTTAAAAATATGCAAATATGAAAACTGTTGCTATGGTCTTGATATTGAATGGAAAGGCTTAGTTACAGATCGTTTCGACTCAATATTTCGAGTTAAATCTTGCGGCAACTGTTTCTCACGTAACACCGCAAACTATATTTAGCACTATTTTGATCTGTCGTTATTTAATGACGCCATAATACATGTGATGTCACAATGTTTCCTTTAAAACCTCATGTGGATTTCTCACTGATAAAAGGTTTTCACTGAAATACATGTTAAAAACATTTTTTCTCAAATAGAATTATGTGAAAGGACAAGTTTTGAAAATTTGCACTATATTGCACTCTAATTATATGATAAGGATGACTTTCCCAGTAGTTTAGAGTGCTTTCCACAGTTTTAAATACCAGATTTCCACTAGTAAGAATAATTATTTTGGTGTTGGTTTTTTTATAAAATCTTCATTTTTGCATAATTTCTCTGCCAAAATGCACTTTAAGACACAAGAAAATTTTATAGAATGCTTTAACAGGGTCTGTGTATTGTAATTAAAGGTTATAATCAGAAGTTTTGTCCTTGTTTTGACTAGTGAATGTATTCTGGAAGAAATTAATTATACATACACATTGTATTCAAAATAAATGAATATAGCGACGAAAGTGTCATTGCCTTATAGTGCTAAAACAACTTTATTTTTTTTCAGAAATGGACAAAAATACACAGATTTATTCAGAATGTTATACCGATTAAGATCACATAAAAATATTTGGAAAAATCAGAAGTATTGATTTCAATATGGGTCAGGATCCCTAATAGACCTTGAGATGAGGAACTCAGATGACGTAATTAAAAAAAAATATTAGTCCGCCATACAATTGTGGATGCTGTGATTTTAAAAATGGACATAAATGAACAATAAGAACTGTTTGATAGAGCTGATGTGATGAGAAAAGAAAGATGTAGATTTGACCTGAAATAAATTATTAGAAAGGACAATTTTTTTATTGAATTTTATGATCAGAATTTTGGGATTATTTCATGAGGAGAGTGACATTTTTCACCATCTTCCGGGGTCCAGCAATTTGCGAAAAAAGTAATCTCACTTGCCACCCCGAAAATTTAACCAGACATGTATAAATGTATCAGCTTCGATATGAGCCATCATACATGTTCAAGTAAACGATATGGACTGAGCAACGGAGGAAAACAATACCATTACGGCCTATGGAGAATTAATTGTAAATGTATACCCAGTTCACATACATTGTTCCAACACATAACAGAGTTATCTCTCTTACTATACTGATATAAAACATACATAGCAAACACTACATCTCTTCCTTCTTTTTTTAGATTTGAAAACATCTTGACATTTTTGTTTTACAAATAAAAAATGAACTACCCTATGTCAATTTTGTTTAAACATAAAAATTCAAATAAACAACATTGTCAATAATTGTCAACAACAACAAAAACATTTGTTATTAATACCTTTATAACATAAATCATGTAACTTGTAATTGTTCATAATGGTACACATATTATTTCAAAACAAAATCGTCAAACTTTGACGGTAACCTTTTCAATCTGACTGGTCTATCTTTCATACTACAAGTTTCATCTTGACTAGAACTTAAACACTTATTTTCATCAAAATTGCTAGATTCATTTAAATTCTCAAAATCATCTTTGTGACTAGTAATAATTTCAGACTCTGTATTAACTACATTTTTGTTTGCATCAGATTGTGAGCAAGATAAATCATTATTTTCTCTCTCAATAAATTTCTTTAAATGTGTCACATTTCTCCTGTATTGAACACCTTGGTCAGATTCAACCAATACACTATTACCAATTTTCTCAACCACTTTAAAAGGGGATGGAACAAAAGGTGTAGACATTTTATTTCCACGGTCTTGCCTGACTAGAACTTGATCGTCGACACGAATATCACTCTCGCACGCACCACGACGCTTATCAGCATATATTTTTCCTTTTTCCGTTTGTTCGGCGTCTCGGTCGCGTACTTCAAAATCATTAATATTATAATCAATCAACTCAGGTAACTTTGTTCTGATTTTTCGACCAAAAAATAATTCGGACGGACTTATTCCTGTTATAGAATGAGCAGTACTACGGTACATAATTAGAAATTTATTCAATTCTAATTTCCAGTCGCGACCTTCGGCTTGCGCAATTTTGACACGCTTCATTATCGAACGATTTTGGCGCTCTACTTCGCCATTAGCCTGTGGCCATAACGGAGTTGTTCTATGATGGACTATACCATGTTCGGACATAAAGTTCTTAAAATGTTGACTAACAAACTGGGGTCCATTATCGGTGTGAATTGATAACGTCAATCCATGAGTCAAGCAAAATTTTGAAATCAACGATGTAATATTTTCCGACGAAATATTCTTAGTAACAGCGACTTCAAAATAGCGGCTATAATAATCAACTAATACAAACATATAATGATTGCTCGGTAACGGTCCTAACAGATCAGCAGCTAAGTGTTGCCACGGTGCAGAGGGCAACTCTGTACGCTTTAACGGTTCGGGTTTACTAGACTGACTAACCAATTGACAACCGTAACAGCTTCGACAAAACTTCTCAATACTTTTGTCTATCCCTGGCCACCAGACCTTACTTCGTTAACGCGTTTTCATGACAACAATGCCAGGGTGACCTTCATGAGCAAGCTGAAGTACCTGTTCCCGTAAACTAATAGGTATCACGATACGAGTACCCCGAAGTACTAATTGACCAATAGCACATAGCTCACTTCGAATCGGTAGATATTCTTTGAACTCGATACGTTGCCACTGACTGTGAACAAGACATTCTCGGACAGCCTTTAATTCAGGATCATTCTCGGAAGCTCTTTCGATTTCGCGTGTTGTCATCGCAACCGGTGTTGATTCTTGAGCTACAAATTTAACGTATTCCTCAGTTATATTTTCCCGATTGTCACGTGTTGTTCCTTCTTTGATCAAACGTGATAGCGAGTCGGCTATATTTTTCGGTCCGGGAATATACCGTACAGTATATGTATATGGTTGCATACGGAGAACCCAGCGCTCAATTCGAGCACATACTTTCGACTTTGTAGAGTAAATACACTCAAGCGGTTTATGATCCGTTAAGAGCTCGAACTGGCTTCCATAGATATAAACATGAAACCTTTCGCACGCCCATACCAAGGCTAGAGCCTCCTTTTCGGTCTGCGAATATCTGCGTTCCGTATCGCTTAAACTCCTACTCGCGTAAGAAATAATGCGCATCTCACCGTTTTGTTCTTGTATGAGCACGGCTCCGAGTCCAACTGGACTAGCATCTGCGATTACCTTAGTCAGTGCCGACTTGTCATAATAACCTAAAGTTTCCGCATTGGCAAGACGATGTTTTAGCTCATCGAACGACCTTTGTTCATCTTTACCCCATGTGAACGTTGCATCTTTACGAGTAAGTGCACGCAGCGGAGCTGAAATAGTAGCTAAGTCAGAAATAAATCTAGCACTATAATTAACAAGACCTAAGAAACTACGAACTTCTGCTGAAGTTCTTGGCTCACGTGCTTCAACGACAGCTTTGACTTTGACATCTGCTGGCCCAATACCCCGACCAGACAAAACAGGACCCATGAACACTACTTTGGACATATTAAATTCACATTTATCATTGTTTAAAGTAATACCTTTGTCTCGCAGTACCCTAACAACATTTTCAAGACATTTATCATGTTCAACCTGGTTACTAGCATGTACAATAATATCATCCATAATGTTATGAACACCCTCACAGCCCTGAAGGACTTGTTGCATGATATTTTGATATAATTCAGGGGCACAACTAATACTAAACATAAGGCGCTTATACCTAAACAACCCTTTATGAGTTACAAAAGTAGTTATTTCCCTAGACTCTGGTTTTAACTCAATTTGGTGATAGGCCCAAGTTACATCAAGCTTACTAAACACTTTACTAGAGTTCATATCTTGCAATAGTTCATCTATTGTTGGAATCGGATGTCATACTCGTTTCACAGCTGTATTAGCCTGGCGCATGTCAACACATAGTCTGATGTCATCACCTGAACGTTTTGGCACGACCACTACTGGAGAAACCCATTGACTAGGTTCATTGACATGTTCAATTATATCTAAATCTAAAAGTTCATCTAACTTCTTGCCAAGTTTATCGCGCAGATTAAACGGTACCCTCCTCATAGGCTGAATAACGGGTTCAACATCTGGGTCGATAGGTATCTGTAACTGAAATGATTTCAAGTTACCAACTCCTGTAAAACATTCTGGATACTTGTCCTTAATTGTTCTAGGTTCACTAACACTGTGAACAAGCTGCAGCACACCTAACTGTTCTGCTGTATTACGACTTAACAAAGCCTGACCTTTGCCTTCAATAACAACAAATTCAATATCCTTTAAAGTTCTATTGTTACATTGTACAGTAGGCTGTAGCTGTAAATATTCCAGCGATTTTCAATGGTTCCTCACTACCATATGCGAATAAACTCTTTGTAGACTTGGACGAAACACATTTCACACGATTATCTTTTAAATAATTCCATGAATTTATTCCCATGATGTTACATGATGCTCCAGAATCAATTATCATTTTCAAATTCACATTCCCTATATTGACAACAATATTTTCACACACAGAATTTATCTGATTTACACCGATCATGCTAAATACATATTCCACATCATCCGTGTTATTCTGTGGTTGTTCAACAACTTGACGAATCTTTCCGTGTTTTGACTTATCCTTAGTTTTACAAACTTTATCAAAATGACCAACGATTTTACACTTCCTGCATTTCTTCCCCCGAGCCGGACAGCTTGGGTCAGTCCTAATGTGACCTTCACGTCCACAACTGTAGCAAGTTGCTGTACTTGTAGACTTGTTACCCGAATTAAAACTTTTGTTACCAGAATTAAAACTGTTCTTTCCATACTGTTTACCTTTTGACTGTATCATGTTGACTTGACCTTGACCTTCAATTGATTTAGCTTGTCGTTCTGAGTCTTCCATAGCTTTTGCAATACTTCTAACATTTGCTAAAGTTAGTGTCCTACCTTTCTCAAGTAATTTACGTCTGAGAATGGTGACTTAAACATTTATCAATAATTTGATCTCGTATTATTTCATCAATTGCATTTTGATTGCCAAAATCACATGTATCAGCTCTCTGTCGAAGACGCGTTATATATTGTTCAATTGTCTCTGAAGAAGACTGAATCATAGATCGAAAAATTGATCGTTCATAAAGGGCATTTGAAAGTGGTGTGAAATAAGCATCTAGCGCACTCACCGCCTTCTCATATGCACCTTCTCCGTCACCTTCCGGCAATGTGAAGAAAATGTCCTGAACATTCATTCCGGCTGTGTGCAATAACAATGCATATTTTTTATCTACGTCTGTAACCCCTTTTCCTGCGGCAAATAGTTGAAACGCCCGAAGCCATCGTTTCCAACGTGCAGACAGTCCTGTCGAGTCAGAAATGTCGAAATTCTGTATACCGCTAACATCTGGTAGTAAAACTGATCCCATTTTGTAATACAACCTTTGATTATCCTCGTCGCCAATTTAAATATACTGTTTGTGGCATGGAACACACGGATTAAACCTGATACTGGCATACAAACAAACACCATTGAAGGTACATCATTTATTATATAACCGGAAACTCAGCATCTTATATATATAACAGTACAAAGGGAGACAAGCAGTTCACATACATTGTTCCAACACATAACAGAGTTATCTCTCTTACTATACTGATATAAAACATACATAGCAAACACTACAAGACCGTGCATGAAAAAAACAACCTTCGCCAGTCAATTTTCTAATAAAATCAAAGCAAAAAATTTCTTAAAACTAGATTGGACACTAATCATGCTTACCTCACTAAAACCTCATTACTATACTAACAAAAAAACTATGAATTATTTCAAAATACGATGGTATGAATGTTCTTCCTGGTTTTGAATGAACTATTCTTTTTATAGACATGAACGCGGCTGTCAAAGAGAGCACCCCTGTTCCATTATAATCGTAAGTCTATGTTACGTTTACGTTACGTTTGCGATCACCTTTGTGAAACACTCGTAGGTAAAATCTTACGCTTAACGTAAGTTTAATCGTAAAAGTAAGTCGTACGAATCTTTGTGAAACGATAACTAGGACATCTACTTTTAATATTCAGTACTATTGTATTACTTAAGAATTATTGGAATATTTAAGTACCTATATTTTATAGTACTTGATCTGTACTTGAAATTTAAGTACTACAGATTTTTGGTTGCACGGTTACATTTTCAGCATTTTGAACGTTTGTCTTTTTTCAAATCTCATGAAGTTATGATGTTCAAACATGGAATACTGTGATCATTGTTGGTATCATCAATACTAATATTTTGAGTACAAATCAAGTACTTGAAAATACATGTACCTAAATATTACAATAATTTTAAAGTAATGAAATAGTACTAAATATTACAAGTAAATTTCCAGTACTACAGATTTTAAGTACAGAAATAGTATCTATGCAAAAGTAGCTGTGTAATAAAATGGTAAAATCAAAAGCTCAAACTCATCAAATCAATGGAAAACAACTGTCAGGGAACAGACATTTTCTTACGTAGAAAATGGTGAATTAAACCTAGTTTTATTGTTATAAAAGACTATGGCAAAAATGATATAGTCTTTCTTTGATTTGAATAGAAATATTTTATACTGTGTTTTGATTCAATAAAGAAACCTAACTTCGATCTCCGAATGACTTATGTTTTAATAGCATTAAATTAAAAAAAAAAATGTTGCAAAAAAAACATATATCAATGACAAATATGGCGTTACGTTGTTTTTATACATCCAGTAGAGACAGAACCATCACATTCGTACGCACAAGATGTTAAATGGGAAGGAAAAACAGCTCATTTCATATACGAAATTCCTCTCAGAAAATTTGATGAGGCAGCTATAAGATCTAGGTGGAGCTGAAAATATAGTGCCATTCCCGGGGTCTCTTATTTCGACACCAGCAAACTTAAAAGAATATGCAGAGAAACTAGAGAAAGCTACAAGATAACAAACAAAGGGAACAAAGAACACTGCTGTTTTTTGTACGAAAAAAGCTATATATGGGATTATATATAAGATTATGATAGAAACTTTCTGAAAATCGATTCATCATATTTCAACACTCGTTATTGTAAATTAGGAAGCAAGCCCGATATCAGAAGTATGCATTTGAAATGTATAGGACTGATCATTCTGAATGTCCTGTCCTTGTCTTATTGCCAATAATTGCCCGACAAACCTTTATTCTACGAAAGTTGTATCTATGACATTTTCAAATCAATCACATTTGGTAGGAAGCATCGACTGTTTGATATTGTGACTCTTCCGAATTTGATGATGTTTAATGATACTCTTTTCATTTAATTACGTTATGTTAATATTTAGTCTAGAAGATTAATCAGTAATTAAGAAAATAAAAGAATGTTATTAATATTAAGTCTAGTATTGTTTCTGAAACCTATACCCTGAAACCATTTTTTCTTATTCAATGTTTTTGTAAAAAACCCGGACCATTTGTTGAAAAACCCTTACGATTTCACAGTTGCTCTCGAAAAAAACCGGACAATAACAAACACTGAATTCTTTGGATAAATACAAGGAAATTGTGCTTTTTAGTTGATCAAAACGTGTAAAGTATTCAATATAATATGGGTTGTAATGTAAGAAACTATTATAATTACGAAATAGCATGTTTTATCACTCGAAAAAGCCCGAACTAAACTGGAAACAAATGGACCGAATCACTCGAAAAAACCACGATCCTAGCCGGACACTATACCTACCGTGCTTCTATAAGAAATAAATTCGGTGTGTGAAATTCTAACTCAATTGTTGATTTTTGTCATTGTTATAATCTACCCGTGTGGATATTTTCAACGCAACATTACAAATGGTATACATGTAGCGTGTATGGAAAAAAGTGTAGCAACATAAATTTGACATTTTGTTTAACGTATATGTATGCAGTATTTCAAGGACATCATTTTAAGGTAGGTTTCATTATTGGTATCCTTTCGTTTTATGTGCGAGCTTCAGATTAGATCATTTGATTACGGACTTTCTGTTTTGGAATATATACGTATATTAATAATAGATTTTAAACATTGATATTCAATATTTTTTTACACCCTGTACATTTGAAATGCCGCTTCTTAGCTAATTATTACGTCCGTTTATATAGAACTTAAACATGTGCGTGGTTTTTTTTTTTGGCTTTTTTTTGTGAGCTGTGTATCCCGTTTATGCTTAAGAATGTAACGAATTTTTTTACTGATGATGATTAATAAACATTGTTCAGCTGTTTTGCGATAACATTTAAAAAAAAGGATTTGTTCGGGGCATTTTCTATATTTTAATTGTTTTTGTTAGGCATTATCTCTTTTATTGTACATGTTAAAGCCTTTGCAAACTGACTATATGGTATTGAGTTTGCCCATTCTTTAAGCCATACTCCTGTCTATATATTTTTTTTTATACATCCTCTTCATTTGTGCATTCAGGTAATTTGTTCGTCTGTGTGTGTGTGTGTGGTTTTTGGCAAATTTAATTAGCTCTGTTTATATTATTAGATTAATTCATTTTACAATTTACCATAATATCTTACAACGGTTGATACTACCTTGGGTGAACTTTCAATCTCTAGTATTTTAAGCAGTCTTACTTGGATGTGCTGTAAAGTAGAATAATAATCTATTTATACATGTTATAGCACTATTTCAGTAACACAGGATTTTCGGAAAATACATATATATTTACTTTAATTTCATTTGACAACGAGTGTTTTCATTTGTAAATTTTTGATAAGACATATAACTCTTCCTCGCAATGTTTTTCATTATCACTGAACTAGTATATATTTGTTTAGGGGCCAGTTGAAGGACGCCTCCGGGTGCGGGAATTTCTCGCTACATTGAAGACCTGTTGGTGACCTTCTGCTGTTGTTTTTTTCTATGGTCGGGTTGTTGTCTCTTTGGCACATTCCCCATTTCCATTCTCAATTTTATTTCACATGTTTTATTGTTTTAGCTCATAAATTTTTGAAGACAGTTTTGAATTCTAATATTTTTGGCTAAGAGCAATAATCGAATTGCTTAAGTGGTGCAATACAATTGGTACCGTATTTATTATTACTATAATTATATAAACCTCCGCTAGTGTCATTACATCATTACATGTATAAGAATACAGATATTGTGTTATTGAAATTTGCTGTTACAAATTAAAATTATTTTAGCTTTAACATGTTTAAATATGTTTAAAAATACTTCAATGTGCTAATATCCTACAAATAAAACCCTAAAATAGTGCAGCAATTCAATGAACTTGATATTAGTTTTTTTTTCTTCTGAAAACACATCTTTTGTCCAGAAAAACTTATGATTTTGTGTTCTAGATGCACGATCTGTGTTACAAAAAGTTTTTTGTTCGATAGATTGTACATGTTGTACATTCAAATGAAAAACAAGAAAACGGGACAAAATATACTTAAGAGACATTTAAACATAATAGACGCAAATAAACTGACAACGTCATTGCAAAATAAGAAGTAGATTAAATGATAGGAACCACATGAAAAACAGGGCCAATATCAAGTGTTCCGGAAGGGTAGGCATATATTGCTCCACGTACATAATTAATTATTAATTAGGCATTTATTTGACATAAACTGCAATTAAAAGTTTGTTGCATTACTTCTGAATTAGGTACCTAATTTAAATTTTATACGATATCTTGGGTTGGGTTGCACCTCTTACCATTTTTATAAATAAAACATATACATTGTTAATAGATAGCTGTTCGAAGAAGAGATTAAAAAGATAATATTTATATAGGTGCATATGTATTACATGTATTATGAACGACAATGACTTTTTGCAAGCTTTGTCCTCCAAAATATATTTTCTTCTGTTTTTTCTGAGAAGGATTCGAACGAACATGATTAAAGATTGTTTCTTTTTTTTAAATTTGGATTTTTCATAAAAAAAGTTTTTCCGTGTAATTTGTGAATTTTGTACTTTCATTTTCATTTGTATATGCTTGTACAAACCAATTGTCAAAGGTACAGTTGCGACAATTGTTCACAGCAGTACTTGTGAGTATTTAAATATAAGTGCAGGCAAAGTCATCTTTTACTGTTATATACATAACATATGTGGGGTAAACAAATTCTGATAGCACGGTTTCTTCGATATTTTTCTAATCAATTCGATAATAATGATAGTATCAAGAAAGCAAAATGTTATTATCATGTGCTTTGTAGTTTCACTTTCATATATATATATATATTATGTTTATGTTATCCATTGCTATATGCACAGCGTAAATTTACTGAGGCGCGTTGACTTCCTTTACATTCTTTATTAAAGTAGAAATTGTAGAAGTACGTATATTAATATCTAAATTAACATGATAATTAAAGGTATTTTGATTATTTACTGTTATTTTGAGTTTCAATACAGATATAGTGTAAATAGAATTGATGAAAAAAAATCATCAATATTTGTTTAAAATGTTTGCAGAAATTGTACTCTATTTTTAAAACGTAAAAAGTCGAAAACGCGAAAACGCGAAAACGCGAGGTCGAAAAATACTTCGCCTTTTCTATTTTTCGCGTTTTTTTGTTTTCACGATTTCACCTTTTCGTGTTTTCACTATTTTGCCTTTTTCGGCTTTTCGCGTTTTTACGATATACATGTTATTATAACATAACATTTTTAATATGATTGAGACAAGACTACAAAGTATAAGTCATTCAAATGATTGTCATATAAATTTCATATCAGTGGTTTACTTATAATATTTTCATAAATTAGACAACTCCTTTTGATCAGAGCGTCACTGATGAGTATTTTGTAGACGAAACGCGCTTCTGGCGAAAATACTAAATTTTATTCCTGGTATCTATGATGAGTTTATTTGTACTCACTGGGTCGATGCCACTGCTGGTGGAGATTTATTTCCCCGAGGGTATCACCAGCCCAGTAGTCAGCACTACTGTGTTGACTTGAGTTATCATTGATATGTTTATAATTATAAATTAACTGTTAACAAAACTTTGAATTTTAGAAAAACTAAGGCTTTTCTACCGCAGGAATAGATTACCTTAGCCGTATTTGGCAAAACTTTTAGGAATGTTTTGTCCTCAATGCACTTCAACTTCATACTTTATTTGGCCTTTATAACATTTTTGATTCGAGCATCACTGATGAGTCTTTTGTAGACGAAACGTGCGTCTGGCGTCAATATTTAATTTTATTCCTGGTATCTATGATGAGTTTATTTGTACCCACTGGGTCGATGCCTCTGCTGGTGGAGATTTATTTCCCCGAGGGTATCACCAGCCCAGTCGTCAGCACTGTTGTGTTGACTTAAGTTATCATTGGTATGTTTATAATTATAAATTAACTGTTAACAAAACTTTGAATTTTGAAAAAAAAACTAAGGCTTTTCTACCTCAGGAATAGATTTCCTTAGCTGTATTTGGCAAAACTTTTAGGAATTTTTGGTCCTCAATGCTCCTCAACTTCGTACTTTATTTGGCCTTTATAACATTTTTGATTCGAGCGTCACTGATGAGTCTTTTGTAGACGAAACGTGCGTCTGGCGTCGATATTTAATTTTATTCCTGGTATCTATGATGAGTTTATTTGTACCCACTGGGTCGATGCCTCTGCTGGTGGAGATTTATTTCCCCGAGGGTATCACCAGCCCAGTAGTCAGCACTGCTGTGTTGACTTAAGTTATCATTGGTATGTTTATAATTATAAATTAACTATTAACAAAACTTTGAATTTTGAAAAAAACTAAGGCTTTTCTACCTCAGGAATAGATTTCCTTAGCTGTATTTGGCAAAACTTATAGGAATTTTTGGTCCTCAATGCTCTTCAACTTCGTACTTTATTTGGCCTTCATTACATTTTTGATTCGAGCGTCACTGATGAGTCTTTTGTAGACGAAACGTGCGTCTGGCGTCAATATTTAATTTTATTCCTGGTATCTATGATGAGTTTATTTGTACCCACTGGGTCGATGCCTCTGCTGGTGGAGATTTATTTCCCCGAGGGTATCACCAGCCCAGTAGTCAGCACTGCTGTGTTGACTTAAGTTATCATTGGTATTTTTATAATTATAAATTAACTGTTAACAAAACTTTGAATTTTGAAAAAAAAACTAAGGCTTTTCTACCTCAGGAATAGATTTCCTTAGCTGTATTTGGCAAAACTTATAGGAATTTTTGGTCCTCAATGCTCTTCAACTTCGTACTTTATTTGGCCTTTATAACATTTTTGATTCGAGCGTCACTGATGAGTCTTTTGTAGACGAAACGCGCGTCTGGCGTATATATTAAATGTTATTCCTGGTATCTATGATGAGTTTATTTACATTCTTTGTTTCAAATACTCTCACAAGTCATTATCTTTCTAAAAGTTAAGCCACAATGTAAACTATAGGCGGTTTTGTTTATATACATTAATTTTTCAATGACATTGTGTATCTTAGTAGATTTATTATGTTTAAGTCATGTAGTTGATATTGTATTTAGAATGCCTTATTTAAAATTGGTTTAATCCAAATGAGTTACTCCCTTTAAAAAAAGATTATATTATCATTATGATTATTATTATTTTATTATTATTATGATTATTATAAATAATAATAATAATTATTATAATTATTATTATTATTATTATTATTATTATTATTATTATTATTATTATTATTATTATTATTATTATTATTATTATCATTATTATTATTATTATTATTATTAATATTACTGAAAAAATTTAAAAACAAATGTATGTGTATAAAAGACGGACGCGAGATACCAGAGGGACGAAAGATACCAGAGGGACGGTCAAACTCATAAATCGGAAACAAACTGACAACGCCATGGCTAAAAATGAAAAAAGACAATCAAACAAACAACAGTACATATGACACAACATAGAAAACTAAAGAATAAGCAACACGAACCCACCAAAAACTAGGGATGATATGTTGCTTATGTGATAACAAATCCGGTAAATAGTCGTATTCGGTAGGTCACATTCATTAAAGGGAAAGGGGATTAAAGTTACGACATAAGTATCATTTCCGATATCATTTGTGAAACGGTTATTCCATAACGGTCAACAAAGTCGTGATGGCGTCCGTAAATTTTTCGAAGGGATGATTTCAACTTCTTCTCTTCATTTGGTACTCATGGTTAAATAGCTTCCTTGTGAGCAGCAACCCTCTATCAAGAAAATCATGATAGGAAATGCAAGCACGGGAATATCGTATCAATTGGGAGATAGATATCCCGTATGCAGGTGCTAATGGAATGTTGCTACTTAGAAATGTAAAGTTTACAATTGGAAAGCTGAAATCATCTCGATTTTTCTGGAAGTAAGTCAAGATATAAAATGCCTTTGAGTATACAATTCGCTTCAAATCATATTTTTGACATTTTAAAATATATTTGGGTTTTGACCAGATTCAGTTTCTCAATTTGTTTTGTTAATCTGATTCTGACATGGGGAGGATTGTTGTTATTGTCTACCGCATTCAACAGTATATTCCTTCTCCCTTGGTGTCTACAGTAGATGAACAAATTTCCTTCTTTGAAAATTTGAAATATTAATCAATGCTTTTAGTAATATATTGGAAACACATTCTACATTTACATGAATTTTCCATAAATCCGGTTACTTTTTGTTTAAATTGAAAGAACTTGTGACAAGTTTAGGATAACTTTGCTAAAATCAACATACGACAGTTTTAAGGTTATGTGATAGTCATAAACAGATCATAAGACATGTCATAAAATATTCAAGTATCTTATAACAGGTTTTAGGATAGCTTCACGAAACCGTCCTTAGTTTTATTTGACAAAAGTCTTATCGCCACAATGTATTAAATTTTAAACTTTTTTCACACAAGCTAATTTAAGTATTAAAAACTGTAGATTTACAACAAGAGCATTAAATGAAAGATTATGTATTTAAAGTAAGCATGGCGATAAAAATGATTAATTCCTTTCCTTTTAAAATGTCCAGCTATAACTTCCAGCAAATTGTATATTCAATGGCATTTTAACAAATACATCTGTTTTTAAATTTGTTCATTAAAAGAGGGACGAAAAATACCAAAGGGACAGTCAAACTCATAAATCTAAAACAAACTGACAACGCCATGGCTAAAAATGAAAAAGACAAACAGAAAAACAATAGTACACATGACACAACATAGAAAACTAAAGAATAAACAACACGAACCCCACCAAAAACTAGGGGTGATCTCAGGTGCTCCGGAAGGGTAAGCAGATCCTGCTCAACAAAGAATGTAAAGAAATGTCTAATTTATGAAAATATTTAAAATACGTCACAGATATGAAATTTATATGACAATCATATGAATGACTTATACTTTGTAGTCTTGTCTCAAATTATATTAAAATGTTATGTTATAATGACATGTATATCATAAAAACGCAAAAAGGCGAAATAGCGGAAACGCGAAAACGCGAAATGGCATTAACCGGCCACCATAAATCAGACTTAGTTTTTGATTTGGTCCATATTATCATATGTAAAAGATAGACTATGCAATTGTATATGCAATTCAACGGTTGATCAATCAGTTTTTATAAGGTAACATAAACTTCGCAGTCATATTGTTACATTACAAAAACAGGTATGGAAATAAGTTTCACAACTCCTAGTAAAAGTTAAAAAAAAATTATACTGCAACTAGGTGTGTTTATTTCCTTTATATAGTAACATAACTATACTTTGTATAATGTCAATTTCATCATGACCACTTTCTCTACAATCAGGGGTTTATAAAGGGATGAAAATAAGTTTGACATTTGTGTAACGATTTAAATAGCTATCAATGTATTACTTTAAGTTGAAGTATAAAAACAATATTAGGTCAATGTCATAAAAATATAAACTTTTTTGTACTCGGCGCAAAACGGTAAAACGGTAGAACCTCACCTTTACCCAGTTTCCCAGCCTCATACAAATAAATTTATACTTTTCTTTAATTGACCTAATATTGTATATGTATTCAACTACATTAAATTCCGCTAAAAATAGCTCGTGAATTTATTTACATAATTATTTCAAGGAAGCTACTTACGTTTTAATTTTATGAAAACTAAACCTATCAATCAGGCCGTTAATTGTACATTCTGGAATATTGAATTTTCTACCGCTATTTTGTATTAACAAATTTCTCACAGATAGTCAGAAATATTAAGAAAAAACCAATATGCATTTGATTTAACGCGCACTTTCTATACCATCATACATGTTTATATTGTATATAACGTAAAAATGAAAAGAAAAAAAAACAAGTTTTCAAAACATTGATTTTACTCTAAAAATGACTCGTTGATTAATTTAAATACTTATTTCAAGGTAGCTATTTATTTCATGAAATGCAAATCTATAAACTCAATCGTTATTTGTAAATTATTGAAATACAAATTTGCTGCCTCTTTATTTTTGATTAACAATTTATTTAAGATACTCAGAAATTTTACAACAAAAATGTCTGCTTAGTAACTTTTAGTACCATCATATATAATATCAGAATAGACATAAGATTGCATTAAAAATATGGTCTTTGACAGTACGAATACTTGTTTTACACATTGCAAAACACGGTCGGGTGCATTTCTACCATCTCAGAATTGTGCTAAAACAGACGTTGCGTTTTACACAATTGCTTAAATTGTTTAAATTTGTATAGCAGTCATAAAAAAAAAAATGCATGAACTCTAGATGAATCAGTCTTCTATGTTCATATTTGTATCTTTCTCGTATGAGTGCAATGATAAATAAAGTAACCAAATTAATATTTTTGTAAGGAATTGCTGGTTCATGTTTTTGTCACCGTTTGGGTTTTATAAATCCTGAGTTCGGGAAGGGGTACAAAAAAAACAACATATAAAACAAATCACACCAAAAACTAATGTTTGAGCATCACGAAACCCCTGGACAAATTACTATGATCAACATAAGGTGATCCAGAACAATCAACATGTCTTGTTGCATTAGCGACATGCATAGTTTAAAACCCGTTTATTTCAATTTTATATTTAGGACCTCTGAGACGGTACTAAATTTTGAAGCCTTCGATAACATGTATATTATCTCACCATACATATGACTAAAATTGTAAAGTTAAAGAAAATATATTTTTCATGACAAAGGATTATAAACCCAGTATTTGATAATAAGCAAACTTAATAGTTATCAAGGGTACCAGGTTTATAATTCAATAGACCACATGCGCGTTTCGTCTAAATACATTTTGTGTAAGACTCATAAGTGACGCTCAGATAAAAATAGTGATAGAGCCAAACAAGAAAGTTTTGAAAGTTGAAGAGCATTGAGAATTCGAAATTCTAGAAAGTTGTTCCAAATACGGCTTAGGTAATCTATGTCTGGGATAAGAAAATCCTTATTTGTTTCGAAACAATTCAAAAGTTGTATTTCTCTTTATTTTCGGACATGTGCGTTGTCTATCGTTTCAATTTGTGAATTTTGAGGTTGATATCAACTTTTGTTTATGTATTCCTTGAACACAATAAATAGTCAAAGGTTATCTTCAGTTCAATTTACATATTCGACAGTCAAAAGCTTTTCAATTTAGGTAAAATTCTAACTTTACAAAGTAGAAAAGATATCTCCATTATCTGATGGAAGAGTAATTAAGACATTTAGTTTTTCATCAAGAGAAAAAGATGTATACTTTGTTTTTCCATTAGATTTCAAGTATGCCGCACTAACAGACAAATAATATAGAACACATGACCCAACATAAAAAACTAAAGAATAAGCAACACGAACCCCACCACAAACTAGCGGTGATTTCAGCTGCTCCGGAAGGGTAAGTTGATCCTGCTGCTCCACCCGTCGTGTTGCTTATGTTATAACAAATCCGGTAAATTGTCTAATTCAGTAGGTCACATTACAACACTCATAAACATATCAAAGGAATTGCTATAATTGCTTTTCAAAAGTGTGTCCTTTTCAAGAGATAAAATTAAGAACACCCTTGGCTCCTTGTGGAAAATTCATTACGAATAATTGCTTTCTAGTACCTGTGTGAGAAATAAAATTGTTTTACCTCATTTTATCATGGTCAAATGTTAAAAACATACAAAGATACGTAATGTGAAATTGTTTCAACGATTATCGATAAATTTTGTGACCAGACGACATAGACATCTATTGGAAATTATTCAGTTATTTAAAGTAAATAAGTTTGGATATAGTTTGACACATTAAAAGTATGGGGAAAATTTTTGCAACTTTCGGTTTCAACAATTCAATACTTTATATCCAAATTACACATGCGCTTAATATATCAAATATATTTAAATTTAGCGTTTCCCCAGGTGTATTTTTAAAAAATGTAAACTTATTCGGTACTGTATCGTATAAGAAAGAACAATTTTCGTAACAAAAAGGTATTTACTTTAAATTTATTGTATAATTTGTTATGACACAACGGATCTTTTAGCATTCAGTGGCTGATATATTACTACATAAGTTAAATGGTCAGTGTTTCATTTAGAAGTTATTCAAAACAACAAAGATAAGGTAATTGCTTATGCCGTCGAATAGAGTAAATAACTTTTATACACTTAATTTTTTTATAAACTTATAGCTTGCTGTTCGTTTTGAGCCAAGACGTCATGTTGAAGGCCTTACCTATAATGGTTTACTTTTTACTTATTGTGACTTGAATAGAAAGTTGACTAATTTTCACTCATACCGCATCTTCTTATATTTAATTATTACAAAATATATTCTTAGTGACGCTACCCATAACTTTGGATTTTGGAGTAATTAGACAAAGGTAAAATATGATTCATCGTATTTGCAAGCTAATATATTTGTTTGTATGATGTAGGGAGGATGATTCATGGCAAGGTTTATTATTTTACAGTTGCTTAATATTTTGATTTATTTAACTATATAAAAAAATCCTTTATTTAACCTCGTTGTCATATGTATAAAAGATTATACAATTGTGTCAATATATATATAGACATTTATTGTATATCACATTTGGAAAGCTGACCCCGATTTGACCCCATTTATTAAAGCAAAAATGGAAATCGTGTGATTACCATATTCGGGCATTGTTTGAATTATTTCCTCTACAACTACAACAAGTCTGTATCAAATGAAATCATAGCATTTTGCATGTTACAAATGGCAGCTGTGAATACTTTTAAGAAGGTTAAAAAACGAACCGTTTTGATTAAGCGTACTGAATTGAAGAACGAAGCCTTCGAACCCTAGGTCGCCACTCGTTGCGTCAATTATTTTTTTCAATACATCAGTTGAAAATCTTTGCTTAACTTCTTGGTAACCTATGCTGAATTAAGAATATGTGATTAAGTTTTTTATAACTGGCAAACGATATATCAATATTTCTGAGGAATTGGTTCCGATAGTATATTACTAGTTACGTCCCTTTCTTGATACTTTTCATGAACAAACTCATATGTACTACTAAATTAATAAACACAATATGTTGTTTTCAACAAATGATAATTATTTAGATAATAAATCATCTGTTTCCTAAATATATTTTCATTCTAAAGACATAAATGAAACTATAAGTTGAACACGTTTTACAATTTTTAAAACAGTTTCAGAACTGAAATAGGGCTTTTATATTACAGTAAATGTTACTCTGTGCCATGCTATTTTATTCTAGAGCTACTTTATATTTTGGTAAATATTTTAACTGATGTAACCAAAACATAGCAACGCAGAATATAATTTTAATATATAAAGACCAGAGCAAGCCAAAATATGCATAAATACTGGATCTATATCGGATCAAAATAAATTACCCTTCAATAATGATACCTGATCTTACCTTTTACATATACATTTAAAAAATATATAATCAAAGTACATGTTTTCTCAATGCTAATTCTTGTAAATTTGAAATAAAAAGATTTTTTTTGCAATCTATGTATAATTAAATTAAGTATTACAACACGGTATATATCTCCCAATTGATACGATATTCCCGTGCTTGCATTTCCTATCATGATTTTCTTGATAGAGGGTTACTGCTCACAAGGAAGCTATTAAACCAAGAGTTCCAAATGGTGAAATTGAAAACATCCCTTCGTAAATTTTACGGACGCCATCATGAGTTGGTTGACCGTTATGGAGTAACCGTTTCACAAATGATATCGGATATATTCCTTACGTCGTAACTACAATCCCCTTCCCTTTCATGAATGTGACCTACCGAATTAGACTATTTACCGGATTTGTAATCCCATAAGCAACACGACGGGTGCCACATGTGGAGCAGGATCTGCTTACCCTTCCGGAGCACCTGAGATCACCCCTTGTTTTTGGTGGGGTTCGTGTTGTTTATTCTTTAGTTTTCTATGTTGTGGCATGTGTACTATTGTTTTTCTGTTTGTCTTTTTCATTTTTAGCCATGGCGTTGTCAGTTTGTTTTAGATTTATGAGTTTGACTGTCCCTTTGGTATCTTTCGTCCCTCTTTTCGTCTCATTGATTCCATGCAAAAATTAATCTCACAAAAATACTGAATTCCTAGGAGAATTCAAAACGTTTGGGCATCACGATTCCTCTGGACAAATTTCTATGGTAAACATAAGGTGATCCAGATCAATCAACATGTCCTGTTGCATTAGCGACATACATAGTTTAAAACCCGTTAATTTCAATTTTATATTTAGGACCTCTGAGACGGTACCAAATTTGTAAAGCCTTCGATAACATGTATATTACCTCACCATACATATGACTAAAATTGAAAGTTTAAGAAAATAATTTTTTCATGACAAAGGATAACAAACACAGTATTTGATAATAAGCACACCTAATAGGTATCAAGGGTACCAGGTTTATAATTCAATAGACCACATGTGCGTTTCCTCTACATACATTTTGTGTAAGACTCATTAGTGACGCTCAGATAAAAAGAGTGATAGAGCCAAACAAGTAGAAAGTTGAAGAGCATTGAGGACTCGAAATTCCTGAAAGTTGTTCCAAATACGGCTTAGGTAATCTATGTCTGGGATAGAAAATCCTTAGTTTTTCGAAAAATTCAGAAGTTTTATTTCTCGGCTTTATATTCGGACATGTGCGTGCGTTGGTTGTCGTTTGAATTTTTGAATTTTGAGGTTTATATAACACAAGTATTAGTCAAAGGTTATTTTCAGATCATTTTAGACTATTTTAATAAATGACAATAAATGACTATTTTATGTCATTATGATATATTTTTATTATGAATTACAAAATACGTTGAACCACAAACGTCAAAATCATTCAATCGCGTAGTGGAATTAACTATTTGTGGAATCTTATAAATAATATATATAACTTTTGGACTATTTTCAATCTCGCTCTATTTCTGAAATTTATTCTTACATACTTTTGATTTGTTAACCCTATATGCTAACATTGCCTATGTTAATTTTAAAATTGTTTGTATGCACATTGAACGACAAATCTATGTGACGTATAAAATTTTCTGACGTCAGACACACAAATCAATGAATGTGTTTGTAGATAGATGTTTTTGTGTTCTGTTAAATTGTTCCTTTAAAAATTGTTATACGATGATGACTGATGTACCCATATTTGACATATTTTGACTATTTTATTTATTTTGTCTGTTTAGTTAAAGCATCAATGTAAACATAACGGAATTTGATGAGACTGTCATCAAAGTGAGAGGGTTAGCGCTATAAAACCGATTTTGCCATGTGATTATGGACTTTCCGAATTGATTTTCCTCTAAATTCAGTATTTTTGTGATTTTACTTTTTACATATTCTACGCGACAGCCAAAAGCTTATCAATATAAGTAAAATTTTAACTTTACAAAGTATCAAAGATATCTCCAATATCTGATGGAAGGAGTCATTAAGAAATTCAGTCTTTCTTAAAGAAAAAAAGTGATATACTTTGTTTTTCCAATTAGATTTCATGTATGCCGCATAACCATATATTTATATATATACATATATGTTTAACTGTTTTATAAAAGAGGGTCGAAAAATACCAGAGAGACAGTAAAACTCATAAATCGAAAATAAACTAACAACGCCTGGCTAAAAATGAAAGAAGGCAACCAGACAAATAAAGGCAACAGTAGTATACCGCTGTTCAAAACTCATAAATCCATGGACAAAAAACAAAATCGGGGTAACAAACTAAAATGTTAAAATTTTACTTATATTGATAAGCTTTTGGCTGTCGCGTAGAATATGCAAAACAATACAATACATGACACAACATAGAAAACTAAAGAATAAGCGACAGGAACCCCACCAAAAACCAAGGGTGATCTCAGGTGCTCCGGAAGGGTAAGTAGATCCTGCTCCACATGTGCTCCACATGTGTTGCTTATGTTATAACAAAGTCGGTAAATTGTCTAATTCGGTAGGTCACATTATAACACTCATAAACATATCAGAGGAATTGCTATAATTGTTTTTTTCAAAAGTGTGTCCTTTTCAAGAGATAAAATTGAGAACACCATTGGCTCCTTGTGGAAAATTTATTACGAATAATTACTTTCTAGTAACTGTGTGAGAAATAAAATTGTTATACCTCATTTCATCATGGTCATATGTTAAAAAAATACAAAGATACGAAATGTGAAATTGTTTCAACGATTATCGATAAATTTTGTGACCAGACGACATAGACATCTATTGAAAATTATTCAGTTATTTAAAGTAAACAAGTTTGGATATAGTTTGACACATTAAAAGTATGGGGAAATTTTTTGCAACTTTCGGTTTTAACAATTCAATACTTTATATCCAAATTACATATGCGCTAAATATAGCAAATAATTTAAATTTAGCGTTTTTCCAGGTGGATTTTTAAAAAATGTAAACTTATTCGGTACTGAATCGTATAAGAAACAACAATTTTCGAAACAAAAAGGTATTCACTTTACATTTATTGTATAATTTGTTATGACACAACGGATCTTTCAGCATTCAGAGGCTGATATATTACTACATAATTTAAATGGTCAGTGTTTCATTTAGAAGTTATTCAAAACAACAAAGATAAGGTAATTGCTTATGCCGTCGAATAGAGTTAATAATTTTTATTCACTTAATTTTTTTTATACACTTATAGCTTGCTGTTCGTTTTGAGCCAAGACGTCATGTTGAAGGCCGTACCTATAATGGTTTACTTTTTACTTATTGTGATTCGAATAGAGAGTTGCCTAATTTTCACTCATACCACATCTTCTTATATTTGATTAATATATAATATATTCATAGTGACGCTACCCATTACTTTGGATCTTGGAGTAATTAGACAAAGGTAAAATATGATTCATCGTATTTGCAAGAAAATGTGTTTGTTTGTATGATGTAGGGAGCATTATTCATGGCAAGGTTTATTATTTTACAGTTGCTAAATATTTGGATGTATCTAACTTTATAAAAAACATATTCCTTTATGTAACCTCGTTGTCATATGTATAAAGATTCGAATTATACAATTGTGTCAATATATATAGACATTTATTGTATATCACAGTTGGAAAGCTGACCCCAATTTGACCCCATTTCTTAAAGCAAGAATGGAAACCATGTGATTACTATCTCCGGGCATTGTTTGAGCAATTTCCTCTACAACTAAAACAATTCTGTATCCTCCAAAAACTCATATCAAATGAAATCATATCATTTTGCCTGTTGCAGTGGCAACTGTGTATACTTTTTAGAAGTCTAAAAACCGAACTGTTTTGATTAAGCCTTCAAACCCTATGTCACCACTCGTTTCGTCAATTGTTTTTTAAACACATCAGTTGAAATTTCGTTCTTAACTTCTTAGTAACCTATGCTGAATTAAGAATATGTGATGAAGTTTTTTATAACTGGCAAACGTCTGCCACTTAATAGCCTTAATACGCTGTAATACGCAACTGTGCCACTAGGATGTTGCAATATTTCTGAGGAATTGATTCCGATAGTAAATTACCAGTTACTTCCCTTTGTTAATACTGTACACGAACAAACTCGTATGTACTATTATATTAATAAACACCATATGTTGGTAGCAATAAATGATTATCGTTTAAATGATAAATCATCTGTTTCTTAAAAAATTTTAATTCTAAAGACATAAATGAAACAATAAGGTAAACACATTTTATAATTTTTAAAACAGTTTCAGAACTGAAATAGGGCTTTTATATAACAGTAAATGTTACTCTGTACCATTCAATTTTATTCTAGAGCAACTTTAATATTGTGGTAAATATTTTAAATGCTGTAACCAAAAAACATCAACGCAGAATAAAATTTTAATACATAAAGACCAGGGCAAGTCAAAAATATGCATAACTTCTGGATCTATATCGGATTAAAATAAATTACCTTTTAATAATGATACCTGAACTTAACTTTTACATATACATTTAAAAAAAATATAATCAAAGTACATGTTTTCTCAATGCTAATTTTTGTTAATTTAAAATAAAAAGAAATTTGTTTGCAATCTGTGTATAATTAAATGAAATATAACAACACTTTTAGTGTCATTGATTCCATGCAAAAATTAACCTCACAGAAATACTGTTTTCCTAGGAGAATTCCAAAAGGCAAGTCCCTAATTAAACGGCAAAATTAAAAATTCATACTCATCACACGTAGGAAAAATAACTGTCATATTCCTGACTTGGTACAGGCTTTCTTATGTAGAAAATGGTGGATTAAACCGGTTGTTATAGCTAGCTAAACCTATCACTTGCATGACAGTTGTATAAAACGTCATTATATTGACAACGATGTTTGAACAAAACAAACAGACATGATAGGCAAAAATGTAAACAATAGGGGTACACCAGTCACCGTTGTGTTACAAGTTCTACTCTATGGACTCAAATTATAACACAGAGCCTAAACCAACAAATAAAAATCTAATTAGTTAAAAATCATGAACTTGCGTATAAATAATAACGAAAAAGTTTCGACCTCATATTTTTCTTCTTTTATTTAAAAAAATGAGCTTTGCATATTTTAAGTATTTCAGAGCAGTTTCTGAGTGCTACATTTTCAGTAAAAAATATGTTTTAGATAACAAGTAAATCATAATTCATTTAATTATATAAATGCTTTGAATAACACAGGAACTTGTTTTTTTGTTACTTTTTTTGTTTTCCATTAATTTCAACTTTTTTTGTGTTTTAAAGTACAATATGAACATACATATACTAGAAATAATGTGTATTTGATATTTACTATCAATTTCGAGTTTTCTTTACACAGCCGTCACTAATATATTTTATAGTGAGAAGGTATCTCACTTCGTACTTTATCACCTATTTTCCTACGTGAATTTTAGAAAAAATTCCAATGATAATAATTTTCCTTAGGTCAGTGGGCATCACTCGTTTCTGTCACCATTCCTCTTTTTGAAGTGCCATTGATTCTTGTTTGACGGATTAGGTAAATCCGGTTCCCTGCATTTAATGGTCTGAATGTTATTGAAGAACACGATAAGGTACGATATTTCTTAACACCAGTATACAGTTTTTATAACCTCGAGCAGGTTTAGTGTATTTATACTTTGTACTGTTATCGTGAACTCTCGTACTTTATCATGTTGTTCTATAACATTCGGAACATTTAATTCAGGGAACCGGATTTACCTAATCCGTCAAACAAAAATGACACAGAAATTAACAAATATTGGTCACCGTACGACCGTCAACAATGAGCAAGCCCACACCTCACAGTCAACTTTAAAAGGCCCCGAAATCACAAATTTTAACAATTCAAACGAGAAAACGCACGACCTAATTAATCCACAAGTGTTTTTTTTTTACGAAAAACAAATATGACATACAGCAGCCAAAGACAACCACTGAATTACAGGCTCCTGACTTGGGACAGGCACTTGCATACATAATGTGGCGGGGTTAAACTTGTTAGCGGGATCACAACCCTCCCCTAACCTGTCAGTTGAAATGGCTTGAGTTATCAGCTGGATACACATATAAATACGTATAACAAAAACATAGAAGGGACGTGGACGGATACTTCAATATCCCAACAACAAAAAGAAATTAGGTACAGTTATTGACAGCTAGTTCAAAGCCATTCATAACTAATATTCACACATCTTAGACTAAATTATCAATAAAATTAATATGAATACCAATAAAAACAGTATTTAAAGAGCTTAACAACCTTTTATAATATGTTTATTTAAAGGATCGATTAGTTTACCAGGATTTTGTATAAATTTGCTTGCACAGTAAACAACCTCTTCGTAAAAAAAAATGTGCTATTTTGTACTTTTGCAGGAGTCCTTCATCACAACATAATTATTCACAATGAATATTTTTTTAATAATCTTAAATTCAATGCTGTGCACTCGTGAATAGTATGTATACAATATCCTTACCCTTTTAATTTAGTTAACGTAAAATATTTCAGATTAAGAGAATAATTTATCCAGTCAAATTCACACCTGAACTTGCCATAGCTTTTTTAAAACGAGCACACTATTAAGATTGCTATACATTCTGTCAGATACATGTTGACATCGATGTGTTAGACCAAAATACTACAATGTCAAACAATGTCTAGCTTTCGGAATTTAGATATAATGGAGTTTCCTGAGAGTGACAGACCGTATGTTGAAATTGAAATATTATTTAACAATGAGATACGTATCGATATTTAAAAGACTATTTTCAATCTTTGTTTATCTGTGAACAAAAAAAATAACGTACAATTTCGTATATTTTTTAACAAATTTGTAAATGGACGGACAATTAAGTTATTATTTTCTTTCATAACAAGAAAAATGATGAAAAGATTAAAAGAAGTCTATTTCTGACTCCAATGGCAAGTAAGAATCATAACATAGAAAATTTTCCAAATTGCCGTTAGATTTTTTCCCGCAAACTTAACGCTATTTCAGAATGGCGGGTTTTAATATCAGTCCCATTGTTGTTTTAAGAAAGTATCAACAATGGTCGTTTCTGAAAGCTTGCTTTCAGACTGACCAAGGTTTGACCATAATATGTAACATAAGAGACGTCATTATAAGTATCCAAAACAAATGTTCAAATTAATTTTTTTTCTTTCATCTCTCGCATTCTTAATAAATCCATTTGCTAAAATTTTGCAGTAAAAATATTGCGTTTTAAACACTTTTTTGATAACCTTCATATTATTTAGAGATAGACAATTCCTTTCTAGATGCATCAGTTTTCTGAATATACTTTTATTTCTTTCCCGCTATTGTCAAAAATGGACGAATTGATAAAGGCAAAATTAAAATTAGTGACCAAAAGTAGAATAGGATTAAAATAACGCAGAATAAAACATGTTTTGCTGATAAGTAGTGCCTTGTTTGCGTAAGAGCAAAATGTATGTATATATGTACAACTTTTGTAAACGGAGCAAGAGGTATGAACGAGTCATGGTGTTTTTTCCAGCTAATCAGCAATGGGCGTAAAGATATACATATGGACGGAGGGAGGAGGAAATGTAGGTCATGGATCGATGACCTTAAGCGATGGAACCCATATTAGTTGGTGGCCAAAAGAAGACAAGGCAAAAACTGCCTACCAAAGATGGGTGAGTTTTGTTTATCATTACATACATTCAATTCACAGACGCCATTGTTTATTGTTTTATCGTCAAATTTTTGATTGTATTAGGTGGAAATGTACAGATAGTTTGGACTGCAGAATCATTTAAGGTGGTATGGGAGTCTAAAATAAAAATGATAGAATTTGTTCATACTTTGCCAAAATGTAGTATCTATTGATATATGTTGAAAAATATAATAAAAATGATAGGTCACCGTGCATTTTCTCAAGCTACAAGCCGTGACAAAATAACACATTTTGTATGGATTATACAGGAAAAAACACCATTTTGTGATTAGAAACTAAACAAAATGATAGAATTGTTAAATACTTAAGGAAAAAATAGCTTTCAGACAATGCTTTGAGAATATCAAAAGAAAAGATAGGGTCACCGTACGTTTTTTTCCGGCTAAAATACAAAATAGGAAAATTTCATGTAGAATCCTTCAGAAAATGCACTGTTTTAGAGTTACCTCCCCTTTAAATGCTAATTAAAAAAAAAAAAAAAACAACTAAAACTAATCAACATTTGCAAAAATATTAATATTTGTAAGTTATATTCTTAGAAATTGGTTCTTTTAAATGAAAATCACATTAAATATCTGCATTCCTGCATCCCATTTTGCTAACTTGATAAAAAATATGGACCTTTGGTTCTCTGTTTTTTACAATCCAAGATGGAGAAAGACACCCATACCACCTTAAGTGACAATGTTTGACGCAAAACAAAACGTATAAACTTGATGCGTCCGACGCACTATTCATGAACCCTGAATGCCAAATATGTGAGTTCCAAAGATTTACAAGAACCGAGACAATCGAAAAGCTATACGACAAGAAACAACCTTCAAAATAGCGGAAACACTGTAATAGTCATCTTTGCCTTAGGGGGTTGAAACCTTAGTTTCTTTATGATTTAAATATTTATAAACGGACATTTTAACACAGATTCTCATAAATCATGTCAGTACCGAAGTACTGACTACTGAATTGATGATACCACTGGGGACTGAAAATCCACCAAGAGGAGTAATGTGCATGTAGTTTATTTGATATGGTATCGTTAACTGTATTATTGATAATAAGAAATTTCCGTCTGAATTTTATAATTGGATAATGTTGCACATAATTATATAAATATAATTGAATATATAATTCTACTATGAAGATATCAAAGGAAACTTAGAAAGGAGAAGTTGGAGAATAATTAACGAAAGCATTACCGAATATGTATATCATATTCTAGAGATAACAAAAATGTGAAAAATGTCTATAAATATATGTCAAATTATGTAACAAATTACTTCACTTTAAGCCGCGTTCTCTCCATAGAATATCGACTTTAAATGTTATGTCCGTTTGACTGTACAGAAACTATCAGCATCGATTTGATTTGCTTTTGTTTCTACATAATTTGATGATTTGATAAGTTTCGATTTTGAAATATAAGAAAGTGCCAGAATAACTCGGTAGTAGGAGCTTTCGACTGATCAAGTTGCAATATGTCTTTTTTTCTCCATACCTCACATGTTTATTAACGATTGCGACAGTAGGAATATTGAAGGAACAGTTTCGTAACTTATCCATAATATACCCACTTTCCAAAGGTAGTTTCACCAATTTATGAAACCAATATGAATATGAAAACAAATTAGATTGTCCATTTTAAGAATTGGAACTATAATGTTAATAAACAAATTGAAAACAAGCAAAGACGTTTTGTAGTCTTTTGTTTATTGATTTTTTTCATAGAAATCAGTGGAAGCAGAACCAGCAAATTCGTATGCACAAGATGTTGAATGGGAAGGGAAATCAGCGGATTGCAAATACGAAATAACGTCAGGAAAACTTGATGAGGCAGCTATAAAATCTTGGTGGAATGAATTCAAAACAACCAACAGATATCATATTGTTTTTAAGAATTGCTGCAGTGCCGTATACAGCGCTTTGCAGAAAGGTGGCGCTGAAGAGATAGTATCGTTTCCGATGTCTCTTCTTTCAACACCAGCAAACCTGAACGAATATGCTGAGGCGCTGCAGAAAGCCACAAGAAAATGAACATTATAAACAAATGAAAGGGAACACGCTGGCTATTTTATTCTTATACATAGTCAGCATATTAGATCGTTGCATAACTCCGTTTACAGTATTTCGAAAACTTGACATGATTAGTATTTATTCAAAATACATAGTACACATTTGTCCCACTCAATGCCCTCTCTTTTGTGTCAATTATTAACCTTTTGTCGACTATTATCATACAACAATTTCTTATTTCGGTAGTCACCCTTATGTCATTTCTTTAATCAATCACATTTTGTATCTTATATCAAAATACCAAATGCATTAGTCTAACTCCCCCTCGATCCTAAAAAAAGACACCCAACATTATATACTTCAAAAAGTTACAAACGCGAAAGTAATGTATTGAAGAGGATGTATTTTTTTTTACATCATCTAATCTACATAAGCAATTTTGTTATTTGTACTGTTATTATCACAGAAATATAATATATCTTTATTAAAATAATTTTTATGGTAAATTTAGTTTTTGTGATCATTACATATTTGTCTATAAGTTATACGAATCTCACATATCTTAAAGATAAATAACATTACTGTTGAACATGAAAGAAGACTTGGACTCATGGAGTTCTTAATTTTATATTCAACTGTTGACAAATTTGAGACTAGAATCCTTATAAACCTTAAATCGGAATTCAAATATTGACTCACACAGGGCTTAGATGATATTGATTGTATCGTAGATATCTTTTTGTTGTGAACACAACAAGGGAATAAATAAAGGCAACAGTAGTATACCGATGTTCAAAACTCATAAATCGATAGAAATAATAACAAATCCGGGTCATAAACCAAAACCGAGGGAAACGCATTAAATACAAGAGAATGACGACACAACATTAAAATGCAACACACACAGAAACAAACCAAGCACTAGAAAAAATCCGATGAGAATAATAATATAACATCAAAACTAAATACATGAATTTTGGATAGCAAAGTACCGTGACACGTTTTATAATAATGTGAATTCACACTCAAATATGAGAGGAAACAAACGACACAAGAGAAACACAACGTTAAAATGTAACACCCACAGAAACGAACTATAAAATAACAATGACCATATTCCTGACTTGGTACAGGACATTTTTAAAGAAAAAAATGTTGGGTTGAACCTGGTATTGTGGCATGCCAAACCTCCCTCTTTTATGGCCATGTTAAATATAACATTAAAATGACAACACAACATTACAGGACTACAATACAAATAAATAGTAGTACTAATGAAATTGACAAAATTGCCCAAGCTACCTGTTTGTTAACAAAACAATTCTACTGTAGGGAAACTAAATCGATTACGGACAGTCCCTAACTAAATGGCAAAATCAATAGCCACAAACACATCAAATGAATGGATAACAACTGCCATATTCCTGACTTGGTACAGGCATTTTGCTTATGTAGAAAATAGTATTTTAAACATGGTTTTAAAGCTAGCTAATTCTCTCACTTGTATGGCAGTCGAAATAATTTTGCTATATTGACAACGAAAAACTTTGATATCAGCTGAATGATATGTAACTGGAAATAACATTAACATTATACCTGACCGTTTTTCCTAATTTGGCAAGAAACAATGGAGTAAAAACATACAGTTTTGTTAAGCACGCTATGATTTAACATACCATCTTGTATCGATGTTAAACAATATTGTATGTATCATTTAAGTCCTTGATCTGAAAAAAAATGTTAATTGTTGTTATTTGCCAAAAAGTAGTCAGTATATGAAAAAATCGTAATGTCATATACTTCACCAGTCCTCTTATTCATATGAGTTTGTATTCTATTGTGCTTAGCCATTAAGTCAACCACATAACGTATTTGAACAAGCTTAACTATTTGGGATGAAAACTTTTATATACATGATTTTTTTAGGCCATAAATGTACTAATTTTTATCGACCAGTCTAAATTGGCATGCATTTTACTCGACATTACTCGGCCCCAGTCTTAACCGTACTCGACTGTACTAATTTGTACTTGACTTTTATTTTTGCCATTGAAAATATTCTGAACCATTACTCGGCCAGTCCAAAACAGTCCTAACCCATTTTTGACCTGTACTCGACCTGTTTGTTTTAGTTTGAACTATACTCGACCTATTATGAACAATACTCGACCAATAAGAGTCATAATTAACCAAAGAACCTCTACTATCTCAAAATTTTAACTGTTAATATGAATTTCATTTTTTTATGATACATGGCCACAGCCAACCTTAAGTAAAGGTATATATTTTACAACCTTATATGATTCTCAGATTTATCAAATAGAGATAGTTAAATAAAATTATCGTATATAATAATCTAATTATATCAATAAGTTGTAGAATTTAGTTTAAACACAGATTTTCTTTTACTTGCAAAAAAGCACACCTATACTGAGGGCAATAAAACCTTATTAACCTTATTAAGGTGCTTCTTTTTTTTCATGCGGATGTTTTTTTTAACATGATTTGCCTTAGTTCCTGAAAAACATCACCTAATCATATCTTTTTTCATGATAATTTCTGATAGCTTATATATATATAACATATATAAAAAAAAAAGGGAAAAAACATAATGAAATGAATACCTCCTGCTCATTAAAAGGATCATACTTGTTCAGAGAGTATGGAATTCTAAAAAACATTCATATAATGTATGGCTACTATTTTTGTGGAATTAATTGAACCATAAAATAAATTTTTGACTCTTCAGATTGAATAATCCGCAACGCGGATCATGTAAAATGTGAAGAGTCAAACATACATTTTATGGTTCAATAAATTCAAATAAATTATTTCCATTATTGTCATTCAATATATATGATTAATGTCTATCAAAAAAAACTTTTTATATTATTTATATTAACAATAACAACGAAAACATGTCGTTTTGGAGTATGAATACACAACGTCAGAGTGGGCGTGTCGCCATAAAAATTGACAACATTGCAAAATAAAAGTATAATACTTTTAACCAATCAGAAGACAGTAAATATACCACATTTGTTTATTGCAACATCATGTTAAACTTAAATCGCTAGGCCTTTTGAATTCGCAAGACAAGTAATACACGACTTCATGAAAAATAGGAATTCTTTTTTACATGTAAAGCACACATGCACTGATGGAATTAAGCCTTATTAAAGTTCGTCTTGTATGCCAGGTATATAATTTTTTCATAGTTATTTAAATTTTTACTGCAAATTTTGAACACATTTCCTTTTTTAAAAAGTTTATCAAGGATGTTTATGGAAGTTCTACTATCATGATAATATTAATTGCTTGGTTTTACAATTCAAAAGTCTCATTTTTTACTAATTAGCCTTATATACTATTCTGTAAAATTGAGAATGGAAATGGGGAATGTGTCAAAGAGACAACAACCCGACCAAATAAAAAACAACAGCAGAGGGTCACCAACAGGTCTTCAATGTAGCGAGAAATTCCCGCACCCGGAGGCGTCCTTCAGCTGGCCCCTGAACAAATATATACATTTGTGTACTAGTCCAGTGATAATGAACGCCATACTAATTTCCAAATTGTACACAAGAAACTAAAATTAAAATAATACAAGACTAACAAAGGCCAGAGGCTCCTGACTTGGGACAGGCGCAAAAATGCGGCGGGGTTAAACATGTTTGTGAGATCTCAACCCTCCCCCTATACCTCTAACCAATGTAGTAAAGTAAACGCATAACAATACGCACATTAAAATTCAGTTCAAGAGAAATCCGAGTCTGATGTCAGAAGATATAACCAAAGAAAATAAACAAAATGACAATAATACATAAATAACAACAGACTACTAGCCGTTAACTGACATGCCAGCTCCAGACTTCAATTAAACTGACTGAAAGATTATGATTTCATCATATGAACATCAGGCACAATCCGTCCCGTTAGGGGTTTAGTATCATACCATCATAACATATATGAGAAGAACATAACCCGTGTCATGCCAACAACTGTTTTTAGAATAAATGTGTTTAGTTCCGATGCAAAGACCTTATCAGTGACTCAATATTAACGCCAAAATATGCAATCTTTAATGACTTGACAACAGTATCGTAATTATATCCCTTCTTAATAAGTCTATTCAAAGGTTTTGTAAGTTTCTGAGGTGAATACTGACACCTTTGTGCTTTATAAAGAATATTACCATAAAAAATTGGATGTGAAATACCTGAACGTATTAGAAGTCTGCATGTTGAGCTATATTTACGAATGATGTCTTTATACCGATGATAAAATTTAGTAAATGTTTTGACTAGTTTGTGATATCGAAAACCCTGGTGTAATAATTTTTCAGTAATACATAAATTTCTCTCGTTAAAATCTAAAACATTGTTACATACACGAGCGAACGTCACCATCTAAAAACTGATAATTAACGATATTCATGAAAAATCATCCCTTTTATCATAAATTTTAGTATTCAGCTTTCCATTAGTGATATAGATATCAAGATCGAGAAAAGGGCAGTGGTCATTGTTAGTATTAGCTTTATTTAAAGTAAGTTCAACAGGATAAATTTCATTAATATACATACTGAAGTCGTCATTATTGAGAGCCAAAATGTCATCCAAATATCTAAAAGTAATATTAAATTTGTTTATCAGATGTTGTTTCGATGGGTCTTTGCTTATTTTTGTCATAAATTGTAACTCATAACAATACAAAAACAGGTCCGCAATAAGTGGTGCACAGTTAGTCCCCATTGGAATTCCGATAATCTGACGATATACGGAATTTACAAAGCGAACAAAAATGTTATCTAGTAAAAATTCAAGGGCATATATAGTATCAAAGCATGTCCAATTAACATAGTTTTTTTGTTTATTGCTACTAAAAAATGACCTAAAAGAGTTTGAACATATATATTCACATTCTGATTTTTTGAATGCCCATTTAATTAGGTGTGTGAATTTTTTCTTAATGAGAATGTGAGGCAATGTGGTATACAGGGTAGAAAAATCAAAACTTTGAACAGATTCAAAATCACCAATATAAGCATGCAATTTATCAAGTACTTCCAACGAGTTCTTGACACTCCAAAAGTAATTTATTCCACTATTTTCGAAGGTCTTATTTGAACAATTTATTATCAGGTTTTTAATTGTACCCAGTGTGCTGGTAAGAAGAATAGACAATTTAGTAGTTGAACAATGGCTTGAAGACGAAATAAATCTATATTTGTAAGGGGTTTTGTGTAGCTTCGGAAGCCAATACATAGTTGGGACTTTCATTGTATTTGGCTCTGCTTGTAAAGCGGTGGCTAAAAGTTTATGTTTGTTACAGATTTCGTTTTCTGAAAATGGAGTCAGTTGGAATGTTGGTGAATTGGTGATTTCCTTTTTCAGAACCTAAATGTAAAATTTACGTCAAACAATAATAATATTATTAGCAGCTTTATCTGCCGGGAAAGTACAAAGTCACTGCATTACAAACTCAAATAAAGAACAGGTATTGCATTCCGCCGAAGGCGATTTAGGAAAGGCATTGCACTCTACAGATTTCAGCAAAAGAATACCCAATTTTGTGATGAATTGTATCTTCCTTCAACAATTCATCCTATGTCTTCGTTTTTATTCATTTCATGATAACTGGATGATACTGCATGAAACCAATTTTATATGCATGAAACAACACCAGATAACTTACATAAATGAACCATCGTGGAGTCAATTGTGAGTGTTGACATAAACAGTTTTACTTCTTTTCATTAAGGATTGGTTAAACTAATGTATTATGGGTTTAGTTCATAACACATTCATGAAACATGGAATGATAATGGATTTTGTTCTTCGTACGGTAAACTCAGATGATATCTAACAAGTTAAGATTGTGTGTACGTTCCGTATGATGTTCCCCATGATGCCGACGGTGGGGGTTTTAATAAGGGTTGAATATATTCATTTGAATACGGAAACAATAGATGAAAAAATAAATGCATTCAATGGCACGGGCAGTTTTTCAAGTAATTAACGTGAAACCGCACCAAACCGGGTTTTAAGGTAACACAATACAAAGATTTTTTTACTTCCAATCTCCAACCTTTAAAGTGCTGTTACTTCTTAAAACTGCATATAAATTAACAAAAGTGGTATATATAGATAGATAAAAGATTAATCTTTTAAATGAATGCAACAATTACGTAATGCAATCATTATGTAATCAATTATTTACAATAAATGGCAAAATCTTTGTCAGTCCACTTGAATGAATTAAGCTCTTTCATCTCTATTACTATACAGGAAATTTAACGAAATCTTAATAAACACAGCAGGAGCTACAAAAGGGTGTCTCAAATTATTGTTATCGTATTCCATTCCCTCATAAATCCCAAATTAGTGTAAACTTCCGTACCACATAAAAGTAGATAAAGTTTAATGAAGCATAAACTTTGATCTGTACATTCTATCCAAAATCTGAGACATCCTTTTGTAGATAATGGCTCTTGGAACAACATATTTTAATATTAACCCTCTCGACTTATCCACGAAGAAGTTAATTTCAATTGTAAGTGGAAATTTCTTGTAAAATATTGTAGACACGGTTAACATTATAATTGATTACATAATAGTTGTATAGTATTTACATTGCATTAATTTGAAAGAGTAATCTGTTAGCTATCCATAAATACCATTTTTTTTTATAAATTTTCAACCATTTTAAAGAAAGTTACAGCATTTTAAAACTTGGGAATTGGAGGTATACAATCTGTGTAGTGTGCTACCTTAAGGTAGAACATAGCAACGAGATATTGTTTCCGCTGACATAGGATGGGATATCCATGATGAATTTTGTTGTTTTCTGTAAACTAAAAAACTCTAACAGAACAGCCAAAGGTTTCATATGCATATGTACAAATAATTACATTAGCTATATGTTTCATTATAATACGTTATTCTGATTGGCTAACTGCACATGACATGTTATTCCGTAAGCATTTGCATTAGACAATAACATTTATCATTCATGATGACACGAGGTCTCACAATAAAGTGCACAGGTGAATTAAATAAAACTCGATAAAAATCGTGTTTTCAGGATCCTAGCTAAAAATGTAATTATAAGTATTGAATGCTTCTTTTTGTAACTTTATAGGGTTGTAAAAGCGTTGACCGTGCGTACATTTTTAGAATGAAGCGTTTCCGCGCTCCATACAAAATGTACTTCGGTCAACGCTTTTACATCCCAATAAATTACAAAAAGAAGCATTCAATTCTTAAATATGAATTTGGGCTCCAAAAAGTACAAATTCATATGATATATTATGGGTGTTGTTGAGATCTCTTTCCAGGTGTATTGTTGAATAATCTTTTGTATTTCCTACTTTGTTTTTGAGTGTGCATAATAACACTCTTTTATAAGAGGTTTGTTCAGAATTTTCAAATATTAATAAAATTGAGAATGGAAATGGGGAATGTGTCAAAGAGACAACAACCCGACCAAATAAAAAACAACAGCAGAAGGTCACCAACAGGTCTTCAATGTAGCGAGAAATTCCCGCACCCGGAGGCGTCCTTCAGCTGGCCCCTGAACAAATATATACTAGTTCAGTGATAATGAACGCCATACTAATTTCCAAATTGTACACAAGAAACTAAAATTAAAATAATACAAGACTAACAAAGGCCAGAGGCTCCTGACTTGGGACAGGCGCAAAAATGCGGCGGGGTTAAACATGTTTGTGAGATCTCAACCCTCCCCCTATACCTCTAACCAATGTAGAAAAGTAAACGCATAACAATACGTACATTAAAATTCAGTTCAAGAGAAGTCCGAGTCTGATGTCAGAAGATGTAACCAAAGAAAATAAACAAAATGACAATAATACATAAATAACAACAGACTACTAGCAGTTAACTGACATGCCAGCTCCAGACTTCAATTAAACTGACTGAAAGATTATGATTTCATCATATGTACATCAGGCACAATCCTTCCCGTTAGGGGTTTAGTATCATACCATCATAACATATATGAGAAGAACATAACCCGTGTCATGCCAACACCTGTTTTTAGAATAAATGTGTTTAGTTCCGACGCAAAGACCTTATCAGTGACTCAATATTAACGCCAAAATATGCAATCTTTAATGACTTGACAACAGTATCGTAATTATATCCCTTCTTAATAAGTCTATTCAAAGGTTTTGTAAGTTTCTGAGGTGAATACTGACACCTTTGTGCTTTATAAAGAATATTTCCATAAAAAATTGGATGTGAAATACCTGAACGTATAAGAAGTCTGCATGTTGAGCTATATTTACGAATGATGTCTTTATACCGATGATAAAATTAAGTAAATGTTTTGACTAGTTTGTGATATCGAAAACCCTGGTGTAATAATTTTTCAGTAATACATAAATTTCTCTCGTTAAAATCTAAAACATTGTTACATACACGAGCGAATCGTACAAGTTGAGATATATAAACACCGTAAGATGGTGACAAGGGAACGTCACCATCTAAAAACGGGTAATTAACGATAGGAAATGAAAAATCATCCCTTTTATCATAAATTTTAGTATTCAGCTTTCCGTTAGTGATATAGATATCAAGATCGAGGAAAGGGCAGTGGTCATTGTTAGTATTAGCTTTATTTAAAGTAAGTTCAGCAGGATAAATTTCATTAATATACATACTGAAGTCGTCATTATTGAGAGCCAAAATATCATCCAAATATCTAAAAGTATTATTAAATTTGTTTATCAGATGTTGTTTTGATGGGTCTTTGCTTATTTTTGTCATAAATTGTAACTCATAACAATACAAAAAGAGGTCCGCAATAAGTGGTGCACAGTTAGTCCCCATTGGAATTCCAATAATCTGACGATATACGGAATCCCCAAAGCGAACAAAAATGTTATCTAGTAAAAATTCAAGGGCATATATAGTATCAAAGCACGTCCAATTAACATAGTTTTTTTGTTTATTGCTACTAAAAAATGACCTAAAAGAGTTTGAACATATATATTCACATTCTGATTTTTTGAATGCCCATTTAATTAGGTGTGTGAATTTTTTCTTAATGAGAATGTGAGGCAATGTGGTATACAGGGTAGAAAAATCAAAACTTTGAATAGATTCAAAATCACCAATATAAGCATGCAATTTATCAAGTACTTCCAACGAGTTCTTGACACTCCAAAAGTAATTTATTCCACTATTTTCGAAGGCCTTATTTGAACAATTTATTATAAGGTTTTTAATTGTACCAAGTGTGCTGGTAAGAAGAATAGACAATTTAGTAGTTGAACAATGGCTTGAAGACGAAATAAATCTATATTTGTAAGGGGTTTTGTGTAGCTTCGGAAGCCAATACATTGTTGGGACTTTCATTGTATTTGGCTCTGCTTGTAAAGCGGTGGCTAAAAGTTTATGTTTGTTACAGATTTCGTTTTCTGAAAATGGAGTCAGTTGGAATGTTGGTGAATTGGTGATTTCCTTTTTCAGAACCTCAATGTAAAATTTACGTCAAACAATAATAATATTATTAGCAGCTTTATCGGCCGGGACATAAACAAATTCCTTGGCTAATTCTTTTAGTTTATGTTTGATACGAGAAATAGGTTTATTTTGGTTATTGTTAATAGTAAAATGTTCTTTAAAATGTTGAATACGTATATCAACTATCTTCATTACTGAATTAAAAAAGAGTCCAAAAATTTTTTGTCAGCTTTTTCCCGTTTTATTCATTTTATACAGTAAGTATGGAGTGAGTCGTGGATGATAATACGACACTCATTCCAATTAATAATTGACGGGGGACGATCACTATTGACTCGAAGCCAAGTGATATGTTCATAGTTTTTTCATGAAAGTAGAGTCCATGAAAAAATGCTTGGACATGACCAAGTCTATTGGACAAGATCATACTACTCAGACATTTGATCAACTGAGCACTGTATTGAATTGCTCAGCAAGTAAAAAGTAAAATCACAAAATTACTAAAATCCGACGACAATTCGAAACGATGAGTCCGTAATTAAATGGCAAAATTAAATGACAAAACACATTAAACAGATATTCTTCTTATTATAAAAAAATGTCAAGCCTGTGACTGTTTATTTTTCAGTTGGGTAGCAGTTCATATCATGCATGCAACCCGTCACTTTACACATGAATTAATTCCAATAATACCCATCTAACTGTAAATTGAGGAAATAATATTTACAATTCGACGTCAACATTTATTATTCATAATATAGTGATTGCTCTATTGAATGTCAATACAATACAAAGAGGCTATGATATTAATTTTCTGAAGGTAAAACTGACAGCTATTGAATTTACACAAAATAAATACATCCACGTTAAATAATGTTTATTCATATGAATGAGAACTAAACAAGCCTGCATCAAATAACAAAAGAATAACAATAAAATATATTTAGTGTGTAGACTTGTCATCGAATACGAACGTTATTTCAAAGTAAAAGTAAAGTAAAGTAAAGCAATTAGAAGAAATTGTCTTAAATGGTATACCTTAGTCCAAACCTTGTTTACTGTCTTGAATTGCCAACAAGAATTTAAATATAACCTCAGTTATCTAAGCTCGAATTCAGTAATTCCGAATAAATTAGGATTCAAATATTGCGGTGAAAGACTTTTTACATTAATAAAATTGCCCGATAAATGTATGTAAACAGACTTATTTAGAAGGTATAAAGTTACGATACTGTTGTCAGGTCATTAAAGATGGCATATTTTGGCTTTGATATTGATTCACTTATAGGGTCTTTGCATCGGAACTAAACACATTTATTTAAAAAAAAAAAAAACAGTTGTTGGCATGACACGGGTTATGTTCTTCTCATATATTTTACGATAGTATGATACTAACCCCCTAACGGGAGGGAATGTGCCTGGTATTCATATGATGAAGACATAATATTTCAATCAGTTTAATCGAGGTCTGGAGCTGGCATATCAGTTAACTGCTAGTAGTCTGTTGTTATTTATGTATTATTGTCATTTTATTTATTTTGTTTTGCTACATCTTATGACATCGGACTCGTACTTCTCTTGAACTGAATCTACATTTGCGTATTGTTATGTGTTACTTTTTCTACATTAGCTAGAGGTATAGGGGAGGGTTGAGATCTCAAAAAACATGTTTAACCCCTCGCATTTTTGCGCCTGTCCCAAGTCAGAAGCCTCTGGACTTTAATAGTCTTGTATGATTTTTAATTTTAGTTTCTTATGTATAATCCGGAGTTTAGTATGACGTTCATTATCACTGTACTAGTATATATATTGTTAAGGAGCCAGCTGAAGGACGCCTACGGGTGCGAGAGTTTCTCAATTTTAGAAGTAAATTGTATAATGTACATTGTATCTACCAAAAATCATTTCAAGTAATAGTAAAAGACAACGGATAAACTAATATTGAAATTAAGCTATCCCCGAACAAAAAGGGATTTCAAACACTTTTTATCAGATCACTTCCATCGTTTCTGTGGACGTAAAGTATTATTCTCCTCTGTTCTCTGAATTCCAGTAACACTTTTCTTGTAAATATTTAATATATACTTGGCCTGACTAATGTCGACAGACCGGACTATTTAATGATACTTATTTGTTGATTTAAAACATAAAAAAAAAACATATGGAGAAAATGTATATGAATTGACTTTCAATAGAATCCCGTACCGGAAAAACAATGACTATACATAATAGTGATGGCAGGACGAGGAACAATTCCGTCATAAAACTTGATATGAAGTTGACAGGTCATGTGACAAAAATTCAACTGTTTAAATTGAAAGACGGAAATTCACAAATAGTTATATATCATATGCTACTACTACTGGGAATTTAAACTAGTTAAAGTAAGTATACTAATGTTTGGTTCCTAATCTCAATCTCAACAAATGAGTAATTTTAAATAGTTCGGACATTCCACACCAGTCAATCCTTTACGTATCGTATATATCAAAGATTTTTAACGGAAGTAACTTGTACTTAATTGCAAACAAGTAGTCAGTATAAAAAAAATCGTAATTTGATATGGATTAACAGACTTCTGTTTCCTATGATTTACTTTGCTATTGTGTATAATCATAAGCTCAACACATAACGTTTATCATCTTAGTTAACTATCAGCGGGTGGTAACTTCCATAAAAAAATGATAGGTTTACCTCGTCAAGTAATTAAGGAGATACTATCTAGATACAGAAACGGTAAAGACTGTGTTAGCGTAATATATTATTTTTTGCGACATCAAACTGCAACACATTTGGAAATATCTATTTTTCTTGTTTTTGTGATAGTTATTATGTGTTTGATCACGAGCATATGGACTCCTATTTTTAAAAATGTCACTTGTCTTTATCCCTTTTATTAGAATTTGTTAAATATACAGCAAAACTTAATGTTCCTTTCTACAATCTTGAAAATTTTAATTTGAATTTAATCATTTTCAAATAATTTCACACATCTTAAATAAACACTTTTTAAAAAAAGTATATTCCTAATCGTTTTACGAGAATCAGCATGTGTTTATTTTTTGGTGCAAATAAGTAAGTTGTGTCTATCTGAAAAAAAGAAATGTTAAACAAACAAATAATATAGATTGTAAATAATATTTCATTTGAAGTTAAATCAGCAGCATGTCTTTTTCATCCGATGAACGTAAGAATCACATAAAGACACAGTTGGTAATTCGTTCTCTTTCTTACAGCTTTCGACCAATGCACTACCTAGTTGAAAATAAATATATATTGTAATTATCGTACATACAGAAAACTGGGAGATCGTACATGTTTCGTTGTCTATTACAGTACATTTTTTAATATGTACATGCTTTTTGTGCATAAAGACATATGATTATAAACCGATAATGGTTTACTTTTATAAATTTTTATTTGGATTGAGAGTTGTTTCATCGGCACTCATACCACATCTTCCTATATCTATCTACTTAAGATATAATTTCGAAAATAGATACAGGGCTTACATTATCATAACCCCAATACTAAACCAAATTTTAAAATAGAATGTACGTTGAGGGAGTAAGCTTACTTTCAAAGCACACCTTTCAATGCGCCTATCTGGAAATTTTTGCACAGAAATTGTTTTTTTTACATAACCTCAATACTAAAAACAAATTTAAAATAGAATGTACGTTGAGGGAGCAAGCTCACTTTCAACGAATACCTTTCAATGCGCTTATCTGGATATTTTTGCACACAAATGTTTTTTTAATTAAAGACAAGGCAGATTTTAACAGAAATGAAGGGGATATAACCACGCGACATACATTGGTAAAGAACATTGGTAAAAGCTGCTGCTTTATTTCAGAGTTTCATTATTATCTAATTCATTCATAGTTTTAATAACTCGACATCTTATTCTAACTTTTAATGTTTCACCACAACAACAAACACAAATGTTTTCCCATGACTGTTTTTCATTAAGGCAGAACAACTGGTTATGGTTTATCTATTATTTACGTTATCTAAATTTGAAAAGGGTCTTATTAAAAAATAAAGATGTTTTTCTCGGCGAAAAAAATTAATATGGGGTAATTGTACCAGCATTTCATTTTAGCAAATATGGATCCAACTTTAAATTGCTCTGATTAATAAACTCAACCGAGAATTCGTAAGTTGAAACAATCAATCAAATTTGAAAACAAACCATAATAACAAAAACCTGTTCAAGTTTATGGCGTAGTTTGTGTTTATTAAACAAAATAAACTTGTCTTTCACACCATGTTTTCTCCACTGTATTAGGATGTCAGTACTTCACCTTACTGTCTTACAAGTGAGAGGTTGGGCTAGCTATAAAACTAGATTCAATCTACCATTTTCTACATAAGAAAATGCCCGTACTAAGTCAGGAGTACATAAATATGACAGTTGTTCCAATAATACAAACCCATGTCATGAAAGACTCTCTCTACTCCTTCCCCTGATTTTGCAGATGTCTCTGCAAAATACCAGCCGTGTCTTTCTGCAAGTAGTTGCCCTTCCTTTAAAATGGAAATATGATCGTATTAGTTCAGAATATATTTACATAGGTATATGTGCATATACAGTAAAAGACACTCTTCTACAATTTCATGACTTAAATATCTGTTATGTTTATTTTGCATTGCTGATTACTTTGTCTGAGTGTTTAGCTTCTTAAAATTTGTGCTATTTTCGCATTTATTAATCGGTGTGAAAAAATATTCTCTTCATTAGTGAAATATCTGTTGTCGGCAAATGATTTGTCAAAATGAAATTACGCCATAAAATTTTCTTCGATTTCTTCTAAATATCCTATTGTGAAGTCATGAGAAAAGCGATCATGCCTGATGACGTCATAAACTTAGAACACATCTTTCTGCAAATAGGAAGGATGAAAATCATCAGATAAACATATTTCAATTGCTATAGCTCGAATATATCGTGGTATGGTCGTACTAAGTGGTCTCGTGTAACAGTCAACTGACGATTTAAATCAATATTTGTTTTGTAGATCTTGTCTAGCTGATCGTTCTTTCATTGAAAAGTTTCTTTGTAAATTGTTTTATTTTCACGATTACATGCAAGCAAAAATGTTAAAAACAAATTGTAGAAGTTGTAATTTAATTGGGAAGAATTCTCATCAAAAGTCCCCGGGCAGTTTTGCGTAATTAGACAACTGGTAGAGGTCGAAATTCTTCCCTTGTCATATTTTCGCCTTTTAAAATAGTTTACAAAAAAAGGAACGACTTACATTTTACCCCTTTACAATCCTGGTATCTATGATGAGCTTAATTGTTATCTTACTTGGCTTTGAACCTCCCTTGCATGCCTCACGTTGCCGTCTAAATCAACTTTGTTTCCAATCAATGCACATTTCAAATTCTGATGTCCATACTGTTGTATCTGTGACGGCCAACTCTCTACGTACTCAAAGGATTCCTGGAGTTAATAGTATTATACATCATTAGAGTTAATTGGAACATACCGAAAAAGACAATTTTGGTATTTTTACATCATGTACATGTCATGACAAAAAAAGTTTGGTACCAATAAAAAAGAGATAACACTGGTTGCCCATTCAGAGACTCTGACTGTTGTTTGAAAGTTTGCTTGATCAATATGAAGCTACTTTGGTTGTGTTTATAAGATACAGCTTTTCATACATGTTATTGAGTACGGATCCAGTACGTCTATATATGATTGCGTAAGGGCACAGCTTCTCCTATATCACATAGAGTTTAGGCTGTCATGAATAAGGATTAGTTTAGCGTTATATGTTTTGACATGATGTCATATTTTTGTTCTTTATGGGGTTTTTTCCAAATCGACAGAACATTACAGATCTAACAATGAAACGTTTGATGTGATGTACCAATATTTCACGCTTTTTAATTATGGTGGTATTTTTAGAAGTTAGTAACATACGTTATTTAGTAGAGATAAAATAAATAAGCGTTGATTCTTGCAAACCAAATCCTGAGCCCGGAGAGCGAATGGTTTGTATTTTATGAATCAGCGCTTTTCCATCGATCTATATTTAAAGCTATTTTGTGATGTGTAGGCCTTGTCTGAATTAGAAGGAATTGTTATGTTTTAATAACCACGTTATCATGAAATAATAAATCTAAGTTTACAACTAATTGGTTAGAGAAATACAAATTTAGCATAAAAATAAGTTAAAGGTAAGTTTTTAAAATTAATTCCATTAGTGAATAGAAACTTTCAATGTGTCTTAACTACCTCGACAAAAAAATGTTTGGACTCAATAGTATATAATATTCGGTACGGTGACGGGCGATTAGTTACAGACAGAGAGAAGTGGGCATTTCTGTTGATGCATCTGTTGTTCTAATGATAATGAAGAATATACATGCACATTAAACTAAGCACGATTGTGGTATGTTATATTTTCTACAACCTTTCTAGATTAAAGAAGAAATAGGTAAAAATGCACAAAAAAATGGTGAATAAAGTGAACCTTGTCTCGAACTTGTTTGATTTCTATTTTAATTATTTAAATGGTACGGGAAGTATCGAAAGAAAGATATTAACACGGATATTGCAAGACTAGTCACAATGATCACTTCAATATTTGCATTTCTATGCATGGCACGAATGACATGAGTGATGTCAAAATAGAAGGTTTGACAATGTGTATTGCCCCGTTTAGTTCTAAAATTTCACAAAGCAGACCCGGTGTTGTCATGGAAAATAAGGCATAATTGCATGACGTAAATTAAACTCTGGCATTTAACTACAGTTTCCGGGCTGGATTGAAATTTATTTTTTATGGTGATAACTTATTATACATGTACCTGTTTGAATTTCTGCTATATTTGATCAAAACTTATTAAAGTAAAGAAAAACTGACGATTTCACGTGGAAATAAAAACCAAAATGAAGGTTTGTCACAAGATTAGATTTTTTTTTTGTAAATTTTAGTATTCAAACTTTAACAGTGATTTTCCTGGACAACCAGATGGTTATCTTAATGTTCTGTTCTTTTTAATTGGGAGTCGGTATGATCGTTTGAAAATAAATAGTTTGATACTAAATGTTTTTTTATAAATCAAAATAATAGGATGAATTTATATGCATGCAGAATAGATATAGAAAAATAATTTCCATGCGGTGCAAATTTAAGAATTGCAGTAATAATGCGTTAAGAATCTTTTTTATACTTTCTTGTTATTATAATACTAAGTGTCAAATGTTATAATGACAACAATCCTTATTTTATTAACAACTTTTGTCTCTTTATAGTGTAATGTTTATCATACATTGACAAATGTTGTACAATTTTGGCACGTTGGTCATGTTCATCATTGTTAATATGCTAGAGTGGACCGAGGATTTTCGAAAAGGACGTTTTCATAAAACAGATTCTATTTTTTCCAGCATTGGGAGATACAAATTCGCCAATCGCACATTTACGTTAGAAGCACTGTAATGAGATGAGTTAAGCCTTTAGTAAGTAAGTAAGTAAATGTTTATTATAGTGACATGTGTAATCACATTTCAGTACAGTACAAATATATTACATACACAATAAAATACACCAAAATCATAAAACGTAATTCTTGTATCACGGATTTATCAACTGACTGTTTTTATAGTTTGTTCTTATATCTCCTGTTATGCCAATTTTTTGGGGGAGGGCACTAAAACGCTATTCTGTATGAGCCAGTAGTGACTCTATGAGCTTGTATTACGATAATTTGTTTTTCTTAATATATATATATTATTTGTTTTTCGTTTTCGCTTCGTTTTGTACATAAATCAGGTTGTTAACGTTTTTTGTTTTTTGTTTTAATTTTTCGTTTCGAGGCCATTTTTAGTTCGCTATGCCGTACGGTGACCTATGCTATATAAATATTCCATCATTTGGTCTCTTATTTAAAGTTGTCTCACTGTTATTTTTTTTTTAGATTGTTCTAATCAGGACGAAGATATTGTGACCTTATAATAAAGACATAGTTCTTTTATGCCATGTTATATCCTCATTTTAACATAGGTAGGCAATAGTTTTTATTATAATTTTAAACCAAGCGTATTCAAGGTATAAACAATTGACATATACATTGCCTAAGCATGGTTAAATGATCATAGAGCATGATAGAATTATTTCTAAAATGCAGGGGTTGTCGTCGTCTATTTGTTGAATATTTGTTTTTCGTTCATATTTGGTAGATAAATTAGGCACTAAGTTTTCTAGTTTGAAATTTTGAACATTGTCATTTCGGAGCCTTTTATAGCTGACTATGCGATATAGGCTGTTGTAGCCGTACGGTAACATATAGCTGTTAATTTCTGTGTCATTTTGGTCTCTTGTGGAGAGTTGTCTCATTGGCAATCAAACCACATTTTCTTTTTTTTATACTAACATTCACGTTCGAGAAACAATCATTTTGATTTGAAGTTGCCAAAACGTCTAACTCTCACTATCTGTCAATATATGAAAGAACGTATAGTTACATGAAAATGGATATATTGTAAACATAGCGAAGCATACTAGCTTAAATCATTTGATAATTTGAAATGGTAACACAATCAGATACCATATCTTATATTTACATCATTACAAACTTGTGCAAAAAACGCAAGTATCATAAGGAATTAATGTACGTACATCCTATAAAGTATTTATTTCTATTCAAACTTACATTTGTAGTTCGAAGATAAATTTAATCATGTAAATGTAAGTCTTTCGAAAATGTGGAATGTTTATTTAACAAAGCTTCTGGTCAAACTGTATTTGAACACAATAGGTTTATTTGCAATAACATCTTTATGACTCACATAATAAATTCTTCCGACGAACAACTTAGCTTAGCTTTTTATAAATGTTTGGTTTCTAAACATAACAAGACCGAGTCCTCTACTGAATAAAGACCATGTTCTTATGTAGTAAACAACATTGATGAAACAGGGTTCTTTTATTATGACATCTGTCATTTAATTCGTCTCATGCACAGAATATTGAGCAATCTCTGTGTTTATATTTTTCTTTTCGTACTTTCCAACATTTAGAGAGAAATTCAACAAATTCGAGACAAGGTTTAATCAATTCACTAGCTTGATGTGCGTTTTTTTTATTTTTTATTTACTTATTTCTCCTTTAATCTAGAACAGTTGTGTAAAATATCACAAGATACACAGAAATTCTATCGTTGTCTGTAATTGCGCGTCATCGTACCGAATATTAGATACTATTGAGTCCAAACGTGTTTTGCCAGTGTAGTTTCGACACAGTTTTGTAGGAAACAATTCAACATAATTAGGTGCCAGATTTAAGGAGCGTTGATTCTAGAAAAAGAATATACACTTAATGAATATACTGACGTCATCCCACATTTAATCAATTTCGTAAGCCTTCAAAACCGCCAACGTTCAAGAAAAAATAACAACTAAAGTCGTGTACGAAAATACATATATATTTCTAATGATTAAAGGGTACCTACATGGCTACTTATATCATATAAAATCAATGCAATTCCTGCATCTCGATAAAACAAACTTTGGAAACTTCCTGTACCAGCAATTTCCGAAATGGTAAACACAACAGATTTATCTTTACAGCCTAATCTGCGTGTTATCGGCATTGCTTAATAGAAAAAGAAAACAAAAGTTCTGCGTATCTTGGTCATGATTTTTATTACAACAACTAATTTATTTCAAATTAAAATATTCCTACTACTAGGATACAATCTATGGGAAAATATTGAACGAATTGCAAACACATTAATATACCGGACATAATATTTAATTGTTATGATCTAAATATATATTACTGTTACGATAATGGTACTGTTACTGATTTTTTAATCATTGGTCTGACTTTTTTTCATCCTTTATTTTTTTTTATAAGATTGTCTCCAAACTTGATTTCATTTTGATTTTAATATACATGTACCATCTATAACTCATATGAAATAGCATCAGTGGAAGTCTCAAAATATACTGATTTTAAAATATTTCAGTTTTAGAAGTGAGTTATCCTCTTATGTTTGGTGTGTTTTCCTCAGTTTTATTTGTAACCCGAATTTGTTTTTTTCTCAATCGATTTATGAATTCCAAACGGCGGTATACTACTGTTGTCTTTATTTTTCTAGTATAGTCTCGTTAGATTTATTTCACATTTTGTCCTTCGAATGCGTTTGTTAGTTGAATGCATGTAATGTACGATATGATATTACAAGAATGACCTGTAGTTGTAACCATCCTTGTTCTTTTGACATGGGTAGTTGTTTATGCTAATCTGACAGTGCAAATAAAGGATATAAGATCTCAAGATAATTCATCGGTACAACCTGGATTAAAATATTTTTTGTGGACTGTAATGGAAAGTTATCTTATCGGCAATCAAACCACATGTATTAAATGAATACCCAACACTCCTAACCAAAGGTACCCTACATAGGTAATGCACTTACTTCCAAGGATATTTGGAATATAGTCATAAGGGAAATCATTTTTTGTAAATCTGAGAACCAGTGACGATTTTCCTACCCCTGCATCTCCAACAACAGTCACATTTACTCTGATCACAGATAATGCTTTGTCATTCATTTCAATGACTTACTAACTTTACAATTCGGAAGCTAAAAGAAACAATTATCAACATGTTTCTTTTTTTAAAATATACTTTATACTTATACTTTGTAATTGGCGTCAAAAGAAATCATAACCAATCATGTGCTTATTGATATAAAACAAATTTAATCTAATTTTGTTTTCATATAAGTACGCAATCACAGTTGATCAATGCACGAAATATTCAGCACAATCATCGTGATTTAAAACCAGAAACTCCTGGTGAAGTAAGTGCGGTGACAAAACTGTAACTATTCGTCTCATTACCGAGTTTAATCTTCCCAAATAACACACGGTTAAAAAAAGGTCTTAACTTATAAACAAATATGTCTACTATATTTCCACTCTCTTGTTAGTAATTTCGTATGGTCATATTGTTTTCATAAAAAAATGACAAGAGTATATTGAAAAATTAACAAACCCCTTTTTTAAACGATTATTTTTCTCGTTGGAGTAGTCATGACTACCTTATATTGTTGTAGTTCTGTCTTGTAATTGTGTATTTTTAATGTTATATTTAACATTGCCAAAACAATGGAGGTTTGGCTAGCCACACAACCTAGTTCAACACACATTTTGTTCTTAAAATGTCCTGACCAAGTCAGGAAAATTGCCATTGTTATATTATAGTTCGTTTCTCTTTGTGTTGCATTTTAGTGTTTCTGTTGTCCCGTTGTTCTCCTCTTATATTTGTTGTTTTCCCTCAGTTTAAGTTTGTAAACCGAATTTGGTTTTTTCTCTCAATCGATGTATGAATTTCGAACAGCGGTGTACTACTGTTGCCTTTATATAAGCAGATAAAAGTACTTCATCAAACTTGTAACTAATAAAGAATTTTGGAAAGTAAATATAAAAAAAACGAATGTCATGTCAGGACTTGAGCACTTTCATTTCATCACGTTTTGTGTATCAATCAACCTCAATAATATACACTCAACTTCTTTATGAAATTGTTACATTTTTCTCTACTTTTTGCAGATATTTTCAATTAAGTTAACATTTAAAAAATACCGGAAACTCCGCTAGTAGTTTAAATCAGTTAAGCGTATTTATAATAGTTTAGCCGTGTCAATTGTAATACAAATATATACCTTAAAAGTTGAAACAGGTTCCCATCCGTCTTGTGGTCAAGTATATATTAGTGACAACGCTTTCCCTAATTGAAGTATAATTTAACATTCATTGCGTGTGTATTAAAAGAGCGTCGATATAAGAAATTTCAGTGTCGCAAGAATTAATTATTTATGGTATTTAGTATTTATATTGCATTATTGTAAGTAGGAAAATAAGTATACTGTGAAATCAGTTTTTATTCGTGGGATACTGATTTACGTGGTTTTCCTTGATTGATTTTCCCACGAATGTAAGTATCCATCGAAAATAACAAATTTGTCTAATTTCAGACATTGAAAGATCTCCAGGTAGGTTTTACTATCTGGATACGGGCATAGTATCTATAAAATACATCGAATATCAGCCAATGCACTATGGACAAAATCTACAACTTCAGACCGGATTATTCCCATTGCATGTTCTAAAAGTAAATACTTGATTTTCATAAAATTAAGTTGATAATTCCGGTGATGATATCCGATAGTGAAGTGTTCATTTCACTGTTGCCTGATTCTCGTGTGATTTTCTTTTTATAATTTCATTGCAAGCTTGCTTTTTAATTTCGTCAGAGTAAAATTTCGACAATTCAAAATATTCTAACCGTTAAATATAAGGTACGTGATAGAAATGTTGTAATGGCTGAATTACCACCTTTGATGATCGTAACACTGTTGATTAATTAGTGTCATCAACCTTATAAAACGTGTGTAACATCTTAAATGTTAACTTTGCATTGTTTTTCAATGGAGACATTATGTAAGCATAGATAATTCAGCTTAATAATATTAAGAACTCTATCTATAAATATTCTAATTTCCATCTATTGTATTGTCGTTAACTATAAATTCAAATGAATCTTGTATGTCTTGTGAATCATAATCCCTAAGTATCACGGTTAAACTATTTCATAAATGCAGGAGAAATGTAAAGGTATCCTCTTCCCAGATAAATAAACTCATCATAGATATCAGGACTAGATTTTGTAAATACGTCAGACGCGCGTTTCGTGTACAAAAGACTCATCAGTGACGCTCGAATCCAAAAAAATGAAAGAAAAGGCCAAATAGAGTACGAAGTTGAAGAGCAAAAAAGGACCAAAATTCCTAAATTTTTTGCCAAATACAGCTAAGGTAATCTATTATAAACGATAGCTGATATGTCAACCTTTTTAAGCACCAATTGTTTTTATTTTTTTTAATAACATCAAAATAATAGACTAAAGATTCCGCGGGGACATTCACAATATATCAATGAAAAGACCAACTAAAAAAACGACGACACACACACAAATGTTGACACAAAAATACTATAAAAAAAGCTAAAGATGAGCAATGCTTTTCCCCATGAAAACGAGTCTATATCATAACAACACAATGAACATCATTTAAAAATATAGTTGAATCAAATTTTATTGTAATCTGTATACTAGCAAACAAAGGTATGCCTATTAAGTTTCATTAAGTATAATTTTTCAAGTTTATATATTTTAAATATTTACATATAGCAACATGTTAATCCACTGACATCATATCATTATCAATCTTTATAGATATAATACTCACTTTGATTATAGTACATGGTTAGTTTAGTTTTACGATGTCACTGATCTTTTTTTTAGTATAAATTTACTTTCACACAATAATAAAACTAATATCAATTAATGAACCAAATTTCAAATTAAAAGGGAATAATACCGAAAAAAAGGTATACAATGCAGAAATTGTTTGAATGCATGACAAATATTGGTTTGTAACAAAAGCAACACTCTAATGGCCTGTCAATAAAACAAATATCATAATTGAGATCAAAGCCAAACAATAATATACACACAACATGTGTACTTACTTGCAATTCGTTTAAATTCCTTGTCGTATCAAACATATAAAGTTTTACTTTTTGTGAATTTCCGTCTTTCAATTTTAGCAAGTTGAATTTTCGTCACACCACTTTCCAATTACAAATCCAACTGTATGAAGGAATTGTTTCTCTTCCTGTTATCAATATAATGTATACCTAACGTAACTAGTCATTGTATTTCCGGTACGTTTAACATACCCATCGATCAGGCCTTTTCGTCTCGTTCATATTAAAAATTCAGAATAAACGTCTGACTCGAAATCAGCATCACTGAAGAGACATGAATTGTCGAAATGCGCATCTGGTGCAGGAAAATATGTACCGTTAATGTTATTACAGATAAAATTACCTATCATCAAGGAAATCTTTTGGAGCGATCACAAAATGGTGTTTTATAAATATATATTAGAAGACGACATACATGATCATATATTTTTCTCATCTGCCTGTAAACAGTTGAATATGATACAAAAGATTACTTAATTTAAGGATGATAAATTCAACTAATGGACCTTTTTTATATTCCACATAATGTCCCTTTCAGCTTGTACCTAAACACAAATTTTTACTAGACTCAGTTCAGTAATGATGGACGTCATAATTAACTCCGAAATATATAAAAAAAAAAACTAAAAAAAACGTATAAGAATAACAAAGGCCAGAGGCTCCTGACTTGGGACAGGCGAACAAATGCGGCAAGTTTAAACATGTTTTTTGAGATCTCAACCCTCCCCCTATACCTCTAGTCAATATAGAAAAAACCACACACAATACACACAGTAAAACTTAAATTTAAAAGTAAACCGAGTCCGGTGTCAGAATAAGTAACAGAAGAAACTAAACGAAATGACAATGATACATATATTAACTAAAGACTACTAGCAGACATGCCAGCTCCAGACCTTAATCAAACTGATTGAAAGAATAATTCTTCATATGATGCTGGTTAAGATTAAAGAACAAATTTAGATGTACTAAGAGTATCTTTATACATTGCATTTTCATAAAACCAATAATCGCCTTAAAATCAAGAACACGTTAGAATAACATCAATTATGACGAACAAAACAATACTTACTCGATATAGAAGTAGAGAGATCAGGATAAATTATAATGATTTGAAAGGGAACGATTTTTGTAATTTGTTAAAACATCTCCCTCCATGAAAATACATGAAGTAGGGTACAAAATATATTACAAAATAGTTATCAAAAGTACCAGGATTATAATTTTATACGCCAGACGCGCGTTTCGTCTACATGAGACTCATCAGTGACGCTCAGATCAAAATAGTTCAAAAAGCCAAATAAATATAAAGTTGAAGAGCATTGAGGACCCAAAATTTCAAAAAGTTGTGCCAAATACGGCTAAGGTAATCTTCTCCTGGGGTAAGAAAATCCTTAGTTTTTCTAAAAATTCAAAGTTTTGTACACAGAAAATTTATAAAAATGACCAAATAATTGATATTCATGTCAACACCGTTATCATATCTATAATCATTGTATCGGACAATAAATAGTCCATTAAAATGATATACGCAACTCAACAACAGTTTAACTGACTACTGAGTCTCTGATGAAGATGTTTCCGTCAAACCGAAGGAACAATCCTAAATAATAGGTCGAAAACGAACTGATAATGTTATGCCAAAATATTAAAACCGATAAAAAGACAAAAGCCGTATACAATACACAACTTAAAAACTTAACAACAGATATCCAACCAAAAAAAAAAACTGGCGATGATCTTGTATACATTTATCAGTTTATGTTTCCAGTCGTGTTGCTCATTTAAGTACATACCCGGTCTAACTAGTGGAAAAGAGCACGTGTTTATGGTTTCAACAACAAAGGACATATATCCGTTGTCATTTATCAAAGACATATTACAAATTGATCCGCTAACTCGTACTACAAAAGAGGGACGAAAGATACCAAAGGGACAGTCAAACTCATAACTGTAAATGTTTTAAACGGATGATTTCAACTTCGCCACTTCAGACTCTTCGTTTAAACTGTTTGTTATAAGCAGCAATCCTTTATCAAGGAAATAGTTATAGGAAATGCTAGCTCTAAAATATCGATCAACTTAGGGGTATATATTACATATTCAAGTGCTAATGGGTAAAAAAAGAGAATACAAATGGGGAATCTGTCAGAGACAATACCTCGATCAAAGACCAACAAAAATAAACAGTTCACATTCGGTGAGCTGAACATTTCTGTTTTGTTGTCAAGTTTGTTCTCAATCGACTCACGTCGACAATATCTATATATAAGTCAAGATAAAATACATACCTGACTATATTTTATGTTTTCTTATTTCAAAACACAAATAGTACTGCAACTGACATCAAAAAAGACGCTTTGTTAAAGAGTTTAATGGTCCGGAATAACACACGGGTGCAAATTGTTTTAAAAAATAGAATAATATCTATATTTTAATTTCCGTCTGGTCGTAAAAAGTTTCTATGGTCAGATTTTTGTATTTTATCCCTTTAATGGGAGTACCCCTCAATTTACGGTTTTGGGTAGTTACCTTAAAATCCAAAAATATATTTTTTGGTTATATTTCCCGCTATTTTCGTAAATATTTTCTGTGCATATATCATCAAGGATCATCAAAATGATGAAGATATAAATATAATACCATCTCCAAGTAAAACTTTCAAACTTAAAGTTTTTTTAGATAGAAATTTAACGCGTTTTTCTTTGAAAACGAGAAAACACATGATTCAGAAACAGTATTTGACATTTGAGAGGACAAAACATATTATTGCGATACTGAATGCAAATTTTGTTGGGTAAATTCCGTCAAAAACTCAAAAATAAAAAAAATCATTTGTACCTTTTTTAATTACGGAAATTTCCTATGCGTCAATCAGCTCCAATATTTCTTTTATCCTTCACTATGAATTTGATAGTTTCGATGTGATTATGTAGATTTGGTAGGACAAGTTAATTCATTTTTGAGTGATTTGAATATATATATAGAAGTTCTTTCGTGTATTTTCTGTAAATACGTTATATGTTTGTTAATAAAATTTTGACTTTTTATAAAAGTTAACCAAATCCTTCAGATAAGAGGTTTTTCCGGATAATGACTATAGTTGATATTGTGTGAAAATACATTGTATGTCAATGTTTAATCTCAGAGCAATTATTATGCATGCAAGTGGTCGGGGGAAAAGTACTATTGAAGTTTCGCAGAGATTTTGTGGGTGACAAGGTGATGCTACAACCAACTTCTCTTGATATTCTGCTTGCCTTGGGAGAATCACCAGTGATGTTATGAGACTTGCACCAGAGGGCAAAATTGTTGCGTCTTTAAATTAGATTTAATGATTGATTGTTGGTTGCTTAACGTATAGTGGCAATATTTCATGCATGTTCAGGACGAGAACAAGTAAACAATAAAAACAATAGAAAGGTCTTGTCATAATATTGGCCATTCGGAATGATAATCGGGAAAGTTTGGACTGCCACTAGAAAATGATGGTATATTGGATTGGGACAGAAATTTTTCATTGCAACAGGCCATCTACGAATCCCTAAAAGAGTTGTTGCAAGTGTTCTAAACGTGCAAAGAACGTGGCACTGTCTTTACACGAGGCATTGGATTTAACGTCCCCATTCTGACCGCACGTGACTGCGAACTTGATACATCCCGCACAGCCAAACGGACGCCCCACTTCGTTTTACTGCCGGTCGAGAGAAGACCAAGTGACCATATTTCGTTTCCCCAGTCAGCCTTGGGGAACTTTAAATTAGAAACAACAGAAATCCATATATGTGATCAAACTGATCGACATGTATCCTCACAACCTGACACTTTTATACGATCTCGCACTCAGTTTCTTCCTTGTGGTTTGAATATGAAAACAGTTTTTATGTATAAAAGGAAAACCTTTGAAAAAACCACAGAAAACTATACAAAACTGATCAGTCCTCTAAACGTGTTGACAGTCTTTTAAGTTGTGCTAACTAATGTGGAGTAATCATTTATCCATGCATTACCAAGTACTTATTGAGGTCAACACCTGTGCAATTAGGTAAAACAGGTACTGAAAAATTAGAATTTGAACTTGCTGTCAGTTCATTGATAACGATTGTAGCACAACCTCTACATTTACCGATCACTTTTACCCACGATTGTCTCTGATGCTTAACAAACTGCCAAACCCCAGAACTAACTAGATATTGTGACACCTTACAATTCGGACACAGTGGGGCCAAGGGATATGAAATGTAGAGTTTAGCTCTGAACTCAATATAGGGGATGCCATATCTGCTGCAGGAAAATTGAAGTCTATGTTAAGACTTTCTGAATTACACCAAGGTGTGTCTGAAAATATCAAGAATAGAATACATTAGAAGATGAACAATTACTTCACCTTACCGCCAGTGCTCTTATAAGCTATGTCCTGGTTTGGGTATTTCTATGGAAATGATGCCCGCATAGCTTCTTAATAGATATATGTGTAATACCACCATTGATTTTCCCCTTTTTAGCATATTTCAAAAAAAATGTGCAGAATTTATCTTTGTTTCAAATAAAGAAATACTTGGCATGAGTAAAGTTTTATCCTGTCCAGTACTATAGAAAAAATTCATGTAACATTTCATTGCATATAAGAAAATAACCATCATTGGAAGTTAACCAATCAAATTTCTCCCCTTATTTTATCTGTGTACAAGGTTTAGTCACCATGTAACCTCAAGATTACAAAATATTCTATAGAAATCCTAAATAAAAAAATAATGGTGTTTTGAAATACCCAAGACATATGTTTATGACACAGAAATGTTTTTACTGCAATAAAATGTAGAATTAATAACCTACAACTATCAAATTCAAGGTAATATTTTGTTCGACCTACTTTCGTATACACCCGGATGTGACGTACCATGATTCGGTGGAATTACACCTATAGGAAGATGTGGTATGAGTGCCAATGATACAACACACCATCCAAGTCACAATTTATGAAATTAAACCGCCGGTCTTCAACACGGAGCCTAGGCTCTTAAACTCATTTGTTAGTTAATTGATGAAAAATAAGACAAAGGCGCTTCTGAAACGTATATTGTTCCTAAAGATAACCAAAATTCGTAAATATATGGCTATTACAAAATCATTCGTTTCTGTACCAACATTCGCCCCATTACATTCGGGATTGGCCGTGCAGATATATCATGCATATGCATATGGGAATATAGGTCACGAACATTGATCGAAACTTTGTACTCATTCATATGACGAAGACAAAATCTTTCAATCAGTTTAATTGAGGTCTGGAGCTGGCATGTCAGTTAACTGATAGTAGTCTGTTGTTATTTATGTATTATTGTCATTTTATTTATTTTCTTTTGTTACATCTTTTGACATCGGACTCGGATTTCTCTTGAACTGAATTTTAATGTGCGTATTGTTATGCGTTTACTTTTCTACATTGGCTATAGGTTTAGGGGGAGGGTTGAGATCTCATAAACATGTTTAACCCCGCCGCAATTTTGCGCCTGTCCCAAGTCAGGAGCCTCTGGCCTTTGTTCGTCTTGATGATTTTAATTTTAGTTTCTTGTGTATAATTCGGAGTTTAGTATGACGTCCATTATCACTGTACTAGTATACATATTTTTAGGGGCCAGCTGAAGGACACCTACGGGTGCGGGAATTCTCGCTACATTGAAGACCCATTGGTGGCCCTCGGCTGTTGTCTGCTCTATGGTCGGGTTGTTGTCGCTTTGACACATTCCCCATTTCCTTTCTCAATTTTGATTTTACTCACATTGCTTTGTGTTTCCTATGCAAAGGTAAGACTATATCTGACGAGTTTGACAGAATCAAGACGGTATTTACGCGCTAGATGGCATTTGTACTCAAAAACTGTTTACTTTGAACAAACTCTGTCCTGCGCCGAACTTGTTCTTGTAAAAAAAAAAGGGAAGTGTGTTGTAATGCTAATACGCGTACTGAATCCATATATGATGACTAAGAGAATGATTCATGTCCGTATTTAATGAATACTTGAGATATTGTGTGTCGCTTTTTAAAGTTATATAAGAATCATGACTGATTTTGAATTACAACGTTACATTAGAAAGTTGGCATTACATTGTATAATTTTTCATCCTTCCCTTAAATAATTGATGAGTTTACTTTCTACCAGGATTATCTCTAAGACGATGTTCATGCACCAAACTGACTTTGTTTTACACTCAACCAAACCCCTAATCAAGGCAAGTAACACTAAAGATTTTTGTTTAAACCTCGCATTCGCCTCGGGTGACTTTGGTATATTTTTTGTTATAACTGATCTGTCCAGACTTTGCAAATACACAATGTGTATTTATCTATAACTAGATACTAATTTTCACAGAGTACACAACCATTTAGATGCAAAATTAAAAACACTGTTTCAGCGCTTGAATTTAGTTTTTTTCAAAGATAGAAAATATTGAAATAATTTGATAAACTGGTGTTTTATAGTTCAGAAAATAATTCTGTAATATACTGTAGTGAAACACTATACACAATATTGAAGTTTATGGATGTGAAAAGGTCAAGGCCACTTCTTCTTTTGCTATGTTATAAATGGATAAAAATCAGAAGGTTCCAAATCAACCCCATTTTGTAATGGCAGCTCTTCATATAAGTAGTCAAATTTGTCGTTTTAACATCGATTATATCATATGCTTATGATTGAATCGTTTTTGTAGAATTCTATTGAATAGATATCAGAAAATTTCTCCTTTTTGTCCTTGTGGTTGAAATATTGATATTTTTAGGTCTGACCTTTGACCTCAATTTCACAAAAATGTGACCACTCTGGATTTTTACGACCCAACTTTCTTATTGTACCCGTTTTCCTCTTTCCATCGATATACAATTTAGATGTGTGTTCTTCCGGACCATTAAAGTTTAAAAAAATGGTTGCAGTACTAAAAGGGGCAGTCATTAAAATACAAAACAAATACAGTCATCACACTACAAGTCTGTTACTGAGCGGGCATCATGTTTATATCATAATGTAAAGCAATTAGACAATTGAAAAGCAGTCATGTCAAAAACTTGAGACAAATGAAGTTTTCTAAGATTTTGCTATAGAGTTAAAAATTAAAAGCAATTATGATTCCTACATTTTAAAAGCATAATTATTTAAATTGTTTTTCAGATAGTCCTCGTATCGCTCAGTGTTATTCTTATACATGCTCGTAGTCGAATCGAATTCATACATATATT
>CM034358.1:86579531-86701471 GCA_019925275.1 Mytilus edulis | reverse complement strand
TTTCGGATATCTCGGAAGTAAACAAAGTTATGATTGTGCCTAAAAAAAGTGTTCAGCCCCGTGCCAGTAATGCATTTTAAAAGCGAAAATTTCATTGAGTTTTTGCTGATCTTTATCAATAATATTTATCTTAAACCATTTATAATAACTAGGTATAAATAAAAAACTACTAACCATCATTTTCGGTGGTGTACAAGGTGAAATCATCCATAAATCAGCCTGAAAACTTCTGGAATTAAGCTTCTAATTTGGGTATACATTTACAATTAATTCTCCATAGGCCGTAATGGTAATGTTTTCCTCCGTTGCTCAGTCCATATCGTTTACTTGAACATGTATGATGGCTCATATCGAAGCTGATACATTTATACATGTCTGGTTAAATTTTCGGGGTGGCAAGTGAGATTACTTTTTTCGCAAATTGCTGGACCCCGGAAGATGGTGAAAAATGTCACTCTCCTCATGAAATAATCCCAAAATTCTGATCATAAAATTCAATAAAAAAATTGTCCTTTCTAATAATTTATTTCAGGTCAAATCTACATCTTTCTTTTCTCATCACATCAGCTCTATCAAACAGTTCTTATTGTTCATTTATGTCCATTTTTAAAATCACAGCATCCACAATTGTATGGCGGACTAATATTTTTTTTTAATTACGTCATCTGAGTTCCTCATCTCAAGGTCTATTAGGGATCCTGACCCATATTGAAATCAATACTTCTGATTTTTCCAAATATTTTTATGTGATCTTCATCGGTATAACATTCTGAATAAATCTGTGTATTTTTGTCCATTTCTGAAAAAAAATAAAGTTGTTTTAGCACTATAAGGCAATGACACTTTCGTCGCTATATTCATTTATTTTGAATACAATGTGTATGTATAATTAATTTCTTCCAGAATACATTCACTAGTCAAAACAAGGACAAAACTTCTGATTATAACCTTTAATTACAATACACAGACCCTGTTAAAGCATTCTATAAAATTTTCTTGTGTCTTAAAGTGCATTTTGGCAGAGAAATTATGCAAAAATGAAGATTTTATAAAAAAACCAACACCAAAATAATTATTCTTACTAGTGGAAATCTGGTATTTAAAACTGTGGAAAGCACTCTAAACTACTGGGAAAGTCATCCTTATCATATAATTAGAGTGCAATATAGTGCAAATTTTCAAAACTTGTCCTTTCACATAATTCTATTTGAGAAAAAATGTTTTTAACATGTATTTCAGTGAAAACCTTTTATCAGTGAGAAATCCACATGAGGTTTTAAAGGAAACATTGTGACATCACATGTATTATGGCGTCATTAAATAACGACAGATCAAAATAGTGCTAAATATAGTTTGCGGTGTTACGTGAGAAACAGTTGCCGCAAGATTTAACTCGAAATATTGAGTCGAAACGATCTGTAACTAAGCCTTTCCATTCAATATCAAGACCATAGCAACAGTTTTCATATTTGCATATTTTTAACATACCGACTGTAATTTCAATTGCATAAATACCATAAATAAACAATTTAGAGCTTGCCTAACAAAACAAAATGCTTACCAGTTATTCAGGACTTTTTAAAACCTCTAGTTTGCCATCTCAGGTTAAAAAGTAATGATATGTCTGGAACTGAAATAAGACAACAACAAAAATTACTCAGGCTGTGTTATCATTTGATTTAAATACATAAGTATTATTGAGAGAGAAAAATCTATTTCTTGAAAGTTTAATTACAAAGAAAGACAAATGCTTCTCCCTTGTGGCTTAGTAACCTTCATTTAAACCTTTTATATTAGAAGCAATGGGTAGTAGCTAACTAGCTTAATAGTTGAATCGGTGCAGAAATATTGTTTTCAAAAAGGTTTGACCCTCCCCCTTTTTCACTGAGAAATGACAATATCTTTTGTTTTGCTCAAGTGCATTAAAAATAATAATTCATGATTTTCTTAAAACATGTACATGTGTTTTCTGTTTTTTTGCATATATCTACTGACCAGGGGTCAAATCATTGGATAAAAGCACATGCGATGATGTATCTCACTTTACTCGTATGAAGTGTGTTATCTCCCATGATTATCAGGTATTCCTGTAGACCGAAGTGATAATTACATAACAAAGACTATATTGTGTCATGTTTACTTACAATTTAATAATATTTAAAAGTTATTTCTTGCCTTTTTCAATATAGTAAACAAATTCCTTTCGGATATCTCGGAAGTAAACAAAGTTATGATTGTGCCTAAAAAAAGTGTTCAGCCCCGTGCCAGTAATGCATTTTAAAAGCGAAAATTTCATTGAGTTTTTGCTGATCTTTATCAATAATATTTATCTTAAACCATTTATAATAACTAGGTATAAATAAAAAACTACTAACCATCATTTTCGGTGGTGTACAAGGTGAAATCATCCATAAATCAGCCTGAAAACTTCTGGAATTAAGCTTCTAATTTGGGTATACATTTACAATTAATTCTCCATAGGCCGTAATGGTAATGTTTTCCTCCGTTGCTCAGTCCATATCGTTTACTTGAACATGTATGATGGCTCATATCGAAGCTGATACATTTATACATGTCTGGTTAAATTTTCGGGGTGGCAAGTGAGATTACTTTTTTCGCAAATTGCTGGACCCCGGAAGATGGTGAAAAATGTCACTCTCCTCATGAAATAATCCCAAAATTCTGATCATAAAATTCAATAAAAAAATTGTCCTTTCTAATAATTTATTTCAGGTCAAATCTACATCTTTCTTTTCTCATCACATCAGCTCTATCAAACAGTTCTTATTGTTCATTTATGTCCATTTTTAAAATCACAGCATCCACAATTGTATGGCGGACTAATATTTTTTTTTAATTACGTCATCTGAGTTCCTCATCTCAAGGTCTATTAGGGATCCTGACCCATATTGAAATCAATACTTCTGATTTTTCCAAATATTTTTATGTGATCTTCATCGGTATAACATTCTGAATAAATCTGTGTATTTTTGTCCATTTCTGAAAAAAAATAAAGTTGTTTTAGCACTATAAGGCAATGACACTTTCGTCGCTATATTCATTTATTTTGAATACAATGTGTATGTATAATTAATTTCTTCCAGAATACATTCACTAGTCAAAACAAGGACAAAACTTCTGATTATAACCTTTAATTACAATACACAGACCCTGTTAAAGCATTCTATAAAATTTTCTTGTGTCTTAAAGTGCATTTTGGCAGAGAAATTATGCAAAAATGAAGATTTTATAAAAAAACCAACACCAAAATAATTATTCTTACTAGTGGAAATCTGGTATTTAAAACTGTGGAAAGCACTCTAAACTACTGGGAAAGTCATCCTTATCATATAATTAGAGTGCAATATAGTGCAAATTTTCAAAACTTGTCCTTTCACATAATTCTATTTGAGAAAAAATGTTTTTAACATGTATTTCAGTGAAAACCTTTTATCAGTGAGAAATCCACATGAGGTTTTAAAGGAAACATTGTGACATCACATGTATTATGGCGTCATTAAATAACGACAGATCAAAATAGTGCTAAATATAGTTTGCGGTGTTACGTGAGAAACAGTTGCCGCAAGATTTAACTCGAAATATTGAGTCGAAACGATCTGTAACTAAGCCTTTCCATTCAATATCAAGACCATAGCAACAGTTTTCATATTTGCATATTTTTAACATACCGACTGTAATTTCAATTGCATAAATACCATAAATAAACAATTTAGAGCTTGCCTAACAAAACAAAATGCTTACCAGTTATTCAGGACTTTTTAAAACCTCTAGTTTGCCATCTCAGGTTAAAAAGTAATGATATGTCTGGAACTGAAATAAGACAACAACAAAAATTACTCAGGCTGTGTTATCATTTGATTTAAATACATAAGTATTATTGAGAGAGAAAAATCTATTTCTTGAAAGTTTAATTACAAAGAAAGACAAATGCTTCTCCCTTGTGGCTTAGTAACCTTCATTTAAACCTTTTATATTAGAAGCAATGGGTAGTAGCTAACTAGCTTAATAGTTGAATCGGTGCAGAAATATTGTTTTCAAAAAGGTTTGACCCTCCCCCTTTTTCACTGAGAAATGACAATATCTTTTGTTTTGCTCAAGTGCATTAAAAATAATAATTCATGATTTTCTTAAAACATGTACATGTGTTTTCTGTTTTTTTGCATATATCTACTGACCAGGGGTCAAATCATTGGATAAAAGCACATGCGATGATGTATCTCACTTTACTCGTATGAAGTGTGTTATCTCCCATGATTATCAGGTATTCCTGTAGACCGAAGTGATAATTACATAACAAAGACTATATTGTGTCATGTTTACTTACAATTTAATAATATTTAAAAGTTATTTCTTGCCTTTTTCAATATAGTAAACAAATTCCTTTCGGATATCTCGGAAGTAAACAAAGTTATGATTGTGCCTAAAAAAGTGTTCAGCCCCGTGCCAGTAATGCATTTTAAAAGCGAAAATTTCATTGAGTTTTTGCTGATCTTTATCAATAATATTTATCTTAAACCATTTATAATAACTAGGTATAAATAAAAAACTACTAACCATCATTTTCGGTGGTGTACAAGGTGAAATCATCCATAAATCAGCCTGAAAACTTCTGGAATTAAGCTTCTAATTTGGGTATACATTTACAATTAATTCTCCATAGGCCGTAATGGTAATGTTTTCCTCCGTTGCTCAGTCCATATCGTTTACTTGAACATGTATGATGGCTCATATCGAAGCTGATACATTTATACATGTCTGGTTAAATTTTCGGGGTGGCAAGTGAGATTACTTTTTTCGCAAATTGCTGGACCCCGGAAGATGGTGAAAAATGTCACTCTCCTCATGAAATAATCCCAAAATTCTGATCATAAAATTCAATAAAAAAATTGTCCTTTCTAATAATTTATTTCAGGTCAAATCTACATCTTTCTTTTCTCATCACATCAGCTCTATCAAACAGTTCTTATTGTTCATTTATGTCCATTTTTAAAATCACAGCATCCACAATTGTATGGCGGACTAATATTTTTTTTTAATTACGTCATCTGAGTTCCTCATCTCAAGGTCTATTAGGGATCCTGACCCATATTGAAATCAATACTTCTGATTTTTCCAAATATTTTTATGTGATCTTCATCGGTATAACATTCTGAATAAATCTGTGTATTTTTGTCCATTTCTGAAAAAAAATAAAGTTGTTTTAGCACTATAAGGCAATGACACTTTCGTCGCTATATTCATTTATTTTGAATACAATGTGTATGTATAATTAATTTCTTCCAGAATACATTCACTAGTCAAAACAAGGACAAAACTTCTGATTATAACCTTTAATTACAATACACAGACCCTGTTAAAGCATTCTATAAAATTTTCTTGTGTCTTAAAGTGCATTTTGGCAGAGAAATTATGCAAAAATGAAGATTTTATAAAAAAACCAACACCAAAATAATTATTCTTACTAGTGGAAATCTGGTATTTAAAACTGTGGAAAGCACTCTAAACTACTGGGAAAGTCATCCTTATCATATAATTAGAGTGCAATATAGTGCAAATTTTCAAAACTTGTCCTTTCACATAATTCTATTTGAGAAAAAATGTTTTTAACATGTATTTCAGTGAAAACCTTTTATCAGTGAGAAATCCACATGAGGTTTTAAAGGAAACATTGTGACATCACATGTATTATGGCGTCATTAAATAACGACAGATCAAAATAGTGCTAAATATAGTTTGCGGTGTTACGTGAGAAACAGTTGCCGCAAGATTTAACTCGAAATATTGAGTCGAAACGATCTGTAACTAAGCCTTTCCATTCAATATCAAGACCATAGCAACAGTTTTCATATTTGCATATTTTTAACATACCGACTGTAATTTCAATTGCATAAATACCATAAATAAACAATTTAGAGCTTGCCTAACAAAACAAAATGCTTACCAGTTATTCAGGACTTTTTAAAACCTCTAGTTTGCCATCTCAGGTTAAAAAGTAATGATATGTCTGGAACTGAAATAAGACAACAACAAAAATTACTCAGGCTGTGTTATCATTTGATTTAAATACATAAGTATTATTGAGAGAGAAAAATCTATTTCTTGAAAGTTTAATTACAAAGAAAGACAAATGCTTCTCCCTTGTGGCTTAGTAACCTTCATTTAAACCTTTTATATTAGAAGCAATGGGTAGTAGCTAACTAGCTTAATAGTTGAATCGGTGCAGAAATATTGTTTTCAAAAAGGTTTGACCCTCCCCCTTTTTCACTGAGAAATGACAATATCTTTTGTTTTGCTCAAGTGCATTAAAAATAATAATTCATGATTTTCTTAAAACATGTACATGTGTTTTCTGTTTTTTTGCATATATCTACTGACCAGGGGTCAAATCATTGGATAAAAGCACATGCGATGATGTATCTCACTTTACTCGTATGAAGTGTGTTATCTCCCATGATTATCAGGTATTCCTGTAGACCGAAGTGATAATTACATAACAAAGACTATATTGTGTCATGTTTACTTACAATTTAATAATATTTAAAAGTTATTTCTTGCCTTTTTCAATATAGTAAACAAATTCCTTTCGGATATCTCGGAAGTAAACAAAGTTATGATTGTGCCTAAAAAAAGTGTTCAGCCCCGTGCCAGTAATGCATTTTAAAAGCGAAAATTTCATTGAGTTTTTGCTGATCTTTATCAATAATATTTATCTTAAACCATTTATAATAACTAGGTATAAATAAAAAACTACTAACCATCATTTTCGGTGGTGTACAAGGTGAAATCATCCATAAATCAGCCTGAAAACTTCTGGAATTAAGCTTCTAATTTGGGTATACATTTACAATTAATTCTCCATAGGCCGTAATGGTAATGTTTTCCTCCGTTGCTCAGTCCATATCGTTTACTTGAACATGTATGATGGCTCATATCGAAGCTGATACATTTATACATGTCTGGTTAAATTTTCGGGGTGGCAAGTGAGATTACTTTTTTCGCAAATTGCTGGACCCCGGAAGATGGTGAAAAATGTCACTCTCCTCATGAAATAATCCCAAAATTCTGATCATAAAATTCAATAAAAAAATTGTCCTTTCTAATAATTTATTTCAGGTCAAATCTACATCTTTCTTTTCTCATCACATCAGCTCTATCAAACAGTTCTTATTGTTCATTTATGTCCATTTTTAAAATCACAGCATCCACAATTGTATGGCGGACTAATATTTTTTTTTAATTACGTCATCTGAGTTCCTCATCTCAAGGTCTATTAGGGATCCTGACCCAACTGCTTGTCTCCCTTTGTACTGTTATATATATAAGATGCTGAGTTTCCGGTTATATAATAAATGATGTACCTTCAATGGTGTTTGTTTGTATGCCAGTATCAGGTTTAATCCGTGTGTTCCATGTCACAAACAGTATAGGTCTGTGTTTGCTATTGTTAAAGAATGATGAAGTCATACAAAAAAACCAGTTTATACATTCATTGGGACTTTTTTACTAGAAATTATAAGTATCTTTGAATGTTATTTATGAACAGGTATAAAATGTGTTAAGCATTATGAAAGTTTCTTGTGCGTGTCTAGGTTTTTTTGTCAAGGAGAAACCCACTGGCAAAACAACAATCAATTATGGAAATGTAAAAAGTATATGCATATTTTTATTTCATATTTTATAACGCTATGCGGTGCATTTGTTTCTGTATCATCCAACAAATAAATTAGTCATCAGGACATTAAAAAAGCATAAAATATATTTAAAAAAAAAGAAGATGTGGTGTGATTGACAATGAGACAACTCTCCATAGGAGACCAAAAATAACAAAGAAATTAACAGTTATAGGTCACCGTATGTCCTTCAGCAATGAGTAAAGCCCATACCGCATAGTCATCTATAAAAGGCCCCAAAATGACAATGTAAAACATTTCAAACGAGAAAACTAACGACCTGATTTATGTAAAAATTGAACAAAAAACAAATATGCAACGACAACCCCTGAATTACAGGCTGACATGGGATAGGCACATACATACAGTCGGCGGGCGGGGTTAAACATGTTAGCGGACCACCACCACCACCCCCCCCCCCCCCCCCCCCCCACACTTTTAACCTGGGACAGTGTCAAACAAAACAACATAAGAACGAACTATAAAAATCAGTTGAAAAAGGCTTAACTCATCAGATGAACTAAAATTCATCAGATCGACTAAATACAAGTGGACGTGGACGGGTACTTGTACATCCCAACAACAAAAAGATACTAGGTACAGATCTGAGAATACTCGCAGTTAAATGGCAGCTAGTTCAAATCCTCCAACAACGAATAAAAAATCATGCATCTAAGACTAAATCACCAATCCGTACACATCCAACACTCAATTTATTTCGTGCAAAGGCGTCATAAACAGTCAGAGAAAAAATTGACCTTGTGTAAAAGCAAACATGTCTACACTCTAAAAAATGTGTTTAGGGCCTAAATATAAACCTGTACATGTTACGTGTAATGCATTTGTAAACACGTTCTTATCCTATATATGTTTTTCTCCTAAACATGTTAAGGATACGTTTTTTTTTATTATTTTGTTTTGTATCTGAGAGTTGTAATTTTCCGGCCCAAATTACTAATTCATTTGGGTCATGCTTATTTTTTTATTTGTGTATATATCAAGGGAGAATCTTAATTAAATCCCGCTGATGCACACCCCTTTGTCTCAATTTCTTTACGATTGCGCTATATGATCGTGAATTCAATGTTACTCTAAAATGAGTTATCAAGAACATAAGAGGGTTGTGGTTTTCTTGTAATATGTATTATTTAATTTGTTAAATAATTTTTCTATAATCTTTTAAGATTTTATAAATTTTGCTCATTATTCTCTATTCTGTACGTTATTCACTATCCTTATTATTTTGGCTTTTTTTTTCTCGGTTTTTTATCTTTTTTATCCATTTTCTGTAATGTTAGCCCCTTATTTCTCTATTCTATAAACTCCATTTAGACCTTCATATATTTTTTATCCTAATTTCAGGACCAGTCAGCAATTTGTTTCCAATCATTAATGTTGAATTAATAAATCGATGCATTAACAAGAACTGGTTTATGCATATGTATCCATATCCAATCCCTGCTCGCAATTCTAAAACCAATAATTTAACATCACACACACTTTAACAGACATTTCATTGAACACTGACTACTAATCTTAGTAAAACCACAAGTTGCGCTAAGGGTCGGGTGTTGTTTTTGGGGAAAGACGGCTTCAAGCCGTCAATCCCCTATGGGGTTGACCAGAGTGACACTCCCTCACATCATTCATTTTGTTTTTATACATGTTATAGTGTGGGAAAACCCCCAACAAATCTTACTTAGATTGAAGAGAAGGAGACCCAGAAATGAATAGTTTGACTTTAAACACTTTTTTACACATTTCCCTTCTGTTTCTCACGAAATTATCGTATCTTGAACTCTCCTTTACACTATTTACGTTTATTTAACAATCCGGAAAAATTAGTATGACGAGATATTCTAAATATATCCAACCTACATTGTATTTTATAGTGACGTCATTCTTGGAAGAAGCAGGGATATCCTTCACCAGTTCACTGGTTATTTAAATCATTCTTAGAGATCGTGCACTAATCACAAATTTGTATTTGTTAAATCTAAACATAATATTGTTTACTGTAGATGATTTAAACATCAACATGCAATACTTTAATTTGTAGGTCAACAACTTTCAAAATAAACAAAGATCGTGGGGTTACATGACACAGAGGAAAGAAACGATTTTATTGCTTTTTTCGGGTCTCACTAATTAGAGACAAGAAGCGTCAAAAAGCGACAAGAAGCGTCAAGAAGACTATTTAGCGACAAGAAAAACATATTCTTCTTGTCGCTTCTTGTCGCTAAAATTCTTTTTGTTGTTAATTAGTGAGACCACTTGTTTCTGTAAAAATTCTGAGAATCTTCCTCCAATTCAGGAGCACCTCAATTGATGAGTAATTATCCACTAAAATAAAAGTTAAAGTATTTAAACACTTCAAATGTGACATTTCATTGGATTAGTAGTCTTCTATTAAAACTAAATTTTTGTCTACCTACATAATCATTGTAATGGTAAAAAAAATTAAAAAAAAAATTTGCATTTTATAGTTTTAACATATTTATATTTACAAATATTTCAAAATTATGATTTGGAAACAAGATTCACACAGTTTACATCACTCATATTGTTTTTTTTTATTAGTACCTGTTTCCCTGTGATGAGAGTTGTAACTAAAAACTTTAACAATGGAAATTTAAAACTGAATAGATTTTTCAGTCCACACTTTCTAAAGAAAAAACTTTAAAATCCAAGAGTACTGTCACAAAAAATGGAAAATGGCCCTAGCCTGCAGTTCAGTGGTACACAATCAAGATTTCAAAAAATATTGTAGTTGTTGTGAAATGACAGAATTCAGTTGAGTTTTAGATAATTAGCTATCAACTTTAATCAAATGTTTAGATTTAGAAGATGCAGATCACTTCCATTGGTCCAAATTGAATCCTAAACTAAGGAAATGAAATTACATAAACAACAATTGATTTCAATATTGTCAACCTTTCTACATGTTCTAGCGGTTCTCTTTTTCATTCTTCATATGTAAACTATCAAAAGATACCCCCCCCCTCCCCCCCTTTCCAAAAACATAATAAAATAGAAACAAGGGCCGTCTTTCCCCTCAGAGCTATTCAGCTCTTTGATTTTTTAGACCCGTCGCCATTTTCATTTAATTTTTCATGTTGTAACTGTCGGAAATCATGACACCTTTGTATTTGTTGCATATACAATTAAACTGGAAATGTTATTTTGTTCGTAACATGTATAATGAGGATGAAAAAGGTGAATAGAACATTTATACATTAATATGGTCCGGGAACCATAGTCCCTAGTGTGGACTGTGTGTTGGTTGCCATTTATCTTTATACTCCTTTCAAATTTATTTCTTCATGTTTTATGCCTCAAATAGCAATTACACTGTAAACAAAAGTTGGGTCCTGAATTTTAAAGTAAAGAAGAGATTTTGTCCAGCTGAAAAAGGTTTAAAATTAGCATTTCGGAAGCTGTGAAAAGTTTTCAAGACCCCCTTAACATAAAATTGTCCATATTTTGGGTTAGAGTCGATGAAGTTTTCTATAGTTTTGATATTATTTGTCTCAAACATAGTAAAACACACTGTAAAATATAATTGAGAAAGCGCAGGTGTCAAATTATTTAATTTTCATTTATTTTCTAAACGAAATACCTTACGAAATAACTATGTTCTCGGACCATATGCTCTTTAAGTATTACACACACTTAAACTAGTGCAAACTTTTTAGCAATTGTTTTTATATTCTAATTTGAGCATTTTCGAATTATACGGATGCTAGCAGATACATTTTTAAATATACTAAACTAGAAGAAAAATGTCAAAGATAGAGAAACGTGGCGTTAAACATCAGCAATAAATCAATATCAATACTAACTATATCATAAAGAACATCGACAATCGTTTGTGGAATACGAGATATATCCTTTGTTGTATTGAGCACTATTTCATCATTATATTTGTCTTATAATCTCATACTAGTACATCTCGCCATATATTAATTCTTTTAAAAAATGATAACTACGCATTTTGTCTCGGTCAAGGATTTTTATAGTAAGTAAATCCTTGTATACAGGTGGAGACCGTCAAAAGTTTTGTTCATACATGAAGAGTGTACTTTGATTTGTACTTTAACACTTATGTCGTAACATTTGTCGAATGTGAACAACTATAGATTGTAATAAATAATTTAATTTCCTCATAGACGACAATGATAGCCTTTTTCGAGATACAGAATAGAAAGTTGATTATTTTAACGACAACTTCACGTCTTGCTATAATTACAGATATAATATTCGGAGAGTATTTTTTAGTCTAAAAAAATGTAGGTTGTCGTTGCTTTTCTTAACGTAATGTGTATATGTAAAGCAAAATTATATCCGGGTGAAATTTGATCCGGAGGAAAAAATGTCACAGTAGTTGTTGTTGTTTTTTGATCCGGAGGAAAATATTTCCCTGGGATATTCTTTCCTTTGCCGTGAAATTATATCTGGGTAGTTAACTTATTGAATTGTTATTAGAAGAAACTTATCCTTTGAAAATACTATGAAATAATAATAGTGTATTTGAAATAAAGCGAAATTGTTAAAAAAAGAAAATGTATTATAATGGGAAATAAATTTCCAGGTCAATATCATCCTTTTAAAAAGAAATTATAATGTAACATGGGAAGAAAACCAGAAGTAATTTCAAAGATCGTAATTGTGAAAATAATATCATGATAAATAAGGTTAGGGAAATACATGTAAAAGTGAGTTGTTTTCAGATCTCAGTACAATTAAAATCTAAAAGTAAGGTAGAAATATACATGTAGTTGCATTACTACTGTTAACGGTAATAGGATAATTTGATTATGATGATCTTTATGAATTTACAAAGTTTAATATATTTTTAACTATATAAATAGTTTTGTCTGGGGACAGAGATGTAGTTGTTGATTATATGGAAATCAGATAAATCATAGCATAACAATATATTGGAACAAAAGCATGTTTAACAGCTGGATAGTTTTTACCTGTGAAATGTTATCTGTCTTATTAAATCAAGTTGTAAGTCATCTTTTTATATAAATGAATATATAAAGAATAAGATTCAAGGAAAAATTTCACTATAAAATAGATTTAGAAATATATTATATTAATATCTTTAAAATATTTATTGCTCATAATTACCTCCCTTTGATAAATTATGCAAATTTGGTCTACCTTTGTGAAACATTTTATAATTATAGTCAGGTATATATTGATTGTGAATAACTTACATAGTAGTTAGTGGGACTCTATTTCACACGGTTCTGTGAAATATAGTACGGTAAATATATACCGGTACATACTATCCACATAACACAGATAGGTTTTCACTCCTCTGGAAAAAATCAACCTGTGAAATACCATGCCTGGGAAAAAATTACCGGGACAAATTATCCTCAGGATAAAATATCACAGAGGAAGAAATAAACCGTTACATATACTTATCTCCCATGCATGGGGGGAGAATGGCTATATATCACCGGTATAAAAAAAACACACAGACCCACACAAGTCCTGCGTTTGTCTGGTCACGCATTGTCTTTCACCAGTCTATGGAAGAAGCGATTCGATAAAAGCTTTTCTTATATCAACGAGCGATATTGTCTTATATCAACGAGTTGCATTGTGGGAAATTTCAGACGAATGTTAGCATTTGTACGAAGAAAGGCAGATTTCTCGGTATAAAGTAATGACTCTTTTCTTAAAACAGGGTGACATTTAACATGACATACGTCTGGTGTATAATTTTCATGAGTTATTTTATGTAATAACAAGCAAGGTGTATTTAAACGAGAAAATTGAATTATTGAATAAATGAAATTATAATTTGTAGATGTACACATTCTATAAATATCATGTAGCAAATTCAGTGGAATGCAATTGAGATGAATTCAATTATTTGCAACGCCAAAATCACCTATAAGTCAACGATACTGCTACATTTTAAAATATCAATGCGATATTTGTCTTATATCATAGCGATGATTTTTTAATATCAAAAATTTATGAATGCGATACTTTCTAATATAACTGCTATAGTTTTCTAATATAGAATTAATACGATGACACGTCACAATGCGTTGGGTATTCTTTCACGATCATTTCTCTCGATAATTCGAATGACACCCGTGATCTGTAACCGAAGTGCGAGTGGAAGGAAATCAAGGGGGCTTTGTAAAATTTTGGGAATGTTAAGGAGGACTATCAAACTTGTATTTAATTATTCTAAGCGGGAGGGGGAAGGGGCAATGAAATGTTTTCAAAATATTTTAGCAATTCTGTATACAATGAACACACTATTGTTTACGTGGAGATGCATACTCAAGAGACAACCTACCGTGCGCTGCCTATACAATAAAAAATTGTAATATTTTGACACAGAGAAAATAATTTCGCTCGGGCTCATTTCTTAAAGTCATAAAAAACCTCAAATTAAAAAAATAATGCATTTGCTTTTTTTTATAACTCAATGGATAGTTTTTATTATAAAACTTATGTACATATACTTTTTTCTTAAGAAAATTCTTTAAGCAACTGCCCGACATATTTTCCGTATGCAAAGTAACCTCAGTGTGACCCATCTCGTAAAAATTCAATGATCGCAATACGCATGAATGTCCTTAAAATAGACTATTATCTGATTGTACATGTTAAACACATGCTCAATATTCATGCTTTTTGTTGATTGTTGACAAACAGGGGACAATCGTTTAACTTCGGCTTCAAAACACGAACTTTAATTGCCTGCCATATTTTCACAACACTGACCGATTGAAAAAAAAATGACGATTATACGAAATTTATGCGAAAAAAATGATAAAATTGTGCAAAGAAGACTAAGTTTATGACGGTTGTATGCATTGGTTAAAGAATTGGAATAACATTATTTTTCACCGGTCACTCGCATATTATGACTTTAAGACCCCAAATTCTAACTTTCAACAAGATCTTGACTTCGAGGAGAGTATATTTATCTGAAGCTGAAATGGAGTAAAGGAATTTTATTTTGTATTTGAAAGATAGTTGAATATTTTTCTTTCATCAAGGTGGGAACTTGAAAAATCAAAGAAATTCTAATGTTTCCTTTCATCCACTTGAATACTTAAAAATAAGAATCTCGTCACCTAAAAAAAAATAAATTGAAAATTAATAAATTAAACATATTTAGGATTCTTACAATATTCTTAATTTGAAAATGAAATTTGATAAGTATATTTATAGACATAAACAATCCCATAATGGCAAAGTGAATTATCATAGTTTTCAAACCGACAATTATTAGAAAGATCCAAGCAGGTAAAGAGTACGGGGTTGAAGCATACATTTTATACCTAAAAAAAAACGCGAACCTGATAGAACGCATGGCAACTGGTGTAATTAGTAAATTACATTGAAACTATGGATTCATATCAATACATTCATGTACTTATAAATGATTGTTTTCTCAATTTTTGGACTATTATTTGTCTATCAATAAAGAGCATCGTCCTTCTCTGTAGTGTATAACCGCAGGCAATGCATTGATAGATGAGAAAATGGGGGACTAAAGACTAGAGAGGGTCTTAATTTGGATTATAATTAAAAAGCTTGACATATCTATTTATTGTTATCTTCATAAAGTCCGTGTAAAACATCGAGTGATAAATGCTGTAGAACTAGTAAATAAGCTTTTATAATTTTCTTTTTTTTGCTGTACTTTAGTACACAGTTATGTACAAGCACCGTGGCATGACGTACCAATCCCCTTCTTATATTGTTAGACTTTATAGTGCTGTGCTAGCTCACTCACTTCTATGTTTTTATGGTCAAATATTTGGACTATTGGAAGCAAGATGCTGCGTTGAATTAAAGGAAAATAAAGTCAAATGATCTGAGAAATACGATTATTTTAGAAATTTAAAGTTTTAGTTACTTAATTATGATTGGACAATATTGCATAAACTTAATACATGTATTCTAAGCCTTCTAATGATCCAATGACACTTATTTTTCTTTAAGATAATGTAATGTTGTTGATTTTAACAAATTTTCGACAGGTAAAATCCCTACGATTTGACTTACGACTGCCTGTTAAACTTGCGATTAATTTCGACTTACGATTGTTTATGAAACGGTCAAAAACTTACGATTTGACGTACGACCGACGTACGATCTAAGATTGTCGTACGATTCTTTGTGAAACGATAGCCAGTACTACAGAGTTGTGGTACATAAATAGTAAATAAATAGTACCTATGCAAAAGTAGCTGTGTAGGAACTTTTCGTTTTCTCTGAGTTTGTTATTTTTTTATATCTTTATATATAAATTCATTTCACCAAAAAGTATATAAAAATACATGTATTGAAATATAATAACAGTCCTCATCCATTGAAACACCCGCCAAAATTGCATTCATTGAAACTCAGGTCAAATGACGCCAACAATTCAAAATGGCCAGTTCTTTATAAAATAGAAAAATCAAAAGCTCAAACACATCTGACGAATGGAAAACAAATGTAATATTCTTGCTTAGGTACAGGCATTTCCTGGGTATTTTTTTTTTATAGATAGCTAAACCTTTACTTGAATGACAGTCGAATATGATTCCATATTATTGTTGTGATCCGAGCATATAATTAATAATATATAACAATATATATGAAACTCACCAGGGTTTATTCAGGTGATACAACAATAATACATAAAATACAGTAATAATGGAAATAAGCAATATGTCAATACATGTGGTAAGGTGAAGAGTTCGGAATCGTGTGTTCTGTGTAATACGTCACGGATACATGATGAGGAACATGTAAAACATGGACTGGTTCAGTACTATATATTGGTGTTCAGCACCACACTCGCCCTATCTCAGTAGAACCAGACCAGGGGTAATTATAATAAATAGAAGGAAAGCATTGTCTGTCAAAATTAATCCATATAGAAATGTCTGAATAAACAAGGTCTCCTATAACACATCAGGTTTCAATGTTGTATAAAAGTTCATACTTAAAAGTCCAAATTTTAAACGTTCTATATTCCTTTAGACGCTATCAATGTTTCATAGTACATGGAATATGCAAAACAAACGGTCATAAGAATAAAATGTCTCTTCCTCTCTGGAAACATAATCTAATACGGTATATTATATAGTTCGACAAAGTAACGCAATTTAATAAACGAAATAACAAGATGACGAGTAAGACGCCGGAAACTATTATACTGGTATACATCCTTGGTTTGGAATCTAAAGATATGTTATACACTGTCATTAACTGTTAACATTAACACACAAAACGGAATATTCATAAAACAACTCAAGGCAATGACAATCACTGGTAGGTTCCACGGGTAGTTTACGTGACAGCGTACGAACGGAAATTCTTGAGGTTACAATTGGCACTTCATGAAAGTGTAAAGTTCTCTCTGTAAAATGTAATCCAAGAGATCTTCAAGAGTGGAATATTCTAATAGCATTGTGCTAATTTGATGACGTGAACCCAGCATTAGCTGGCCCCAAAGAAGTCTTCGTCAAATACGGAACGTTCTTCTCTATGTTCAATTGCATGTCGGTGGGTCAAAGGACCTGTCCGAACTTCACAGCTCAAGCAGGTCGTGTGTGGTTCAAAATAACATGACAAAGTTGTTTTCAAGACGTGGCAACCCATTTTGACCTGTGTCACTAATCCACATACAAAACACTGATGTGGTAAGCTTCAATACGAATTTATCAATTTCCTGTCAATTGCTGCTAAACTATATGCAGTGACAAGAGATGCTGCTGGACCTTGGGCCCCTGCAGATCTCTTTTGGGAGACTCCCTCGCGACGGACCATATGGTTATCTGATGTTTCATCTGTTATGTCCACGTACCTATTTTCAGCACTGACCATCTTATTAGAAAGGTCGGTTGCTATAGGCGAGATTTTACTAGCAGTATAATTGACAATGTTTACAGTGTATTGTGGTGTAATTTCCATGACGTGTGATATTAAGACAGGTAGGTGGTTCTGTATGAGGAGAGTATCATAATCGTCCTCAGGCAAGGATTTCCTTTTCATTGTTTTGAACATAAGTAAATTTAAAACATAGCGAACCAAGTCTACCATTGCACTGCATACAATCAGACCATGCAGGCCAAGGTTGATTGTACCGATCAAATATATGACACGAACGGTGAATTGCCCTGAATTGGCAAGGATATCCGTAAGTAGTTGACGTCCAGTTCCTTTTAAAACAGCAGTGTCAATGGTAGCCCTGATTTGTATGGAATTTACAGCTACATGTACATCTAAACTTCTACCAACAGTTTTAACAACAAGCTCATTATGGCTCTCTTCCTCTTGGGTCAGGCGTAAGCCTAGTGGCCTGGCCCTGACCTGTTTAAAGATTGGTCTTTTGGTGAAATCGAGGTCCTCTGAACAGTATAGTCTTGTTCTTTACTAGAACTTGAACTACTTTGTGGGGAGGGGGAGTGTGAATTCTGAGGACTCCTGAATTTCAGTTGTGACCTTGATGGAGTTGGTGATCTGACATAAATTCTGTGAGGGCGCATTGAGGGGGAATTGTAATATTCTCGGTGCACCGCAGGAGGTAATTGTCGTTTACTACTTTCATCTTTCAATAACTGATTAACTACAGATATACAGTCTTTTATATCTGATTGTACCTTTTCAAATGTCTGACTGTTCAGTGAGGCCGTGGGCCTCTGTGGACAATGATCTGAGTCGTTGATATATGACATTTTTACTTGTCGTTGGAAATATGATTGAGGACTGCTAGCGTAAGTCATACTGGCTCCATAACTGGCTTTCTCGGTAGGTAATGAAGACTTGGTCCATTTTAATGCTCCACTTATAGCGCTGTGATTTGCCTCTACTATTCTTCGGGATACCTCCTTCTGACGTTCCTGCAGGAAATATTCCAAAGATATATTGAAAGAAATAGTGAAGATTGGCACCTTCAGCGGTTGAGGACTCATATTTCTTCCCCTGGCATAGGACTCTTTCAATTGGGATGGTTGTCGGTCATAAGAGTCTTCACTTGAAGCAAAGGAGGATTCCATCTGGCAGCATTTTCGTTTTCTCCACTTGTGTCTGTCAGGTGTAAGTTCACAGTTGGTCTTAACATAAGTGATGTCCATAGACTGGACATGGGAAGACATTACAACTGGAGTCGTCAACTGTAATGATATTGCAGTTATATTTGGAGTGTTCTTAGTTGATCCCGAGTAGAAAGCTGGAGCTGTCGATACAGCTGATCCAACAATGTGCTGGACTCTCGGAAGCAGGTTACTGCAAGACCAATTTGGTGACAATTTGGGTGCAGGGCAGTCTTCAACTAAGATAGGGTAATACTCTGAAGACGTGACCATAGTCCCCAGACCACGATAACCCGGTAAGACAAGGTAATTTAGTTTTGTTTCATGGGTTCTGGTTATGTAATGATCTGCATCATATAAAGATACCGGCGGAGCCAAAGGACCCTGTCCAATTGTAGACATATCAAACTGGGTTTGTATGGTGAATGTTGTGTCCGACTGAGGTTGCCTAGTGTAAGGAGTATCCATAGGCGGAGACAAGGGCCCCTGATCAACAGAAACATCAGTGTTGGATTTCTCATGTTTTTGTTTAACTACTCTTGGTGCAGTATCAATCTTGAGAGTGGTTTCTGCTGAAGCACAAGGGTTTCCCATGATGTCTTTGTTCATAAAGTATGAAGTAGATTTACTGATAGGTGACAACACGATAAAGTCCTGACATGGTGTTGAACTAGCTGGAGTGCTAAGACACTTAGGTTGAGTTCCAAATTGTTCCTCAACCTGCTGGTTTTTATGTTTTATCAAAGTATCTAGCTTTTCTGGAACTTCACGATGTTCGTCCTGCAATAATGGTATGTGATTTTGGAACTGGGTGGTTGACTTTATTAACTGGCTTGTCTCCATTTCAGTTAAGCGGATACCTGATGTTACAGTTGTCTCTTTCGTTTTGTCCCAACTTCAGCCATTGTCTTATCTTCCTCTTGTAATCCTGAAGTTATGATGGACTGTAGTCCTGAAGTTATGATGGACAAGTCCTGTTTGATTTCCTGCCTGAAACTCACTAGATCATTATGTAGTTTCTGATCAAAGAAAAACATGCCAGGTTCAATGAAATATTTCTTTAAAGTTGATTTTGGCACACCAGTAATGCCGGACACTGTATTAAAGTCTATGAAATGTGAGGCATCTCTAACCGCAAGTATCTGTGTGGCCATTTCATTGTCTATACCCTCAACTGGCATCCATAAGTATGATAAGTTTTGACATTCTAAAAATTCGGTTAAATTGAATGGTTTGTTATGATTGTTATTTCAAACTGCTAGTAAACTGTTTCGTGAGTATGTTGTCTATGCCTGTACTTTATTTGTGCACGAAACGGTGCTTGTCATCAACCACGATGCATGTACTGTATTTGTGCATGAAACGGTGTTTGTTATTAACCACGATGCCTGTACTGTAGTTGTGCACGAAAGGGTGTTTGTCATCAACCACGATGCATGTACTGTAGTTTTGTCAGAGCATGCGCAGAAATCTAACTTCCGTCCTGCTCAATTTGGACAAGATACAGCTAATGGCTATTCAAAATGGCGACTCACTAAAACGAGAAACTAGCCAAGCATTAAATTTCAACAGTGAATATAATGTGTAGTATTGCCTAAAAAGGTACTTAAACTTTCCAAAATTGATGGAGGTTTTAATTGAAAATATAGCCTTTGCTATACTTTGCAATAATTGAAAGCAAATGGTGTGAAACGTACCGTGCAGAGCGGTAGTTTCAAAATCAACAGATTAGAGATGTCGACGACGCCAATGTTGGGATCCGAGCATATAATTAATAATATATAACAATATAGATGAAACTCACCAGGGTTTATTCAGGTGATACAACAATAATACATAAAATACAGTAATAATGGAAATAAGCAATATGTCAATACATGTGGTAAGGTGAAGAGTTCGGAATCGTTTGTTCTGTGTAATACGTCACGGATACATGATGAGTAACATGTAAAACATGGACTGGTTCAGTACTTTATATTGGTGTTCAGCACCACATTATTGACATAAATGTGTTAGCAAAACAAACACACATATTATAGCCTTTTTTGCGGTATGGGCTTAGCTCATTGCTGAAGGCCATGCGATGACCAATAGTTTTAATATCTGTGTCATTTGGTCTCTTGTCGAAAATTGTGTCATTGACAATCATACCACATCTTCTTTTATATATAGAAGGTAATACGTAAAACATTTAGGTACATAGAAAAATTTGAATTTAAACACACCCAACATTGGTTTTCAGTCATTTTGTTCACTTCATTTGGCCACCAGCTGATTCGGGTTATACCATCACTCAAAATCATGGCTCCATGTCCTACATGTTCATCATCTTCGTCCCATATATGTATCTTCATACTTATTGTCATTCAGCTGAAAAAAAATAGGCACTTGAAATCTACATAAAATATTCCTACTCCAGAAAACCTACTCTGAAATGACGACTATGATATGTTTTTGCTATATGGAAAATTGACTGAAAAAAACCCCATACGGACTAATCATTAGCAACAACGAAACAATTCCATGTGTCGTACCCATAGTATTAATAAAGTGACATAGTTTAGTTATAATGGTCATGACGTTGGTGAACATCATCAACAGATTAAACATTGGTTTTGCCTATGTGTGACTACAAATGGTTTCTTTACAACTTCCGAAGCAAGACTGTCTGCTCTCCGAATTTTCCCGAAGTCCTGTGTTTGATATATTGCCAAATCTATATAATTGTGAGCTTCGGTCCTTGTTGGAAGTTGTATGCATATGTGAAAAGTAGTTCAATATATTCATCTCTTTTTGCAGTTTTGCCTATTATATTTAGCAATGATTCTTACTTCTGATGAGCTTTCTCTTACCGCAGCATCTCTAGGTATCAGGTCAAACTTTCATTCAAACATATTTCTTTTCATAAAAAAATCTTGTTAAGTCCTCTGTTCTAGTTTACACTACTATTTAGAACCAAACATTGTACTAAAATTGTCGAAATTCATTCATATTCAAAAAAGGAGATGATTGATTGCCAGTGAAACAACTATCCATCAAAGTTCAAATAAAGTAGATGTAATAAATTAAAGTCATACGTACGGCTTTGAAAAAATCCAGACCGTATGGTCGGCTGTAAAACATACAAACATTGGGGAAAATACTTAAATATCAATCAGTACACGTCAAACAACCAATAGATTGAATTTAAAGACTTATTAACAGTCACAGAAAAACATGACATTGTGCAATGCCAACCTATCGATAAGGTATCGACGGAATGTAGTTCAGTGAAGGTACATTTGTGTTATATTAAGTATGGTTTTGATTGACTGATAACAAATAAGGTATTCATATCAATACAAAAACAACATTTCAAGATTTAATTGAAGTGTGGAATACCATGTTAGCCAGAAATTAGTTTTCTACAGATCAAACTTGCAGACCAAATATTTGTATGTATGAAGAATTTAGTAAAAGTTTAAAAGTTATTTGTGGAAAAGATTTTCTGACTTTATATTTTACAAGTTATACATAGATTACGCTCATTGAAATCCAATACATCACTACACACCTGAGCATAGAGAACGGAATGGGTAAAAACACCGTAAGACGGCGCAAAGGAACACCATCGTCCAAAATATTAGTAGTATATTTAGAGAGTTCTTGACTTTTCAACGAAGAAATATCATCAAGCCAAACGGTAAGTGTTGCTGAATTTATCAATTTAATGGAATATAGAAGAATCTTTTCTGAGTTTGTCCATGAAATGAAATTTATACCAGTAAATGAATAGTCTTCTATTAATATAACCATTTGGAAACAATTTCTGATATCATTTCCTCATATTTGAAAGTTGGACTATCGCACTTATTTGACAGTGCACTTGCAATAGTTGTTGCATCACCTTTGACTTGAAGATTGGCTAAATTAGTTTTTATGCAAATAAAAACAAAACATAATTGTAGCTATATCCAAAACTGCAATATAACTAAAACGATCACTTGTAAAATAAACTTCCAAATGTACATAAGTTAATTGCATGTATCGCCTGGCTACAACATAGTGAAAGACAAAAATAGATATAATAGTAACGATATGTTTGTATTTACGCTGGTATGCTTGATGTTTTGTTAATCACCTCTTCCCAAAACTTCGGATTTAATTAAATCCATCTAAATCATATGCATCCTACCATTAGCTTCAAATATCAATATAATATGGCGATCTGGATGTTAACTTAAAATCAAACATTTGATTGTATGACTGTCACAGTAACTAAGTGATTAATTTATTTTATTTAGGAAACGACCGTTATGTTTTTGTTTTTTGTTTTTGAAGAAATGACATTACAAACTTGGTGCACACTTTAAAATAACCCGCTACGCAGGTTATTCAGTGTGCACCACATTCGTTATGTTATTTCGAATGGACAAACACAATATTACAGTCATTCCCTAAAATCTAATTTTAAATTCCACTTCAAACCAGAGAAAATCGTAAACAAAAGTTGAGGACAAAGTTATGTCTATGAGCTGATAGACAAAACACTGTGATCCAATTCGAAAATACGTTACATTCATAAATTAATTATTAACGTATAATAAGCAGATAACTTGTCTTATAGACTTGTAATAGTGAGACGATTTATCTATTTTACAACTCCGTTCTCGGACATACAACATTTTATCAAATTAAGGATTACACTGCCATTTGAAAGTGAGTTTACTATGGATAAACTCAAAAACTTCGCTGTCGACGTTCATACTGAGGCAATTATTTATGAACATGTGATGTATGAAAAACATTTTCAAAAAATCAATTTGATTTTGTCATGAAGCTTCTATCACTCAGTTGCTATGAAACTTTCTTCCATTTCAAATCAAAACTTATTAAATTGTATTTAATTTAGGCGAATCTTACCTGCTAATAGTTTCATATCATTAAAACGGAAATAATTAGAGAAATGACATAATATCTAAAATCAGACATTTTACTGGGGTTAGAGCACATGAAACTACCGTCAATTTCTACTGGGTGGTGGGATTCGTGATATTCTTGTTGCTCATTCGTTAAAAAAGATTCTTGTATATTTTTCTTATACCGTTCGTTTTTTGTTTCATTTTTTATCATTATTTCGTAATATTCATGATATTTTCTCCCACATTTGTTTATTAAGTCTCCTTTTATATCTCCTGCCTATGTTTAGAATCATACACGTGGTAAAATAATAAAGCATTAACCTATTACAAAATCCAGATATTAATTTCTTATCAACGTTATTATCAATAACGGTAGCAAATTTGATGAACCACATGCATATATTGTCACTTCATTGATGCCATAGACCAAGCTATTTGACAAACAAAATCATAATACAAACATATAAGAGCCGATAGAAAAATTACACTGCTTTGAATTAAAAGTGTGTTATTCTAAAAAAAAAAATCAACAATCTTTGGTTGGCAGATTTTTCTTTGTCTTCCTTTCGTAACCAGCTGATTGCTTAAGGCCATCGATCATGACCTACCTATGCACCTCCCTTGGTCCATATCTTTACGCCCATTGCTAATAAGCTGGAAAATGACATAGATAACATAACTTGTTCATACCTCTTGATTCTTTTAAAAAAGTCGTATGTGGTACTTTTGGCGCTTGAACAGACAAATGCACTCAACATCAGCAGAACCGGTTGTCTTTCATTCCTCGTTACCACAATCCGATCCTCATTCCTTTATTCACGGTATCACCAAATGAAAATTATTAGTGGCTTAATAACACGCGTATAACACACAAAAGAAGGAACTATGCAAGCATCTATAGCATTTTGATATGTTAAATCAAATCAACAGTACCTTTCTTATCTCGTACATCGATTACAAAAGTAGAACAATTAAAACTGGGTAAACCGTAAGAACCAATCGGCAATCCTCGGATGAATCCGCTACTCTCCTTTTATATGAAGGTACTATAAATTTCGAAATAAATGGATAAAATGTAAAAAAAAAAAATAGGATAATTGAGCTAGTGTTCCCACATGTATCTATGTTTTACCGTATTTTGATTCGAAATATCAATGCATTTAGCTTCAATTATTCAAATTATTAGTTCGAATCAAAACTCGGGAAAAGAAACAACGGAAATTTTATCAGGTGATTTCAATTGTTTCTCAGATAAACTGTAGAGGTAATTTTCCATAAGATATGACTAGCATGTCAGAGGTTCATGTTGGCGATTTCCGTTGCAATCCATATATGTCAGAATCGGCTCTTTTCTACTTTAACCTGGCACGGTAGTATTTCATGGTCCAAAAGGATGATGGTGGACTTTTGAGAATTTTTTACCGCATTCTAACACTGCCCAAAAATTCTATAAAAACAGTAAACTGAAGTATTTTCATTATAATATTCTGAAATCAATTTGAATTTGAAAATATAAAGAATAGAGACAAATGGAACACAGAACCGACTATGGCTTCCGTTTGGGATCAGACAGCGCTAAGATACGAAAAGTTTAAAAGTCGGATTACTATCCTCATCGATCTGGAATGTCCTAAAGTGGTCTTAAAGAAGTCATCTTCGTTCGTTACCAATTCCTATGGATCGGAAATAGCCTGGAGAGATCAGCCAATCACCATGACAGTTAGGTGCGTCCCGCAACATTCGGGGAAAGTCAGCCGATTGTGTCTAGTCGGAATACAATCGTGACTATGTCGTGACAGATTCTGATGTTTTGGATTTTTTTGTGTTTTCTGGACGTTTTCCGTTGGAACGTGCATGATCGTTGAAAATTTATCATTGCTGGGGTTGTTGCTTTTTTTGCCGATTGAGTCATGATTTCATACAGATCTGGCCGAATGCGAACAGTCTTTGGCGAAACCGTGTCGGAATGGTCCTGTTATTTAAAATACGTAATTAGGCAATGCTATACACGCCAAAGTCCCGTTAATTACAGATAACAATACGACGGAGTACAGAAAAAGCCGTTTGCAATGTGGTACAGCAGACTGTGATAGGATTGCATTCCGAGTGTACCTGATTATACTAAATTTGTCGACAGTTTCCTATCGGGTATCATCCGTCAGCACTGGTTCACTGTCTGATCTCTGTTCGTTGTCTGTCGGATTGCATTCGGTAGAAACGGGACGATGTCGGGAGAGATTAGGTCGTTTTTAAACATGGGAAAGATACAAATCAGATTAGAATCGGACTCAGAACGGGATAATCAGTACAAGTTCAGACGGAAACGGCTGAATTTGGACGCTTCCTGAAAAATATCTCATTGTTTTCGTGATTCAATAAATATTTTTACAGAATTTATTTTGTTTGAATTTCAAATCATGATTCATAGGATTTTGATCAGACTTTTAACAAATTTTAATCGCGAGTTGGTCTGTCAAGAAAGTTAGCAAAAATTAGGATGTGTTACTCCAGCTTGAAAATTCAGAATACAGAAATGAAACCTCCTCCCTCTTCTCTCTCTCATATAAAATCAACATTAAAAGCTACGACAACATGAATATTTGTCACACGTTACGTTCTAAGATTTTGATAATGATTCTCAGAATCGCATTAATAAAGATCGATCGAGGTACATGAAGTCCTGACATTTGAGACGGGAGTGTGATACTCAGTCCAATAAGATCGATTGTCAAAATATGTTTCCATCAGTAAAATGAAAGTTGATACAAATTTAAAGATGATGATATCACCATAATTATAGAAATGCATTCTATTGTTTGACAGTAAATCCGTTCAGTATGTTTGCTTATTCGATTTATGTTGCGGCTATATGGGGTATAGTGTTGGTGTATAGCAGTCATGCAGGTACTAGTTACTTAAAATCTATTTAGATTTTCTCATCTGTGTAATGAATTAATCATAGGTTAGTCTTTTAAAACACATATTCACAACTCTCATGCTTAAATATAATTGTTTACTGTTATAAATTGTGACTTTGATTGATAGATGTCTCATTGGCACTCATACAACATCTTGCTATATCTATATATGACATACTTTTTTAACCAACAGATGAATGCAGTTATCCGTACCGAAGAATTGGCAAGAGCTGTTACCTTATAAGCACACAAAAAGTGACAGGAGATACCGCCATTGTATGTTAAGTATATAACAATAAGATTCTTTAGTCCATCATGTAAAAATTACGGTATAGGTTGGTACCTTCTTCGAAGTATGTGTCAAAGCAATGCAATTGTCTATATTTGTTTTAACAAATTCAACGATTGGAAAAAAAATTACTAAAAATTTAAGGGGACACTAGACTGAATTTGTCCCGCAGTGAAGTAATATAAATTCTTGTTCATTTAAATGTATTTATAGATTTAGAAGATATTTGATATATTTGTGCTTATAATTATTCGTTTTTTATAAGTGTGTGTATCATTTTATTATTTTCCTTTGCCTTTTTTTATTATCTGCTTCAAAATAGATTAGAAAAAAATCTTTTCAACCTTATTTTTCAGACTTTTTCTTAAACGATTCTTGCATATCAAAAAAATGTTATTAAGGAATAAACTACTGATACATTTGCAAATGATCTTAAAGTTATTAAGAGTCACTATCATACAATATCAATGTATAACTTATACATGTTATACAAAATTTACTTAATTTTGGGCTATATGTTTAAGACATGGTGCATACATGGCCAATTTTGAGACTTTAGAAGAATTGATGTTAATGAAATATGAACTAAAAAAGATGAATACTGGTAAGTTTGTTTCAGGTATTAATATTAAAGTCATTTGAAGCTAGTGACTTGGTGAAAAATAAGGTTTAATCAATTCTTGAACGAATGCATGTATTTATCCTAAACTTAGTCTTCTGTGCAAACATATCGTGTAATCGTCAATTTTTATTTTCTTTCTGTCTATTATGATGTGAAAATATGGCGGTTAATTATTTGTCATGTTTGAAGCCGAAGTTTACCGATTGTCACCTTAAAGTATACAATCAACAAAGAAGCATGGATATTGAGCACGTGTATATATAACGTGTACAATCACATAATAGTTTATTTCAATGTGAGATCAATGTGTATTGCGATCACCAGATTTTTACGAAAGGGGTAACGCTAAGTCACTTTGCATACGAAAAATATGTCTGCGAATTGCTTACTGGAAGCAAGCAATTAAAAAAAGTAAACTTTATCTAATTGTGGACAAATGAAAGAATTTTCGTCAGAAAAAATAGGTCTTATAATGAAAACTATTAATTTGGTTATGAAAAATCATATGCATAATTTTTTTTTAATTTGAGGTTTCATATGACTTTTATGCCACACCGTCGGGTGTTTTTTTTGTTATTGTTTTTTTTCTGTTTTAGTATTTTTGAATCATTTGCTTGTTTTTTAATATATTTTTTGTTCTTTTTCCGTTTTTCCTCTACTTCTTTTTATCACGTTTTTTTTCTGTCCAATTTCTACAAATGTTAAAAAAAATGTAATGTATGCATGCTCTTATTCGTTGTATTGTTACATATGTTAAATGCAGAAGAATTCAAAAGTCAGTTTGACAAGTATGTCTCATTCAGTTTATGTTTATGCAAAGTAAATATGCTTATAATAAACTTATGCATGTTATGCCACATCGTGTTCTTTGATGATCGGAGATAAAAAAATAAAAACTAAAAGGCAGACAACATAATGAGTTTGGGAAAAACAATTTTACAGAACTGTAAAAAGAATCAATTTTGAGCAAAGTTGTGTAAATTATACTTGTATATTATACGTTTCTTGTCAAAACAATAATTGTTGTTTGCAGTTCAAAAATCGGAAAGGAATGCCATCTAGTTGATAACAACTTATTATTAAAGTCTATTTTAATTTAATTTGTGTGTTAATCGAATTGAGACCTTTTGGTGACCTTCTGCTTTTGTTTGTTCTATGGTCGGGTTGTTGTCTCTTTGACACATTCTCCATTTCCATTCTCAATTTTATGTATTGCATATCGGCTTGAGATTTAATTGAACACTGATATATCGTTAAAAAATAGAGTTTAATAGATGGAAACCGATCACCTATTCCATCAGAAATAGCATTAGCTTACTTGAGTTGCGCCGCACATGGATATCGGCCAAACTTAACGGCCTGTGTTGCACAAATCATTAATTGAACAGTAAGTTGCTGGCGTGTTTCAAGGTTATAATTTTCGTCTATCAAACCCCTATTGAAGATGTTGTCAATATGTCCCATGCATGCATTATATATTTTGCAACTAAACGTTAAGAAAGAAAATTTCAATCAACCTTTCCAAATGATTTTAAAATAATCAAAACAACTACATCTACTTAAATACTTTAAAATGTCAGTTTACAGGCATGGCTTGAATAAAAAATTGAAGTACATTTTCATTTTATAATTTTTCCTAAAAATAAACGGCTTTTGAAAATGAGTGATTTTAATATTATTACCCATGAACCCTGGTTTCATGAGGTAATTTTTTTTCTATTTTTTTTTTTTTTTTTTAATTTTTATTCAAATATATTTATATTTTAATTCAAGGTTCATATTTCTACATTGGTGGACGTAACATTAACAGATATGTTAAAGGCGGCGATTGGAGATGGATAAATCATGGTAAGATGACCAAGATGACATACTTTGCTTTCGATTCTTCGGAACCAAATGGGTCTTTTTCTTCACCCGCGGATTGTATGTTTTTCCATGGAGCCCGTGGTTATTTACTCCATAATGCCTGCTGCGACTGTTACGCTGCAGGTTTTATCTGCGAAAAATAATTTTACTTAATACTCTAATAAATGAATTTCACGTGACTAGTTGTATTAATATAGTTTTATCGATGAAATCGAAAAGCTCATGACCACACTTTCTGCTAGTGCTGCATCTTCATGAACCAATGATTTCAAAGTCAATGAAATTGGAGGAGGACATCCATGTGAACCCGCAACGATTGAAATGCCACAACACAGAGGTTCAGAAGAGTTCAATTGCAAGTTTTAAAATTTTACAGATAGATAGACCTCACACTATCCATACGATTATGAGACATTTAGAGCGTAAGTGGTAAAGGCAGTTCAACGACAAACTCCACGCACTATACGGGTCTCTAATTTTAGAAATTTGATTTTAAATTATGTCAAACATATGCGTAATAAATAAGTTTCAATTTGACAAAATAAATGTTCCTTCAGAGATGTTCGAGGCCAAAATTTTAAAATGCCAACGTTTAAAAAGAAATGGAAGAGTTGATAAACCGAGACAAAAATAACAACAATACACAAATCTTGTCAAAATATTCAAAATATAACCAAGTTTTGTATGAATGCATTTGATCTTAATCTGTTGTGAAAGATACGAGAGGGACAGTCAAACGATAACGTAATGGCTGACAATAAAAAAGACAAACAGACAAATAATAGTACAAAAGAAACAGCATAGAAGACTAAAAACTAAGCAACACGAACACCACAAAAAACTGAGGGTGATATCAGGTGCTCCAGAAGAGTAGGTAGATCCTGCTCCACATGTGGCATCCGTCGGGTTGCTTATGTTATTACAGACACCTTCACTTTAGCACTTTGGATCCTTCTTGTTAAACCTTTGTTGTAAGCATTAACCATCTATCATTATGAGCATGAGGATTGCACATACAGGCTCTTGAATGCAAAATAAATATAGATATTCCGTATGCAGTCCTTATTGAATGTACACTCTGAATCGTAGAATGGAAACTTGACAAAGCATCTCTTGTTGTTCTCAACCGACCGTCAATGATAGTTGTAGTCAGTAAGGATGACTTTACTGTACCTGCACTAGTAATTAAAAATTAGATTGATCAGCTAAACCTGTATCCCCTTAATCAAAATTAATATATAAGATTAAAATTAGAAACAAATAATTAGAACCAAATTAAATTCATGACAAAACGTGTAATTAAATTTTAATATTAATCTAGCAAGATTTTTATGCATACACAGATGAAAATAGAATTTAAAAGAAAACGATATGCTTTAAATTTGTTCACATACATACAGCTATACATATATGAAATTTTACTTTTAAATGATATAACAACTCGATTCACCTTTAGTGAGTAAATTGTGGTCTCACAAAATGAAATCAACAACTGAATACGACGGTCTTAACTGCATTCATTTTGTACAAAGGGGGATTGTTTACAAAGTTCTGAATGATTCAAATTAAAAATACTGATTTGAAGCAAATTTGTTTATGATACACCTTTTGTGTATTATCAGAAGTTTATATGCATCATGAAATCGTTACTGATTTAGAGGTTCTATTGTTCAAAACGTCGTATTTCAGAACGCTGAACGTTCACAATATAATTTGAGGGCACTAATACTACTCCTTCTAATATCTACTACTACTACTACCAAGTATATATAGATGAATATATATCGTTATTTGAGATTCAATACTAATTTATGTTATCTGTAGAAACTCCCTATCAAATAAAATGTGGAAATATCGATACATGTTAAACTGTTCCATATTAGGGAAATATATTTGGAGGTCTAAGTGACTTACTTATTGTGATTGATTTGGAAAGGATATAAGGTGAATTGACGTAGAATTAAAATAAAACTAGGTACACAATGTAATGATCCGACACTTGAAAATTAGTAAATAGGAATGGTCAATAATGGAGACATTCAGCTCAAAAACTGTCCGCATGATAACTGAACAAAGTCATGTCGTATTGTTTATTTAATTCATCAGTTTGGAACTCTTTTAAGCAGGGTTATGTAAGATTACTTTGATGATAAAACATTATAAAAATACTCGTTTTCATTGTCCTTTAAATTGAATATTTGTTATTTTGCAGCTTTCTGCAGTTTCTCAGCATATTCTTTCAGATTTGCTGGTGTTGAAGGAAAAGACATCGGAAACGATACTATCTCTTCAGCGCAACCTTTCTGCAAAGCGCTGTATACGGCACTGCAGCAATTCTTAAAAACAATGTGATATCTGTTGGTTGTTTTGAATTCATTCCACCAAGATTTTAAAGCTGCCTCGTAAAGTTTTCCGGAAGGAATTTCGTACATAAAATCAGCTGGTTTTCCTTCCCATTCAACGTCCTGTTCATACGAAGTTGCTGGTTCAGCCACCACTGATGTAAAGTAAAGACTTTTGCAAAATATGATTCATTAACTTTTAACAGGACAAAGTTCTATCTAAATACTTCTGTTTTTAAATGTGTATAAAACGGCAATATATCGATGGTTTATGAACTTTTCTTTGCTTTCGATACTATATTACAGTCAAATGAAGAATCGTATGGACAATATAACAATTAAATTAAATAATCTTAAGGACACTATCATTTCACTACACGAAAATTATATACCTGCATGGAGTTATTGTCTTCTGAACGATAGGTCATTCTTTCGAAGGATCAATCCGGACGATGCCTTGTTTCAATGAGGTCATTATTTTCCTTGATAAATATACTTCAAAATTATATTCGTCTGATAGTTTTTTGTTGACGATTTGGGAATTTATATTTAAAGTTCAATCTATGATAGGAGTTAAACAAAATGTCATTGCCAGCATTTCAATTATAGAAACAAATAACGTGAAGTTTTGTAAACTTATCGATACAATACAGAGATATTATTATACATGGGAGATTAATTTTAATGTCAAACTTTCATACTACCTTAAAATAAAGCCAGATTTGACATATTTGTGTTTAAGATTTCGAAAATGTTATGTCGATTCACACTTAATAGTTGATTGGTTATTGATTGCTTAACGGCCAATGACAAATATGTTATGCATGTTCAGGACGGTACACACCGAATAGGTAATCATACATGTATTGATATTCGTTTTCGTGTTACATGTATCAAAATTCCGTGATCTCTTCGTGTCAGTTCCTAATTTTTCTTAAAACCTTTAACTCTATCAAATGATCAACTTATACAACATTCACGTATGTATTGCTAATATAAAATGTGAACATTTCATTCGATTCAATTAAAATTGTTGAAAAAAAAACACTTTTCCGTGATAGAAATGTCATTACAAATATAAAAAAAAAACATCATAGCACCCCATTTACATAAACAAAGTTCAACTTGGTACAATAAATTACTTGTATTTTTCATACACCATTTTGGATGGTAACAATTCGTTTGTGTCTTACTTTATGCAGTTACAGTTATAATTTTATTAAGTATTGATAAAAATTTCTAAGATTTGTATATCTAGATTAATTAGTGAGTTTTATTCAGCATTCTAAATGAGTCGTAGGGCGTATTTAAACCTGAACGTAATAGAAAGGAAAATCCCACTTTAGTGTGGTCGGTAAAATAAGACGCTAAATTTTGCAAATCTTTATAAAAATAATAATTTTTGACGGTATATTAGTTAGATAATGCATATTTTAAGGTTATTCTTCTCGTAGAACACACCTCGGTCAGGATTGCCCACAGAAATACCTCACTACGGTCGGTCTTTCATTTGCTCAACCTTGACACCCCTCGGTGTGTTCTACTCAAGTAAAACCGTAAAACATGCATTGTCTATAACAGAACTGTTCTCTACTTTGTAAGACCTTAAATCATGAATCTTAGTTTGTTTTGGAAATTGATATTTCTTTTCATTACAACAATAAGGGTCGCATTTTACTTTACATACTAGCTCCTTTGTTCTAACAGGGGTGTTCTGAGCCGGATAACCCCTACCAGATCACCCCAGTTTTGGTTTCTTTGTTCTGCATGCTTTCCTTTGTTCAGTAACATTTTGGCGGGAACGTCAAATCGTCTATAAAACTTATAATCAATTATACGGAAAAGACTTTCTATCAAAATTCACGTAGAAAAAATCCAGTGTATATGCTGGGATTCAAACTCAAGACCTTTGGCATATCAAGCCAAGACACATACTACTAAACCAGGACGACTGGATACGAAATTTGACATACTTAAAGGAAGCAAGATCTTGGGCGAGTTGTTAGACCTTTATGCAGTGGGGTTTGAACCCTTTTTCGTTAATAAGTGAGTTTTCTGGCTGATTGTTAAATTTGATTTTACACTTTTTCAAAAGTGGGGCGAGTCGGTAAACAAGAGTTGGCGATTTTTTTTTATAAAGTGGCGATATAGTGTGGGTCGATTGGCAAGTTGGGCGAGTTTACATTGTATGATATCTACTCATCGTATTTGGGTGTCATAAAGGGTATACATCATATAGTAATATATAAAGTATTTTGTAATGGTTGTGTTGTGTTTAAAACCAGATTTTATGAATTGTAAATGATTTTTCGTCTGATCTAAAACAGCTGGGATGTAAAAAAAATTTATCCCACTCGGCCATCGGGGTGATCTTACACTGACACATCGCGTCTACCTCAGGGTGTGGAATTTTCACGCTGCGTAGGCCTTCGGCTATTGTTTGTTCAGGTTGCTATCTCTTTGACATATTCCCATTTTCATTTTCAATTTATAAAAGACAGACGTGTTACAATTTGAAATATATTGACATTTGTACGACCACACAATCCATTCAATTATCCCTTGACACGTTCACATCTCTCCTCTCCCATCACCACCCACCCTACCAAAAAAAACCAACAAAAACGTTGAAAAAAAATGGGAAAACGCATATTAAAGGACGTCAATAGAATAATCTAATACACGACCATGTGAGCAGAAGTTACTGTTACTTTGAATTCAAACTAAATGTCATCAGGATACAATATTAACCTTTTAATCACGTTTATGCTATTTAATGTAAATCTCTAAAGCTAATTTCTAACAGGTATGAACGCTATGTCAAAGATGCAATTTTAAATCATCTCTGTAACGTTTGTATATTATAGTTATAGTAAATGTTTGATAATTGGCAAATTTTTAAATTCATATTTCAGGAAAAAATCTATCAATTTTGCAATAGGTAGGTCCTATAATAGAGACCAACACGTAACAGGAGTAAGAAGGGAGATTTTTGTAACGGCGCTGGAAAACAAGACTACATGTATGTTGAAATGTTAAGCCGTGCATCATGTCACATTAAAATCGTTCAAAAAGTTGTTGGTAGGCGCCGTTTCTTAAACTGCAGAGATCATAACACTCTATACACAAGGTATCAGACTTAACATCCCAATTGTTACTGGAGTTTATACATTCCACACAGTCAAGCATGTGCAATATTTAGACAAGGGTTCAATCGGTGGTAGATGACATAATAGCCTTGAAAATTGAAAATACAATGTTGAATTTTAAAATTTAATTTAGATTAAAAAGAATGTTTAGTAGACTTATGAATCAATACTTGAATACTAGTTCTGATCATTGATAACTGTTTAAAATTGAGTGTCGACAATCCTAAAATCAAATGTACTCAATTTTGGTTGGGAGTCATTTCTTTGTCTTTCTTTGGCCACCAGCTTATGTGGGTAATACCATCACTCAAAGTCATGGATCCATGTCCTACATTTTCATCTCCTTCTGTCCATAGGCTGCAAAATAAATACTTGCTAAACAGACTCTTTTTATACATGTATATGCTAAAACTATTGAAAATTGTCAATGTATAAAAACATTTACTGAGTAGTCATCAATAACAACGGATTTGTTGCATATAATGTACCGACTGTAGTAAGATAGAGAAATTATTGATTTGTGATGATCGTGATGGTGGTGTAAGTCATCACCAAAAACCGGAAATTAGTTCTGCAAACAGATTTTTTTATGTTAAGCCTACTGTTTCTGCTTATGATAAATCGTGACCCAAGGCCTTATGTCAAGCTTTTTATCTCACTTTTGTTATTGGGTTTTCATGAAGTTCAATGTTTGTTTAGTAAAATAACACAAGTGTTAAAACTCCTATTTCCCTGAATGATTATGCAAAACTTATTTTGTGTATTTCCAACTTTCAATGAACATACTGAATTTTCTTACAATTTGAATGTTGACCTATTGCACATCATACAAAAAACTAAAATATTTTGACCTCTAAATCAAGTTAGTAGTGATTGAATAGGACATTGATGAAACCAACTCTACAAATCTAGAAATAATAATACAAAGGAGTTGGCTTCCTAATTTGCTAAACACGTTAAAAAAACCAGTTATTAATATATCGTATGGTGTATTGGTGTATATTTGCAGCATTAGCTCTTTCCTTTCATTTTGACCGAACTTGGTCGGTATAGTTCTCTATTGAACACAAAATAATTGCGTAGCACAAACATAATTATTCTAGTATTTAAAAAAGAAATCGTTAAAAGAAATATTACCAACTTATCTTGAGTTTTGGTTATATCTAAAACTACAGTATGAATAGAAGTCCCACTTGTTACTTTTAATTCGCAGTGATTTGTTTAAACGTCAAAAAGTTGAGTCAAGGTTGCAACCTAATAAACACTAAAAGAGACGCAGCGGTATCGATCTAGTTTATAATAAGAGTTTTTTCGGAAACTACCTGGTTTATATATAACTTCCTTTAAAATAATTATCTTTATCAAGTACAAAGAAGGTATAAATAGGATTTTATTTTCGGATATTCTTTAGATAAGTTGTTTTGGCTATTTTCAGACAAAATCACATTGAGAACTCGAATTAATACAATTTAATTAAAATACAGATATTTGAACTGCAAGTGGCACGTTTTTTTTTTTTTTTTTTATACCTTTCATGTTTTACTTTATTTCCAATCTTGTTTTCGTATCTGAATGTTTGTATATGAGGATTGATTATAACATAACTTCAATCTTTCGCACAACTTCAGGCAAAATCTATGGTTAAATTTTGAAACTGAATTTATACGAAGGACTGCAAATATGCAAAAAAAAAACAATTATGTGAAAAAAAATTTCGTCATTTAATTTTTAGCAAGTATTGTTAAACATCTCCTTAATCATATAATATTAGCTATCTCTGTCATATTTTTTGAATTCACTATATTTTCATTGTTTCAGTAGTATGTTCTTAATGTCATCATTGTCATAGTCACAATCTGTTCCTGTCTAATTCGTAGTCCAAAAATTAAAACTATTACTTCGTTGCTTTAATATTAATATAACGTTATGGTCAAATACAACCATGTGGATGTAATATATATGTGCATAAGTTCGCATAAAATTGATATGTTTACCTTATTTAACCAGCTTTGTTCCTAGTTGTCCGTTGTCGTAGCTTCAGTATGCAAAATGTTATGTTGACCATCTGTTATAAAACTACTTGACCAATCAATTCAAATCTAGATCATATTTATCCTTTTATTTGTTTTCAATACATTAACCAAATATGGCTGTTATAAGCACCGAAATCAATGGCAAAAACGAGACAAAAAGCGGCTTGACTGATGTACAAAACAAAGCATGAAACACAAAAATTATACCAGCATAAGCAACAAACGACACAGACAGACTGATGAAATTGTGATTATGAATGATCCTTAAATCTAGTTTGTTGGCGCCAAATCTTCGCACTAACCCCCTATCCAAGGACAGTGTGATAACAGTACAACATATATAAGTTTAGTATGGCGTTCATTATCACTGAACTAGTATATATTTGTTTAGGGGCCAGCTGAAGGACGCCTCCGGGTGCGGGAATTACTCGTTGCATTGAAGACCTGTTGGTGACCTTCCGATGTTGTCTGCTCTATGGTCGGGTTGTTGTCTCTTTGGCACATTCCCCATTTCTATTCTAAATTTCAAACTTTAAAATCAGCAGACCGCGGACGTATGAAGACCGGGATCGTTACTGTTTTGGACTTATAAATGGTTCAAAACGTAGAGCTCATACTTACGTCAAAGGCAATCATAAAACCATATAATCAGTATTTAGTAAATATAACGGTATTGTTATTGTTACAGACTCTCTAACTGGTCCTACACATCTTATAGGCGGACTATTACTACTAGTAAATATTTTTTTTATATAAATCATTTTTTTTTATATAAATCATTTTTTTCTTTAAAATAAAAAAAAAAAGATTGACAACCAGTATTAGTTCTAACTTGGTCGTATACATTTACATGCGTCAAATGTGATAAGTTGCGTATGTTGTTATCTGTAGGAACTCTAAATCGACAAAATGAGGAAATATAAACATGTTGCTTATTAAGAATATAAGGATATATAAGTTAGAGTTCCACGACACTGGCACCAATCTATCGTTTGGGAAAAAATCGGTTCACTACGACAAGGTCAAAAGTGAGTGTGTTGAAATAAGATTTTTTTTAGGCTTGGTTGATGTGTGAAATGTCTTGTCATTCGTCTGAATTATATCTTTGGAATATATTCATGATACACAAAGAAAAGAAAAAAACAGTTATGCTAGTATACTTCTAACAGATTTATCGAATGAGAGCAGTATAAATGACCAAATTGCTTTCGTAAATTAACACGATTCAATTATTGCAGCATCTTCTATTTATCACTCTCTAGTTTGTCCACAATTGAACTGTGTCACAAAAGTAAGCAAGTCGATGTAACTTTTCAAATTTGAAAATGTGTATGATTTTGAAATAACATAAGGTTGATTTTAGTCCCATACTTCAATTGGTACCCAAATAAATAAGAAAATCCACAGTGTATGGCAATCGTTGAAAAGCGTAAAAAAATAAACAAATGAGAGGAGGTTCACTCCAATAAAACTGCTATCTGATATAATTCAATTTAATATACATGTACATATATAATATGATTTTTTATTTCTCAATTTACGCTAGCAATTTTTGAAATGATAACGAATTATGTAATAACAAGACATTATTTAACAAAATCATATGATCACGTTGTGATGTCAAACATCAGCGTTGTTCTTTTATTTTATTAAAAGTGATTGTTATTTTATAGCTTTCTGTAGTTTCTCAGCATAGTCCTTGAGGTTTGCTGGTGTTGAAATAGGAGACATCGGGAACGAGGCTATCTTGTCAGCTCCACCTTTCTTCAATGCGCTGTAGACGGCACTGCAACAGTTCTTAAAAGCAATATGATAGTTGTTTGTTGTTTTGAACTCATTCCACCAGGTTTTAACAGCTGCCTCGTCAAGTTTTCCGGAAGGAATTTCGTATATGAAATCAGCTGGTTTTCCTTCCCATTCCTCGTCCTGTTCATACGAAGTTGCTGGTTCAGCTTCCACTGATTTCTATAAAAACAATGTACAGAGATCTATTTCATCAAAAAATGGAGATTTTTAATTCATGTTTGTTTATTCTGAATTAGAGTCATAATCTTTGTCAGGAAATGTTTTGCTATTATTTGTATTGATGACTTAACCTTATGTTGAATATACATAAAACAGTAAACGTTTTCATTGGTTATTAACAGACTGACAGCAGAAAATGATGTAGTAGAAATGACAAAACATAAACCAAATTTACAGGACAAAATGCACATTTCTCACACATCATTGTCTCCTCAATGATTCTCGAGGCAAAACCTTATACAAACATATCAGAGCCGTTAGAACCAAACAGTACACTGATTTGAATTGAAAAAAGGGCGAAAGATACCAACGGGACAGTCAAACTCATAGATCGAAAATAAACTTACAGCGCCATGGCATTAAAAAGAAAAAGAAGAATAAACAAATAATAATTCACAAGACACAACATGAAAACCCATAGATTAAGCAATACGAAAACTGTGGGTTATCTCTATTGTCATTAAACTCACCCATCTTTGGTTGGCAGATTTCGCTTTGTCTTCCTTTGGCCACCAGCTGATATGAGTTCCATCGCTTAAGGTCATCGATCCATGACCTACATTTCCTCCTCCCTCCGCCCATATGTATATCTTTACGCCCATTGTTTATAAACTGAAATATAAAATTGGCTCTAGTTTGACAACAGTTCATTACTTGTTCATATAATTCGTGTTGTTATTTGTTATTGCTATTGCAATTGTTGAAAAGACAAATTAACACATCATCAATATAATCGAGTTTGTTCAAATCGTCGTAACCCTAATCCTACCCCTCTTTATTTATTAATAACATCGCCGAATGCAATTTATCGATTAGGTTAATCTTCGTTTAGTTTAATTCTAATTTAAGGTAACAGTACTTAGCCGATTTCAATTTTTTTTAATTCAAATAAAAGTGGACAAATCAAGATGGAAACTAGGAAAAAAGTGGAGAAGGCGCATTGACACCAGGCCTTGAACATGTTGAAGGCATAAAACTTTGCTCAGTGCTCGGAGCACAAAAAGCATGCTCGAAACATGAAATCCAGCAGTTTGATTGGTTGATTTTCGAGTCTGAGTACTAAAATCGTGCTCGAAAGTTTTATGACCGCAAGGCCAGGAGAGATGACATTGAAAACGCCTTCTGCTATTCACGCATCAATTTTCAGTCACAATTGGGACATTAACAGATCACACGATCATACTTGTATATAAAGGATCTCAGAACACGAAAACATGTCGCTAGTTAAGACACAGACACATGGCAGGGTCAACCAATTGTGATGTTGACCGTATAACTGATGATTTATCGATTTTAGTCGTTCCTTCATCCTGAATCTATTACAAAAGTGTTTACAGAATTTCATTTTCATTAAATTAACATTTTCCTTGAAAATAAATTCACAAGGTGTTTTTTTTTTAATGAAAATCAATAGTTTGAAATCTTATTTTTATTTTGACTTTATGTATTTACGTGTATGATGGTACTGATAGTAACGTAAAATCAAATACATATTGTTTTTTGTAAACAATTCTGAATATCTTCAAGAAATATGTTAATCAAAAATAAAGTGGAAGAACATTCATATTTCCAGAACTTACAGATAAAGATTCGGTTTATAGGTTTGCATTTTCATAAAATAATTTGCTTCCTTGAAATAGTTATCAAAATAAATTCTCGGGCTATTTTTAGCGCAAATCAATGTTGTTGGAATACGATATATTAAATAATATTAACCATAATTTGCGAAGCTTTTTTCTTTACTTGTATTTGAATGTTAAAAAATATTCGAAGCTTGTGTTACCTTATAAAACTAAATGATCTACAAATCTACGAATATGCTGATTGATCACAATATTTATGGATAATTGTTTTAAAATTACATCCTTTGTATGACTTTGACATACATGTATAACATCAAAGAAAAATATAATTCCATTTAACATATGTATCTCTTTATTTTTGTGTATAAATTATCACTGTTATAGTTAAATGTATTCAGTATCTTAAAATAAATGTGTTATGCTAAGTAGTGGGACGCCTCGTCTTGAAGAAAGTTAACCCTTTTAAAAAAGATATGCAAGGTTATTGATGCAAATGATTAATTTGCGTAATTGAATGAAGATTTCGACGTTATGAAAATGTCGTAGCACAGTTTTTGTTAACATTTAAAACAAACTGGAGGTAATGTTCATCAAATTTTCTTTACACTATTTCTGTATTTATATATGAAATAACAGTAAACGCTAAAAACTTCTTCAATTATCATGTTTCTTAAAATTTAAACTACTTACATTAACTGAAATAAAGAATGTGAAGGAAGTCAGCGCGCCTCAGAAAATTTACGTGGTACGGATAACAATGAATTGTATCTCTATATATACAACATTTGTACAAATGAAAGTGAAATACAAAATTGAGGACAAAATTATTTTGCTTCCTTGATGTTATCATTATCATCAATTCGATGAACTATTGTTGAGACAATTGTTTAGGATATGAGCTCATTAAATAATTTGTTTTATCAAATATCTAAAATTATATTTGTTTAAATTATAAACTATAACAAATATAAACCAGACGATCTTTGAAATATACAATTTATTTGGTCATTATTTTTCTTTATTGTATTTACAACTGCACAAAAATAGAATATTTTTATATTTGTCATTTATATGTTTTCTTATGACAGCTTAAAACTAAACAATTTGATACCAACAGATATTCAAAACTAAACCGAAATGGGATTGGGTTTTCCAGAGTCCAAACAACATGAATGTAATGGTATATAGTTCAGCCTAGTGTGCCCTGAACGAGCTGGAAAACAATTACCGTATACTCATGTAAAAAGGCTAATAGTCTTATTTGTATACTGGATATCTAAACTTTATCATAGAATCAAATATAATAAATACAATGAAATTGGGAAATTATTAATTTGTATTTTGAATGATGATCTTTATGGAATTAATATATACCTTCATTTCTGAAAGCATTTCAGAAAATATCGAGAAACCATATGATTAAAATTTGCTAAAACACTACATTTGTATATAACATTAAAAGATGACATTTCTTGCACTTATCTATTTATTGAAATACTCACATTTACTGTTGTGAAGAATGTGAGAAACTTTGCCTTTGACAATTGGTGTTGTAGAAGTATGTACAAAATGAAAGTGAAAGTACAAAACTTACAAATTACACGGAAAAAAAGTTTTTCGAAAGAAATATAAATCAGTTAAAGTCGAAAAAGAAACAATCTTTTATCAAGTCCATTCAACTGTTTCTCAGAAAAACAAAAGAAAGTACTTTCTGGAAGATATGGCTTGCATTATGTTTATTTTCTTTTCCAATAGATATTCGCTTACATCAGCTATTTTGTTTATAACCTATTCTTTGAACAACTATCATTTAAATATTTGTTTATTTTAGCATAAAAAAGAGACACAAAACAACCTTATTCAGAAGTTATGCCACAATCTTTCAAATATAGAATGTGTCAAACAAATACATAATAAATAAGTTACAATGCACAATATGTGTAGCAAGTGGTTCGGGTTGATCAGTCCTTATTCTTTTACTTTTTTTGTGTTTTTCGTACTGTTGTTTGTGTTTTGGTCTAATCTTTATTTTTGCCATGGCGTTGTCATTTCATTTTTGACTTATAAGTTTGAATGTCTTTTTAGTATCCTTTTTCCCTGTTTCGTATTTCATTAGAATAAACCATCTTGATCTATACACTTACAAAAGACAGATCACGCATCATGAAAACAGTTTTTTTTTAAGACAAAAGATGTTTGTGTTTTCAGAAAATACTGATTTTATTTCCTTCCTTAATAATATCAAGCTGATTAAATTGAAGCACTAATTTTAGTTTTATTACATTGAAATAATTTTTGTAACAGTTATTTAAATCGTACGTATTCAGAATTTTTTTTAATACTGATGTAGCATCCTTAATTAAATCATGTGGCCCTTTGTGTTTTGTAGGAATTGTATTTATCAGACATAAATTCTCTTTTTAATTATTTGTAAACTTTTATTTATTCTTTTCATCATAGATACCAGGACTAAATTTTGTATATACGCCAGACGCGCGTTTCGTCTGCAAAAGACTCATCAGTGACGCTCGAATCCAAAAAAGTTAAAAGGGCTAAATAAAGTACGAAGTTGAAGAGCATTGAGAACCAAAAAAGTTGTAACAGTATTATATGATTTCTACCCTGCCTTTGGTATCTCCATGTTTTCAAGACTCACATACACAAAAAAAAACAGTGTTAAATTTTAATCGGTAATTTATTATATGCCAAGACATTTTTGGTCACAATGTATTCAATTGTTGAAAAATTGACATTGCTAGATTATCATGGCGGACAATACACAAATATACTTTTAGAATATCATTTTGGTTGAATAGCACTGTGTCGATACCTCTACTGTTGGACTGTAAGTTCCTTCATGCATCATCAGATCAGTTGCCTATGCAATAATGTGATTTATAACTATATTCTAAATTCCCATTATTTTTTTTAACAATTATAAGTTCCAACAGCTTTGGGGAAAATTTACATTAGATGTTGGTGGGTGTTCTTTCAAAATGTTTGTTCCAATTCAAAAAGAACACATTCGTTATCCATTTGTTTAAAAGTATTTGAGCTTTTGATTTTAGCATTTGATTAAAAAATTATGGACTTTCCGTTTTCAGAATTTCTCAGAGTTCGGTATTTTTGTTATTTTACTTTTTATTCAGATAAATATATACTCTACCAATGCATCAATTGTAATACGATACAGTTAAAGTTTCAAAAATTTTCTGATGGCGAGGATGGCCGATCGTTTTAAAATGTTTAAATTAAAATGTCGTGAATGGATAAATATCGTAATACACGATATCTGATAGATGAATCTGTTTTTATAATGAATTCTAGACGATATGCAGACTATTCTTATCGGTCGTTTCGAGTAACGTGTTTTTTGTATGTGCTGTCATCAGGCATGGTCATTTTTTTCATGACGTCTAAATAGGAATTTCATAAGAAAGCAAGAAAATTTGACATTATAATTGTATTTTTCCCAAATGAAAAACATGTCAGGAAAACGATAAACAGGCTCAGGAATAGGAAATGTACCTCCTTATCTTTGTACGTATTTTTGAAAAGTCCGAAATTTGCAGCGATATTTCAATTTTCCAATATTCCTTTCCTGCACCAAAAGCGTATTTCTAAAATGTCTCTTCAAAGAAGTTCGAGGCCAGAATATTTGACAATTAGAATGTTTTAAGAAAAGATGAAACGAAAAGACAACCAATGCCTGTCATGGACTCGAGCTTCCATGGGCATGAAGAAAAAAATGTATTCCTCAATTCAAAATAATTTGAATATGTAACAGCAAATTTATATCTCTATCTTCATGCATGTAACGAAGTACTGCTTCTGGTCTGATAACTTGCTCAAAAGCTAACAACCTACCAGCAGAGGTATCAACCAATTGCTAACAATGCTATATATGGGACCAACTTTACTGTATCAGATGAGCATTTCGACAAATATGTCGATTGTTGATCTAGGCCAAAAATTTCAAATTCAAATCGTATTAAACAAGAGGCTGTCACAACGACAGCAAACCGGATTTATTAATATTTATTTGTGTCCTGGCAATATCACAAGAACCATTACTGATGAATGGTGAAAGTGAAAATCGTCAATATCAAATTTGACCTCCATTTTGTCATCAGTATTAACATCTTAAAATTTGAAAAGCTTAGATTGAATGGTTCATGAGTAAATGCAACAACGTGAATGGAAACGCCATTTCACAATCTTTCAAGAACCATAACTCCTGAACGGTAAAAGTCAAAATCGTCATTATTGAACTTGACCTCTAATTTGCCATCAGTAACAACATATTAAAATTTAAAAAGCTTTGGTTGAATGGTTCATGAGAAAATGCACGGACACGACTGGAAACACCATTTTTCAATCTTTCAAGATCCATAACTCCTGAACGGTAAAAGTCAAAATCGTCATTATTGAACTTGACCTCCATTTTGTCATCAGTAACAACATATTAAAATTTGGGAAGCTTAGGTAGAACAGTTCATGCGTAAATGCACGGACACGACTGGAAACTCCATTTTTCAATCTTTCAAGAACCATAACTCCTGAACGGTAAAAGTCAAAATCGCCATTATTGAACTTGACCTTCATTTAGTTGTCAGTAACAACATATTAAAATTTTAAAAGCTTTGGTTGAACGGTTCATGAGTTAATGCACGGACAACATTTGATTGACGCCCGCCAGCCCGCCCGCCCGACCGACCGCCCGTCCGCCGTACATCCCAAAATCAATAACCGACATTTTTGTCACAAAAATCCGGTTAAAAATGGAGAGCTAAAAAAACAAAACGTTCTTTATTGAAAATAAATACCGAAATTTACCTAAACATTCTGTGTAAATAAGAAGTTAAGTGAAGATGTTTGCATTTTTGGAAAATACTTGGTGTTTTATTGATCTAATTATAGCACAATTCCACGTAAGAGTGTTTATATATAAAATTAAAGGTTGAATAGCTACATTATAGTAGAATAAATTGTTGAAAGACATTTTCATGAATTAATCAATCGAATGTTACAAACACCAATTAAATTTGTGAAAAAACGACAGTTCTTGCGTAACCAGTATCACATATACACACACCAACACCTAGAAACACACAAAGCTCACGGTTTGGCTTCAGAAATGAGTAACTCAATACCGTATAATCATTTATAAAAGGCATCAAAGTGCAAAATACTTGAGATAATTCCCAACAAAAACACTTACAGTTTTATTAACTTATCGACTTGCACAAAGCTCAGCAAATTAACAATACTTATATTTGTTTTGTCAAAATAGATGTACACAATTTGCAAAGCTGCGTTAAATACAGCTGCATGGGTAAATTACAAAATTGTTGACTGAAAGTCACACGTCGTATTTTTTCTCATACATAGAAGGAGTACAAATCAAATAATGGCAACAATGTCATATCAAACTTCTCTTTGTTTTTTAAAAGTTTTGTTTAATCTTATTTTTGAATACATTAATTGCTATAAAACAATATATTGTAAGAGTATAGGTTTCAATTAAGATGCAAGAATTCTTTTTTTTTTTTTCATTACTGGATTAATCTTCTACACTAAAAATTAACATTACTAAATTATATTACTAAAAGATTATCATTTAAATAACATCATTCAGAGAAGATTCACAATATCAAACAGTCGACGCTTCCTACCAAATGTGATTGATTTGAAAATGAAATAGAATCACCATTCGTATCATAAAGGTTTGTCCTGGTAATGGCCCGACAATGGCAACCGTTGGCAATGAGCTATTGACAGGACATTCAGCGTGTTAAGTCCCATATGTTATCAATGAATACTACTGATGTCGGTTTTTTTTCTAATCTACAATTACAAGTTTTAAAATATGATGAATCGGTTTTCTAAACGTTACTATTATAATCTTATATAAAATTCCATATGCTGGCTTTTTTCTTACAAAGAACAACAATTGTATTTGTGTCATGATTTCAATGGGTGTTATCGTGTAGCTTTCTGTAGTTTCTCAGCATATTCTTTTAAGTTTGCTGGTGTTGAAATAAGAGACCCTGGGAACGGCACTATATTTTCAGCTCCACCTATTTTCAAAGCATTGTAGACGGCACTGCAACAATTCTTAAAGATAATGTGATAGTTGTTGGTTGTTTTGAACTCATTCCACCAGGTTCTGATAGCTGCCTCGTCAAGTTTTCTGGGAGAAATTTCGTATATAATATCAGCTGGTTTTCCTTCCCATTTCACATCTTGTGCGTACGAATTTGATGTTTCTGCTTCCACTGGTCCCTATGTATAAAAACAATATAACGGCATATTTTTTTTAATATATGATTTTTTGCAACCAATTATTTTCTTTAATTTGATGCTGTTATTTTAACATAAGTCATTCGAATTTCGATTGTATTATTGAATCATAACACAGTATAAAAGCTTTTCGATCAAAACTAAAGAAAGACATTATATCTATAAATCTAGGGTTAATTTACCATTTGATATATAAGTAAATGCCTGTTCCCTGTTCGAAAGATGACAGTTGTTGTCCATTATTTTGATGAACTAGAGCCTTTGATTTGATTAAGGACTTTTCGTGTTTTTAATTTTTCTCTGTCTATGGTATTTCTGTTTCTTTACTTTTTTTATAAATCTTAGAAAACCATATTCAATCATAATGCATTTCACAAATTTATACCTCATTCGCCGTTCTAGAAGCCAAAGAGAATAATTTTTTTTATAAAACAAACCAACAGTGTTGAAATATAATAACGGTACTTCCGCAAAAATTATGTCCACTGGCACTCATTTCAAAGGACGCCAACAATTCATAAAATGATCAAAAATAACGTTACAATTATTGAAATACATTATATACCTTATTGTTATGTTAATTCTCTTTAGCAAACTTGTCACAGTTATTTACGTTTTTTTACAAGAAACTAATCTTCAAAAGTGTGTATTGTTTTGTATATGGAGGGTAGGGTATATATAACAATAAGAAGATGTGGTATGATTGCCAATAAAAAAAATATAATATCAAACATACCGCACTCCAATGGAAAATCAAAACGGCCATTCCTTTATAAACTGGCAAAATTAAAAGTTCAAACACATCTTACGAATGGAAAACAACTGTTATATTTCTGATTCGGTGCAGGCATATCCTGTGAATTATTTTTTTATAACTAGCTAAACTTCCAACTTGTATGACAGTTGCATATAATTCCAGTGTATTGGCAATAATGTGTTTTGTTACAAACAGACGTAAGAGATAAAAAAAAATTGGGGTACATAGACAATTCTGAAATTAAACACACCCAAAATTGGTTTGCAGTCATTTCTTTCACTTCATTGGGCCACCAGCTGATCCGGGTTATACCATCACTCAAAATCATCGATCCATGTCCTACATGTTCATCATCTTCGTCCCATATATATATCTTCATACCTGAAAAATGAAGTCGTTACAGCCGATTGCCGATAAGTGTGTAAATAAATGTCATATTTTTTATTAACTTGCTTGGCCATTTTTACAATTTTTGATTCGAGTGTCACTGATTAGTCTTTTGAAGACGAAACGTGCGTCTGGCGTAATATAAAATTGTATTCCTGGTATCTATGATGAGTTTATTTGCTAGTTGAATAGTAAAGCCGTTACTAGGTACGGTAAACTACTCTCATTTAAAATTAGACCAGGCCGACAGTTAATCGGCTGTAAGAATCAGGAGTATCTGGCCTTTGTTACTCTTGTGTGTGTTTTTCATTTTAAATTTTTTGTTTATTTATATGTTTTGGATTTAAGTAAGGCGTCCATTTCACTGAACTAATACCAATTTCTATTCTGGGGCCAGCTGACGCTCGCTTTCAAGTGCGGGATTTTCTCGCTGTGTTGAAGACCCATTGGTGAAATTCGTCTGTTGTCTGCTCTGTGGTCGGGTTGTTGTCGCTTTGACATATTCCCTATTTCATTCCTCAAATTTACTGGCTGTTCAAAATCTATTTATATAAAACTTTATGACTTTAGAAAATATTTTTTAAAAGACGACTACTATGTGCTTTTTCTGTCGAAACTTGGCAAAAATAGAGTAATCATCACCAACGAAGAACTTATTGAATGTGTTGTACCCTCAGTATTAATAAAGCGACATAATTTGGTTATGATGGTCATGACCATGGAGAACATCAACAGACTGAACATGAGTTCTACGCATGTGTGACTGAATTTTTTTTCTATACCTTTGAATAGCGAGCGAGTAAAGATATAAACACAATAGGACGGTGGTAAAGGAACATAATATCAGTACTTAGTGCATTTTTGTTGTTGGGATATACAAGTACCCGGCCACGTACACTCTGTGTTTTTGATAGATGTATATCTATTTGTATCAATCTGATGAGTTAAGCCTTTTTTAAGTTCGTTCTTATGTTTTACTGTTACACCACTGTCCCAGATTAGTGGAGGGTTGGAGTCCCGCTTACACATTTAACCCCGCCACATTATGCATGAATGTGCCTGTCCCAAGGCAGGAGCATATACAACAGTGGTTGTTGTGTGTTGATGTGTTACATATTTGTTTTTCGTTCATATTTTGTTCATATATTAGGCCTTTTAAAATTCTCGTTTGAAATTGTTTTACATTTATCATTTTCGGAACCTTTTAAAGCTAACTATGCAGTATGGCCTTTGCTCATTGTTGAATTTTCTAAAATAATAGATCAAGATGATATAAATCAAGCATATTCAGATTTTGAAAAGGCTGTGGTAAATGTTTTAGACCAACATGCTCCATTGAAAAAAAGAAAACAATGTAAACAACCAGCACCATTTATGAACCAGGAGCTACGAAAAGCAGTGTACAAAAAAAGACAACTGTACAACAGGTATAACAAACAAAAATCAGGTAATACCTGGGAACTCTATAGACAACAGAGAAATCTAGTCAATAAAATAAAGAAAAAATCCATTAAAACATATTTTTACCAACGCTGCATAGGCGGACCAAAAACATCTGATTTCTGGCCTACTATTAAACCTTTTATTACAAACAAAGGTAGCAACTTCACAAAAAATATCATTCTATGTGATGAAGAAAACATAATAAGTGATCAAAAGAAAGTAGCAGAACACTTCAATGACTTCTTTATAAATGTGGCTAAAGATATTGGCAACAACACACCTGCTAATAATAACCATCCAAGTGTTAAAAAAATACACGAAAACAAAACTGCCACACAACAACTAGAATTTAGTGCCATCTCAAATGAATTTGTAGATAAACAACTTAAAAATTTAACATAAAAAAGGCAACAGGAATAGATGGCATATCAGTTAAGGTTCTAAAACTAGCACAACCAGTTATCACAAAACCAATAACTGAATTGATAAACAAGACTATTAAATCAGCCACTTTTCCAGACAAATTAAAAGAGGCACAAGTTGTACCATTGCATAAAAAGAACAATGTACTTGATGTGGGCAACTATAGACCAGTAAGTATACTTCCAGCAATTTCAAAATTTTTTGAACGAGCAATTTACAACCAGCTAGTTGAATACTTCAATACACACTTTCATCCATACTTATCTGCATTTCGACCAAAATATGGATGTCAAACTACTCTACTCAGGATTATAGAGGACTGGAAAATGGCACTTGATCAAAATAAGTTTATTGGCTCAATTTTAATGGATCTATCTAAGGCTTTCGATTGTCTCCCTCACGATCTTCTACTGCTTAAGCTTGAAGCATATGGTCTTTCAACTTCCTCATTAAAACTCATTAAAAATTACTTATCTAACAGGAAACAATGTGTTCGAGTTGGCTCTAGTCTGAGCAATTGGCAAAACATATACAAAGGAGTACCACAAGGTTCTATTCTAGGTCCTATACTGTTTAACATCTTCATTAATGACATATTTCACTTCACCACAAACAGTTCACTCTACAATTATGCTGATGACAACACATTATCTTATGCAAATAGAGATATAGACACCGTTATCTCCACACTTGAAAAAGACAGTTTGGCTCTAATAGAATGGTTTTCTTCCAATCAAATGAAGGCAAACCCTGAAAAATTTCAAGCTTTGGCAATTGGCAAAAAAACAATGGGCAAAAACATTACATTTGATCTAGCAGGTAACAAAATAAAATGTGAAAAAGAGGTCAAACTATTAGGCATCACCATTGACTTTGAACTAAATTTCAACACGCATATATCAAACATCTGCAAAAAAGCATCCAGACAACTAAATGTATTAAAAAGACTTGGCAAATACTTAAACAAACTTGGAAAATTAACAATATATCACTCCTTTATCATGTCAAACTTTAATTTCTGTTCATTGTCCTGGCATTTCTGCAGCGAGGCCAACACTAAAAAAATTGAAAAAGTACAAGAAAGAGCACTTCGCTTCATTTACCAGGATCACAACAGCACATATGAAGACTTACTTTTAAAATCAAAAATGCCATCACTTAAAGTAAGACGCCTAAGAACCATGGCAATAGAGGTCTTTAGAACACTCAATCATGAAAATCCAGTATACCTCCATGACCTTATAAATATTAAAAAAACAAAATATTCTTTCAGATACAAAAATTTAGCTGAAATACCAGACGTAAGAACAACAAGGTATGGCTTGAAATCTTTCAGATATTCTGCTGCCAAACTATGGAATGAGTTGCCAAACCACTTTAGAACTGAAACATCTTTTACCCAATTCAAGAGTCTAATAAACTCATGGAATGGCAACAGATCTTGGCAGAATTTTTCAAAGGCAATTTTCAAAGCGCTTAGACTATTACAGTGCACCTTTACGATTCAAATACGATTTAATGGTATAGAAAAACCTTGCAGCTGACTAACTATTGACAAAAACATGCTACATTTGAGAAAAATGGCTGTAAAGATTTTACATATATCTGCCGTCGCCATATTGGGATAGTCGTAATTCCAGTTACGGTTATCAGTTTAATACCAGTGCAGTTGAGTAAAATGGTGCAGTTATTCAAATACAGATTTAAATATTATCAATATTAAATTCAATACCGCAAGCAGCTATGGTCATCTTGGTGAGGATAGTAGTCACTATTTTGTAAGTTCCCTTTTATCAACGAAGCAAGAGAAATATTGTTTTCAAAATTAGAAAGATCTACTATATAAAAAAGAAGATATGGTATGATTGCCAATGAGACAACTATCCACATATGACCAAAATGACACAAACATTAACAACTATAGGTCACCGTACGGACTTCAACAATGAGCAAAGCCCATACCGCATAGTCACCTATAAAAGGCCCCGATAAGACAATGTAAAACAATTCAAACGAGAAAACTAAGGGCCTTATTTATGTAAAAAAAATTAACGAAAAACAAATATGTAACACATAAGCAAACGACAACCACTGAATTACAGGCTCCTGACTTGGGACAGGCACATACATAAATAATGTTTATCCATTTTGCTTTTATTAGCTGGTGACTGTGGCATAATCAGAAATACACTAAGATTTAGAACATTCAATTAAAATTCGGAATTCCTACTTCTCAACTCTTCACTCTAGTTCAGTTTTATATATTACTCTTATACGTTTTGTTTTTGAAACAATGCTATATTTTGTCAAAAGACAAGCACAATAACCCCAAAGCGAATTGCGAAAAGTGGTTTCGTATTTCGTTTTCGCTAAAGAAAAAAAAATACTAATAGTTTATGTAAAATAACGACTCTTGTACGGTGTTGCGTTTATATCTTTTGAATGCATTGGTGCAATTGGATGCAAACAATAATGACCATAAAATGTCAGATTTGCGAGGTCAGAAAGTAACCTAACAACTAAATAATTGAAAACCTAGAGATCAATGTTTAACGTTCGCCAGCAATGAGCATTTTTCATGAATAAAACATGATTTAGGTGAATACTTTGCGAGTGAAGAAAAAGAGACTACTATCCATAGATTTGTTATTAACCCCAGATTCTTGATGGGTACAAATTAGTATTCAGGAATTACCACTTTGCATTACACCACATTACAACTGAAATTAGAAAATACATGTAGGGACTCGAAGTATTTCTAAGACATTGCTATTTTCCTGTTCTATGTAGCTTTTTTTTCTGGCAAACACGGTTTTATAAATTCTGACAGGCATCGATCATTGAAAAACAATCGATCTGTTTAAAATAAGAAATGAAAATAATTGGTTTTTTTTTATGGCAAATAAGAAAAATTACCGTTTGATTTGAAATTGTTTAAAATTATTCAGAATAGATTGAAATAGATAATAATAACGTATTTTAATGTTAAAAGGCTAGACTTTAATTTGTGTCGTAGGGATGTGATTGAGTGGTTTTGTTTACAATTATTTCCCATTATTTCCCTAGTGAAAATTTGTAATAATTATTGTTTCATCATGTTGTTTGATTTTCACATTATGACAAAACTAAGAATATGACGGATGCATTTATAGTTAGCTGTTTTATGTCCAGTGGCAACTATTAGATGTATCATAAGGAGGACATTTACAGTGTTATACTAACATTAGATGTATGTGTCATTATATGTTGTGTCACATACTATAAATATGTAGTTTTATGGCAATAAAGATTTGAATTGAATTATAATACGTTATTCTGATTGGCTACACTGCAGTCTTGCGTTATTCCTTAATCAATTTCATTACACAATAAAATGTATCATTCAAGATGACACGAGGTCCCAAAATAGAGTGCACAGGTAAATTAAATAAAAACTTGATAAAAATCGTGTTTTCATAATCCTAGCTAAAAAAATGCATTTATAAGTATTGAATGCTTCTTTTTGACCTATAAACCTATAGACCGTGTGTATCATATATGTATATTTAGGGTGGGTTGCTCCGAATTAAGGAGGTATACATACAGGAAAATAAAGAGAAAAAAATACAAAATTAGAATAGTCTAAGAGTATAACGGGCAAAATAAAGAACAGAGGAAAATGGTAAAAGAAAATTAAGGAAAATGGTACATGTTGTATAAGAAAAATCAGGAGTAGAAGGAAATGGTCTAGTTTTTTGCCGGACAATTGTTGAATGATGATTGTTTAAAGTAAAGGGCATTTATAGGTAAAATAATACACAATCGTTTGTACATTAGTAGGGATTTATGTTTGGAGTTGATGAGGCACATAATGAGTAATTGTTTTTGTTTGAAATTTCTCGAATATTTTTTTTCCGTCTGATTTTAAAATGAATAAAAAAATCTATAATACAAAACTAAATGGTTTAATTACGACATATATAGATAAAACTGCTTTTCAGTCGATTTTAAAAGACATGCTATAAAAGACAATACATAAAAAATATTTAACAATCTTTTTGAACAAAAAGTCAACCTTAAGACACGGAATATATTTTTGTAAGAACATTATATTAATTTCGACTTCCATTTAAAATAACTTGAATTACTCATTTGAAAAAAAAGGGTGATACCTTTGGCTATTTTCAAAAAAATGTTGATTGATCCGAATTTTACGCATATTATCACCTATATAAAAAGATTTAACAGAACACAATTCATGTTTTATATTTAAAAAAAAAACATATACGCTAAACGAAACTATGCACGCCAAGAAACGATGTACGCTAAACGATACGATATACGCTAAACGAAACGATGTACGCTAAACGATACGGTATACGCTAATTGAAACGATTAACGCAAAACCATAGGATATACGATAAAAGGGCGCTTATGTTATCGTTTATGGTATGGTTTATGGTACATGGTTTCGTTCGTACATCATTCGTTCAGCGTCCGTACAACGTTCGGTCAGCGTTTCGTTTGCATTCGTACACCGTTCGGGAAGCGTACGTACATCGTTCGGGCATCGTCCGTACATGGTTCGGGCATCGTTCGTATTGTTAACTTTTACGTTACACGGACTGTATAGCTTGAAATATAATAGTGCTGCTTCTTGTGAATGTTTGCTAAGCTTTTTATAATTTGTGAATGCTGTGCTTTAGTTTTTATGTTTGCTTTTAGTGCTTATGCATGTGTATAATATAGTATTTAATAGTGCAGCCTAAATGTGCATGAAATGTATGTTCTATGTCTTTTATGTTTTAATATTTGTATTGTGTATTATTGTTATGTAAATGTATGCGTTTGTCGGTTATAAAAGCTCAGAGAGCTTATGTTTATTTGTTATATGACATGCCGACTATAAATAAAGCTTTGAATTGAATTGAATTGTTGAAGGCCGTAAGGTTACCTGTAGTTTTAAATCTCTGTATCATTTGGTCTTTAGTGAAAATCATTGTTGGAAATCATATCCTATCTTCTTTTTTATATCAACGTCCAAAAAATGAAAAATTAACAAATAGGGAAAGACAGTTCTTACTTTTGTCGTGATTTTTTTTTTATAGAGTTTCTGGTGTAAAACTGGAATATCTATTTCTAGTAAAGGACAGTGATTGCTATTTATATTTGATTCATTTTAGGATAAATTTCAGCATTATATTTGTTGATTATTTAACGAACAAATATCATCAAAATAATGGTAAGTGTTGTTGAATTTATCCATTTAATGGAATATCTTTTCTGTGTTTGACCTTAAAATGTGATTCATAACAGGAAAGGAACAAGTCTTATAGTAAAATAACCATTTTGATTTAATTTCTGAATTTCATTTCTTAAAATCTAAGTATTGCCATATGGATCGTGCTGATCAGTACTTATGCAACAGTTGTTGGTCGCCTTTGACTTAGAGATTTGCTACTTTAGTTTTATGCAAAGTATTACTGTGGTAAAAGAACTATAGTCACTAGCTCTACCATCCTACTCATGGTCTAAAAACGAATTGGCTACCGTTACCATAAACGGATAAAAATATGTTCAGAATTGTCTTATGATTCATTATAGCAATGTATGAAGTATAACATGTATAAGGTCTCTTCTTTTATAATATTCTCATTTTGTTACAAGCAGTATGTAAAGCTTCAAATATCTACAGAATACGCAATTTAATTTCATCGCATAAAAATAAATGTTATATTTCATAATTTTCAAAAAGAAATAGTACCCACTTAACTTATGCAGTAGATATATCCAAAACTACAATATAACTACAACATTCACTTATGAAAAAAAACTTCTAAACGTACATTAGCTAATTGCATGTATCGCCTGGCTAAAACACAATGAATGACAAAAATAGATGCAGCAGTAACGATCTAGTTTATAAAAAATGTTTGTATTTACGTTGATTCCCGTTGTCTTCGGTATGCTTAATGCTTTGTTAATCTCCTCTTCCCAAACTACAAAGTTAATCAAATCCATCTAAATCCTATGTTTACTTCCATTAGCTTCAATTATCAATCTAACATGGCTGCCGTCATTTTAACTAAGAATCGGAAATTAGAGAAAACAAATATATTTTGTATGGCTGTCACAGTAAGTTTTTATCTTATTTTCTAAACGTATAAAAAAAATTTACAAAAATACTGAACTCCGAGGAAAATTTAAAACGGAAAGTCCCTCATCAAATGGTAAAATCAAAAGCTCAAACACATCAAACGAATTGATAGCAACTGTCATATTCCTGAATTGGTAAAGGCATTATCTTATGTAGAAACACATTAACAGATAAGTTGTCTTGTGGTCTTCTAATAGTCAGGCATTTGCTTTATTTTATAACTCTGTCCTTGAACTGAAGACATTTTATCAAAGTAACAGGGGTTTTTTAAAGTATAAATCATATGTAAGGTTTATTCTGTTTGGTCAGTATATGCTGGATGCTGACAAGAGATGGTATTTACAGCGTTGTTTATATTTTGTTTATCCTTGAAGTTCTATTCATTTTGTCCATAATTTCTAGTTCATCGAGAAAGTTTAAACATTGTACACTGTACTTGGACATACGGTATGTTCTATCAATCATGTCAATACAACTGTTTTACCGGCGTCTTTTTCGAGTTACAACTAACGACAAAAGCGTTGTTTTAGTCCACTACAGTACCTATGTTTGTGGCGTCTATTAACTTAAAATCTGTTTGGATTTTATCCTTTCTTTAATGAATTAATCATAGGTTAATCATAGCTTATATCTTTTTTTAAAGTATACTAAAAAGATAAATAATGGTTTGCTGTACATTTATTCTGTTACCACCTTTTCTTTTATATTAATGTTAGTTTTAAAGATAAGGTCTATGTTTTACTACCGTGTGACACGGGTGCTCCGGATCAGTTGCGAAGAAATCTACGGGAAAAAAGTAGTTAGTCTTTGAAAACACTTATTCGCACGAATATCATACTGACATACTTTTTTAACCAACAGATGAATGCAGTTATCCATATCGAAGAATTGGCAAGAGCTGTTACCCTATAAGCACACAAAAAGTGACAGGAGATACCGCCTTTGTATGTAAAGTATATAACAATAAGATTTATTAGTCAATAATTTAATTTTATATGTAACGCGTCTCCTGATTGGCTGACAGTTACAAAGAAAGTGGCCGCAGATACCGCCTTTGTATGTTAAGTATATAAAAATAAGATTCATTAGTCAATAATTTAATTTCATATGTAACGCGTCTCATGATTGGCTGACAGTTACAAAGAAAGTGACAGCAGATACCGCCTTTGTATGTTAAGTATATAAAAACAAGATTCATTAGTCAATAATTTAATTTTATATGTAACGCGTCTGCTGATTGGCTGACAGTTACAAAGAAAGTGACAGCAGATACCGCCTTTGTATGTTAAGAATATGAAAATAAGATCATTAGTCAATAACTGTTGCCTACGTCGAGGTGTACGGGTTATACGGAGGGCTCAGCGAAATAGTCACATTCTGTGCCAGTCTCAAGTCAAGTGCATGTAGTTTAGTGGTTGTCGTTGGTTTATGTCTGTCTATGTATTTTTGCAAACTGTTTTGTTATAAAGTAGGTCGTTAATAGTTAATTGAAAAGTCGCAAATTTTTCATGTCGGGACCATTTATAGCCGACTAACGGTATGAGTGTATCTCATTGTTGAAGGCCGTACGATTGCTTATGATTGTTTAAAACCACCTCATTTTAACTTTGGTGGAAATACTCTCGTTTGGCAATAATACTACACCAGAAGATTTTTACCTTATATTAAACATGCTGCGGCGAACTAACGAACAATTACTGACTAGGTTGATGCCTTCTGCAAAGTCTGTGCCAAAACAAAGCATTTTTTTGTTTTTTATGTTAAAGTAATTTATAGATTGAGCAGATATTAGATATATTTGTCTGCTTTTAAATGAATCAAAAAAAAGAAGTATTTTCTAGCTTATGTTTTTCAGACTTATTTGAAAGCTATAAAAAAAAGGTCAAAGATTCTTTAAATTTCGTACAGCCGGTCGAAATAGCCTAGTCCTACAGACAGATATATTCTGTCCGACTAAGTCTACTATTAAAGGAGGGTAGTATACCTTTCCTCATAAGGACTTCACGGTTCCGCTAGCAAACAAGCTAACCAAATATATTACCTTCACCTACACACTAAATGCAATCGGCTGTAAACGATTCGTGCATAATAATTAAACTTTATTAAGGAATAAGCTAAATGCATTTGCAAATGATTTTAAGGTAATTTAGAGTATCTATCATGCAATCACACCTCAAAAACTAACAAAACCTTTGAATATACTTATTAAGAAGGGATATAGTTACGATACTGTTGTCAGGTCATTAAAGATTGCATATTTTGGCGTTAATATTGATTCACTTATAGGGTCTTTGCATCGGAACTAAACACATTTATTCAAAAACCAGTTGTTGGCATGACACGGGTTATGTTCTTCTCATATATGTTATGATGGTATGATACTAAACCCCTAACGGGAAGGATTGTGCCTGATGTTCATATGATGAAATCATAATCTTTCAGTCAGTTTAAATGAAGTCTGGAGCTGGCATGTCAGTTAACTGCCAGTAGTCTGTTGTTATTTATGTATTATTGTCATTTTGTTTATTTTCTTTGGTTACATCTTCTGACATCAGACTCGGACTTCTCTTGGACTGAATTTTAATGTGCGTATTGTTATGCGTTTACTTTTCTACATTGGCTAGAGGTATAGGGGGAGGGTTGAGATCTCACAAACATGTTTAACCCCGCCGCATTTTTGCGCCTGTCCCAAGTCAGGAGCCTCTGGCCTTTGTTAGTCTTGTATTATTTTAATTTTAGTTTCTTGTGTACAATTTGGAAATTAGCATGGCGTTCATTATCACTGAACTAGTATATATTTGTTTAGGGGCAAGCTGAAGGACGCCTCCGGGTGCGGGAATTTCTCGCTACATTGAAGACCTGTTGGTGACCTTCTGCTGTTGTTTTTTTTTTTCTATGGTCGGGTTGTTGTCTCTTTGGCACATTCCCCATTTCCATTCTCAATTTTAATGTCAATGTATAACTAACATATTTACTGATTTTTCAGGCGATATGTTTACGACATGGTGCATACCTGGCCAACTTTGAAACATTGGAAGAATTGATGTTAATGAAATATGAATTGAAGAAGATGAATACTGGTATGTTTGTTTCTGGTGTTGCATACATAATTTTTATTATAAATAAGGGTTGCTAGTTCATAGTCTGGTATGTGTATAATTGACATTCCGGAATTGGAAAGAATTATTCAGTACTCATAAAAGTAGGGTTTTTTTTCTTTATTTCCTTGTTGTTTTCTTATATTTTTTTTTTTGTTATTTTACCTTTTTTCTCTCCCTTTTTTTTATCACTCAGTGTTTTCTGTCCAATTTATACAAATGTTGAAAAATTCTGTAATGAATGCATGTTCTAATTCCATATTTTGTTATATATGTTAAATGGAGAATACTTCATAATAGATATAGGAAGAAGTGGTGTGAGTGCCAATGAGACAACTCTCCATCCAAATAACAATTTATAAAAGTAAACCATTATAGGTCAATGTACGGCCTTCAATAGAGAGCCTTGGCTCACACCGAATAAAAAGCTATAAAGAGCCTCAAAATTACTAGTGTAAAACAATTCAAACGGGAAAACCAACGGTCTAACCTATATACAAAAGTCTGTCTATAAAAAATAAGTCTGTTTGAAAACATTGAAAATAAACACGTCTAATAATTTCAATGCGTCCGAAGCTCTTTTCTGGATTTACCTTCATCTGGAACGCTCACAGCCAATATTTGAAATCCGAGGATGTATGAGTACCGAAACCGTTGAAGAGCTATATGACAAAAATACCTAATATTGATAGCCAAACTCATCCAAAGTAAACTTTTCCTGAGGGAATTGAAACCTGTTTCTTAATAATTTCAAAATCTATAAACGGACAATTTTAGAAAAGTTTGCTAAATCATGTCAGTACCCAATTATTGACTACTGAGCTGATGATACCCTCGCGGATATGTGTGTTTCATCCAATCTGTGTTTATGCATATGAAATACGTTTAAACTAATACCACATCGCGTTCTTGAACGATGAATAAAACATCATCGAAGATGAAAAAAAAAAAATAAGAAAAAGGCAGACAAAATAATAAGTTTGAGAAAAACGCTTTTACAGAACATGTAAAAAGAATCAATTTTGATTAAAGAAGTGTAAATTATACTTGTATGTTCCTCGTCGAAATAATAATAAAATCGATTTTTTTTGTATTTTCGAAAAGGAATGCAATATTGAAACACATAAATTCTTAATTCAGATTTTTTTTTAATTTATGAAAAACTAAGTGTCAGTTTCACGGTCCACTGAACATAGAAAATGACAATTTGAGTGGGGTATCTGTGCATGTACTATGGAAGCATTCTTGTTTTTTGCTGTTTTTTATATACTTTTTGTTTATACATACAAGGTCGAAATTTCTACGTTGGTGGACGTAACGTTAACAGATATAAGTCTGGCGGCGATTGGAGATGGATTAAACGTTAACAGATATAAGTCTGGCGGTGATTGGAGATGGATTAAACGTTAACAGATATAAGTCTGGCGGTGATTGGAGATGGATTAAACGTTAACAGATATAAGTCTGGCGGTGATTGGAGATGGATTAAACGTTAACAGATATAAGTCTGGCGGTGATTGGAGATGGATTAAACGTTAACAGATATAAGTCTGGCGGCGATTGGAGATGGATTAAACGTTAACAGATATAAGTCTGGCGGCGATTGGAGATGGATTAAACGTTAACAGATATAAGTCTGGCGGAGATTGGAGATGGATTAAACGTTAACAGATATAAGTCTGGCGGTGATTGGAGATGGATTAAACGTTAACAGATATAAGTCTGGCGGTGATTGGAGATGGATTAAACGTTAACAGATATAAGTCTGGCGGTGATTGGAGATGGATTAAACGTTAACAGATATAAGTCTGGCGGCGATTGGAGATGGATTAAACGTTAACAGATATAAGTCTGGCGGCGATTGGAGATGGATTAAACGTTAACAGATATAAGTCTGGCGGAGATTGGAGATGGATTAAACGTTAACAGATATAAGTCTGGCGGTGATTGGAGATGGATTAAACGTTAACAGATATAAGTCTGGCGGTGATTGGAGATGGATTAAACGTTAACAGATATAAGTCTGGCGGTGATTGGAGATGGATTAAACGTTAACAGATATAAGTCTGGCGGGATTGGAGATGGATTAAACGTTAACAGATATAAGTCTGGCGGTGATTGGAGATGGATTAAACGTTAACAGATATAAGTCTGGCGGCGATTGGAGATGGATTAAACGTTAACAGATATAAGTCTGGCGGCGATTGGAGATGGATTAAACGTTAACAGATATAAGTCTGGCGGTGATTGGAGATGGATTAAACGTTAACAGATATAAGTCTGGCGGTGATTGGAGATGGATTAAACGTTAACAGATATAAGTCTGGCGGCGATTGGAGATGGATTAAACGTTAACAGATATAAGTCTGGCGGCGATTGGAGATGGATAAATCATGGAAAGATGACAAAGATGACATACTTTGCTTTCGATTCCTCAGAACCAAATGGATCATTTTCTTCACCAGAAGATTGTTTACTTTTCGCTGGAAATCACGGTTATAGATTCCATAATATTTGCTGCGACTGTGTCGCTGCAGGATTTATCTGCGAAAAAAAATAAAACTTCACTAATAAAAGAATGTCACGTGTTTATTTGTATTAATATTGGTTAATAGTTGAAATCCAAAAGCTCATGACGACACATTTCATCATAAGCCAAGGAGGTCAAGATCAATATAATTAGAGAAAAGGGGGGATTTCCATTTAAACCCAATAATGATCGAATAGTACTGATGAACAGTTTGTTTATCATATCAACTCTTCTGCAAGTCTTACTTTCCATTTGATAAGTTATACAATGTATAGAAGAGACCGATAAAACCATACTCAACAAACATGATAGAATATTAAAGTTTCTACTTAGTAATAACTAGATTATTGTAAAATATTTATTACGGGTCATTGTCTGATACAAAATATACAAATCCTTGTTAAACAAGACTATGCAAGCATATATTCATTCACTACAGAATAATTTTAGGTACTAAATTATACAAACACATCATTGATAAATTAATGGTGCTCATATGTAGCATTATTATCAAAAATATATTCACTTTGTAATCATGAGGGACATACTATAACACTATTATAATGCCTCGTTCACACGTACCTTTAATTTGAATTGAATTCGAATCGAATGCGAATCGAATCCGCTAATCGCGTTCACACACTCTTCTTTTTTTAATTCGGATTGAATCGAATTGGCTAATTCGAATTAACCAATTCGCATTAGAAATACGTTTTTGTTACAGCGGATTCAATTGAGTGTGTAGCGAAAGGTAATATCTTTGGTTAGCTTGCTTGTTAGCTGAACCGTGAAGTCATTATTAGGTCAGGTATACTACCCTCCTTTCAAAGTAGCATAGTCCGACAGACAGATCGATTAGTTTTCTGTCAGACTAGTCCATTCTTAAAGTAGGGTAGTTTACCTAACCTAACAATGACTTCACGGTTCAGCTAACAAGCAAGCTAACCAAAGATATTACCTTTGGCTACACACTCAATGGAATCCGCTGTAATCCGAATTAAAAGTTAACGTCGTTAGGACAGTAAAGCGAATTTGACGCGCATTCCAATTCGAATTAGAATTGACGTTAGGACGTTTAAACGTTTCGAATGCGAATTTAACTAATTCGAATTAGTTAATGCGAATCAAATTCGAATTACGTGTGAACTCAGCATTAATTTTATTCTTTTTGGTAGATTTCGTCTCAGTTGAACATTTTGTTTTAATTAATATTCTCTTGGTCTGTTAGTATCTACAAATAATTGTATATTCAAAAGGATGGAAACGCAGCTCTTGATCAATCAGGACTCCTGCGGAGTGATAACTTATGTCAGTTTCAGTCTGATGTATGATAAATAGTACAAAGAATCATAACGATGGTCAATTTCCTTTTATATTTATCGGTCATCTAAATTCACATTGTCATCTTCCTTGAGCAAATATAAAGGAAGATAAAAACCAAGACCAGTAAAAAGGAATTAATAAGGAGTCATGTTAATGCCTGTTTGAGTTATGTTTGCAATACGCTTTTAAATATAAATCATATTAAAATAGACCTCGTTGGTCAAATTCAAGATATTCATCCAGATTACAAAAAACAAAAAAGACATGGTTTTGATAATTTCTAAAGAACGACAACCATGAAAGGCAAACAAAATAAGCTGATATCTTTATGCAGCTGATAACTTATTCTTGAACATGACTCTGAGCTCTTTAATACATGTATGTGATATGTCCGATTTATTTTCTCATTTAAAACCTTGAAGAAAATGTTGTATAAAATAAATATGGTGCGATAATTAATTTTAAAACGCGTAATGTAAAAAAAATGTGAATGGAACAATATAGAAATAAAATAAATAACATTTTTTGATAACACACTTAGAATAATTGTTTTGTTGAAGTTGAGAAGGATTTCTTTTCAACTGAGTTTAAAGTTGATACATGTATCTTCTGTAACCCAGATAAAATAAAATGTCCTAAAGTAAACACTAGGATCGAAGTATTTACAAGTCACGCTAAAATGCATATATAGATTTTATAGATTTTTAACACTATATGTATTTATACACAACCATGTCGAAATGAAGACGGTGAACAATCTAAAAAACAATGTCTTGAATGATCATGAAATAGTTTTAACTGGACGCCAAAGGAACCTTTGACATTAAATGAACTGCTTGTTTTATTTTATCTATTTATTAATATGTTTAACTATCTTTCAATTTCAATTGATTATTTTGTAAGGGAGGGGCGTGAATTGGTTTTGGTTTTGGTGTTACTTTTCTTGTTGATTTTAAGGGTAAGAGGAGGATCAGCCTTCATGTATATAGAGCAAATATCTGACCTATACGATATATACAATGTATATGTCTTCATTGTTGAGATCTCACAGGCAATATTTAATCCCGTCATTTGTTTGCGTCTGTCCAAAGTTAGGAGCCTAGCTCTGTTTTTTTTTTTTTATTTTAATTCTATTTCATTTATATGTTTTGGAGTTTAGTGTGACGCCCATTTTCACTGACCTAGAACATAATTTTATGTTATTAGGGGAAAGCTGAAGCCCTCCTCCTGGTATGGCATTTTCTCCCCATGTTAAAGACGAATCGGTGGCCGTTGGGCTGTTTTGTTCTGTCATTTGTGTCTCTTTGACACATTCACCATTTCCAATCTCAATTTTACCATTCCTGTTAACCTAGTGTATAACATAATCATATAACTATAATATATAGATAGGTGTTAGTGCCAATGAGACAACTCTCCATCCAAATAACATTTATAAAAGTAAACCATTATAGGTCAATGTACGGCCTTCAACGCAGAGCCTTGGCTCACACCGAACAACAAGCTATAAAGGGCCCCAAAATTACTAGTGTAAAACCATTCAAACGGGAATATAAAAAAGCGAGAAACGAGCAACACGTATAAATTACATAAACAAACGACAATATACATATACATGTATATGTACTTTATCTATAATATACATGTAATATCCGCATTGACAATTGATAAATCATATGAAGTGGTTTACATACTTTTTGAAAATCCCATAAGGTGGAAATAGCCAATAATTTGTGGGACAATCAGTGGGGAAGTTTTGGTTTCGTTTTCGTTCATACGTCGGTTGTGCTGTGTTGTACCACATCAGGATACATTTACAGTTAGAGATATAAGTAAAATATTTCAATTATGGATTCAAAATAAAATAGAAAATGAATTGTTTACTACACTAAATACGCGTAAGTATATTTATAAATCCTTTAAATCCTTCCTGTAATTGTGAGAAATAAAACCAATTAAAGCAAATTTTATGTATTAAAACACAAGTTATATGTTATATTAGTAGAAACATGTATGACACTCTTTTTAAAGATAATAATCAAAATTGAACCACAATCTTGATATAGATAAGATATTTTATCTGTTTATTTATAACGCAATATTTGAACAGAATACAAATGTACTATTTTTAGATTTCTGTTTACAACTAAAGTGTAATTTACACCTGGCTCTTTTGCAGGTAAATCATTTCTGTGTTGTTTACCAGTAACAAAGTATCCGTGTGATGTGCGTAAGCGGTATTTGGTAAGTTTGTGTATTTTGTAGATTGCATTACATGTATACTACCGGCTTTTATAATTTTGTATAAATGGCTTCTCTTATCGGGTGTTTGTGACATTTATGATCATTTACACTTGTCGTGCACATAGCGACACCAAGCTTGACTTGAATACAAATATGATCAAACTGGGATATGTTCCCGGCTAGTAGTAAACGTTTTGGAAGTGGAGAATATAATATATAAATATGCTATGCAGTTATGTTCTCTAAGAATTGGGACGTATACATTTGAGGCTGATTTAGGGGCAACTCTTTCCATGGAGCTACTTATATGCTAATGGAAATAGAAACATGGTCTATACAGGTTTTGTTCGACCGACAGTAAAACCTTGCCAAATTAGGGCGACCGTTTGGCTATGCGGGATGTACAAGTTTGCGGCAGCCACATTCCGGTCAGAATTAGGACGTTAAATCCGATGCATCATGTATAGAGAGTGTCACGCTTTCTGCACGTTAAGAACCTTGTAACAACTCTTTGAGGGGTCCGTATAGATGGCATGTTGCATAGCATTCCCCCTATCCAATATATAAACCCTTTCCAGTGACAGTCTACATTTCCCCGAACTGCATCCCGGATGGCCTCTATTACAGGACCCAACTATTGTAGTTACTGTTAATTTGATCTCGTGCGTGAACTATTTGCCACTGGATATTAAGCAACCAGAAATATATTAATCACTGACTGTGTGAGTAAGCTGGCCTTGGTCGCACATTATTAACGTCCTTCCAAATAACATTTATTACAATAGAATATATATAGAACAGAATATGATATAACAGAGAGAAAAAAATATTCGCCAAATTAGGACCTTAGAAGGGCATACACACAATATCATTATTAACAATAATATATGCAGTGCATAGACAATAGATATGTAACATGTGTAATACAATAATACAAATCCGGAAACAAACATTACAAAACAAAAGTAAAATATCATAATTCAATAATAAGAATGTTGACATTGACCCAAATGCACTAGGTAAGTGTATTTTGACTGTTAATTATAAATAAACAAGAGGCCTAAGTAGTTATGCGGAGAAATCTCTATATTAAAAAAAATCAAACACACAAAACACTTGAACCCACACATTTAACTATGATGTATACAGCAAATAACATAAAATAAAGGGTTTTTAATATGACTTATCAGCAGTAAGCACCAAGAGTCGATGATTAAAGGGAAGTCCATATATAGCTACGTGTTCTTAATACAAAAAGGTCAAAATCCTAGATCATTAAAAAATATTATAAATTTTGTGTCCATAAAGGTACCATTTAACTTAGCTGCCTTTCCTATCATTCAAAGACGTGAGTGTGCCCTTTCAAGTAGTATTTGAGGGCTTGGTGACTTGAGTGGTGTAAGCAATCGAACTACTATTTATATCTGTTACACTGAGGTTTCGAGTTCGAATCCCGCACGGGGCAGGTTTATTCGACTCCAATCTTAATTGACTAGGATAGTAGGTTTTCCTACCAAAGGTCTGTCGTTCACTCCGGGTACTCGGCTTCCTCCACCAATAAAAACTTACCATCACGAAATAGCACCATAGTGTTGAAATTGACGTTAGACACCAATCAATCAATAAAGTATGATAGTTCTTGTAAGAGAAAACAGTTACATCTTTGGTATAAAAAAAATATAGTTTTCAGCTTAACTTCGTTATTTTGATATTTGCAAGTTCATTTTCGTTTTGCATTTTGTTGTTCGATTGCTTTCATAATTAACTATATATAAACGACATCTTTATATTAAATATCGACAGATCTTGACGACCTTGATTACTGTAATAGAGTCAATGATTTCTATTTTTTATTTTATTTATGGAAATCTGTGTGTGTCAACATCTGTATATTTTTTTTTAAATGTTCAAAAACTACTTGCTTGATTTACGGGAGTCCCTTTTATTTAGAACATTCTGATGTGTGTTTACTTATACTTCTGATGACTGTGAGCCTTTATACAATAATGTCTTATTTTATGCAGACTTGAATACCAGGACAATGTGAAGGAACACAATGAATGGTAATGGTACAAGTCAAACAAAACTTAAAGTTGTCCTGATTGGAGATGCAGCAGTTGGAAAGACTTCGCTGTCTGTCAGGTTTACTGAGGACAAGTTTGGAGACAACTACAGATACACCATAGGAGGTAGTTAATATAAATTAGAAGTAAGGGAGACAACTACAGATACACAATAGGAGGTAGTTAATATAATAAGAAGATGTGGTATGAGTGCCAATGAGAAAACTCTCCATCCAAGATATAACTACAGATACACAATAGGAGGTAGTTAATATAATAAGAAGATGTGGTATGAGTGCCAATGAGAAAACTCTCCATCCAAGATATACCTACAGATACACCATAGGAGGTAGTAATATAAATTAGAAGATGTGGTATGAGTGCCAATGAGAAAACTCTCCATCCAAGATATACCTACAGATACACCATAGGAGGTAGTTAATATAAATTAGAAGATGTGGTATGAGTGCCAACGAGAAAACTCTCCATCCAAGATATACCTACAGATACATCATAGGAGGTAGTAATATAAATTAGAAGATGTGGTATGAGTGCCAATGAGAAAACTCTCCATCCAAGATATAACTACAGATACACCATAGGAGGTAGTTAATATAATTAGAAGATGTGGTATGAGTGCCAATGAGAAAACTCTCCATCCAAGATATACCTACAGATACACCATAGGAGGTAGTAATATAAATTAGAAGATGTGGTATGAGTGCCAATGAGAAAACTCTCCATCCAAGATACAACTACAGATACACCATGAGAGAGAGTTAATATGAATAAGGGAGACAACTACATATACATCATAGGAGGTAGTAATTATAATTAAGAATAGAGTGTCGTTGAGACAGCTCTCCATCAAAGTTTAATTTATAAAAAGTAAAATATTATAGATCAAAGCACGACCTTCAACACGGAACCTTGGTATGTTCTATAACACACTTATGAGCTTCCAAATTCTTCAACCGAATTGACTCAAAAACTAATCTGATTTATAACATACTAAAATATATCCATAATAACAAAATAAATTCGGGAATTGTAATAGTCGAACGGTAGCAGAGGGACTAGGAGAAGCATGACCACATGGAAACTACTTAAAAGTAGGGAAATGGAAGGGAGGGGCGAAAGCGGAATTACAATCAGAAACTAAAGTGAAGTAATTAATATGACGTACTACGTACTATATGTAAAAAAAAACCATGAATGCATGGTAAAAGATCACGACAAGCAGACAATCTTTCAACAATCGTGAAGCGAAAACAGAATTTTAACAATGAAATAGAGCGACATCTGTGACGAAGTCAGTAATAGGATAAATATATTTTATTAAGTAATTACAAAGTCAAGAAAGATTCTAAAGTTCAAATGTTCGAATGTTCACAAACTGTCTTTAAAGTTGAATAGTTCGAATGTTCAATATCTCACATGGGCACGTGATCGTATAGTCGTATAACTGTTCGTTCCTGTTAGAGTATTTCGGATATTAAGCGCATGAGTTTCAGCCTACCCACGATGGGGGAGACCTTGGCGGAATCTCCGGTACCAATCTCTTGTACCAATCCGTCCTCTTCAAGTCCAAAGCTGGATCTTATATAGTCTAGTGTCCATAAACATCGGCCCATAGCTGATGGCCGGTTACGTATTAGTCTGGATGTTAAATAATTCTTGTCTGTGGTTAATTGTCAAACTGCAATTAACCCCTGAAGGATACATGTTATTTCACAGTATACATGGTCATTTATTGGCTGCAGGTTATATGTCTATAATATTTGAACAGATCGTTATTAAGTGTCCAAAGCGTACATGATTGTCATTGAATTGTTTAATTCCTTTTTAATAAATTTCCTAATTAATACTCCTTGATAATTAATGATATGAAACACAATTGTGTTACACATCCATAGTTTCAATGCGCTAATTCACAAAAGGCATGCCATACCACGAGACACTATTCTGATTCTGAACTGACCAATCAAGCTTCATCTCATTGTAAACGTTCATGTCGAATCCTAAATTATCTACCAAATTTTACAGGGAGTTACTGCACTCGATCTCTGTATGTTGACAACAAGAAGATAATGTTCCAGATATGGGACACGGCTGGTACTGAAAGTTTTAAAAGTATCGTTCCTTTTTACCTCAGAGATGCAGATGTCGCCATTGTAGCGTATGATATCACTGAAAGGGTAAGCTCTATAATAGTTTTGTCACAAATATCAACGATTCTTCTCTTGTATGATCTTGTCTTGATTAGTTTTTTTGTTTTGATTCAAAGTAACCATTGTTCAGTTCAATAATTCCGTAGTTTTGATTGATTGATGTATTCCAATAGTAAGAGGATGCCTATTTTAAATTTAATTTCGCGAAAAAGTGATGGGATTACATAGCAGGTTTCAATTCTTCATGATATAAGTTACAAATGTACATGTTACTGTCCTGAATTTATATTTAATATTTGCAGGAATCTGATATCATTATCAACCAATCAGATCTGATTCGTAATGTGATTGTGCTCAATTTAATCATTTTGATCGAAAGGTCTTTCTTTTAAAATTGAATTATGTTTTACGTTTCACAAATATATGTTTTTGGTAGTACATAAATAAGTTCGCTTGTGCATTGACATGGACTCAAATAGATATAGGAAGATGTGGTGTGAGTGCCAATGAGACAACTCTCTATTCAAATAACAATTTAATAAAAGTAAACCATTATAGGGCAAAGTCTTTTATATTAATCCATCCATCCATGTCAATCGAATTTTGAATGTACCTGTATTTGACTTTTATTTTTATTAGAACACATTTGAAAACATCAACCAATGGCTCCGACTGTTACAAGAGAGTGCCCCTGAAACCATCAAATGTGCTTTAGTTGGTAACAAATGTGATTTACTGGAAAAACGACAGGTGACAACACAGGTAAAACATATATAAAAACTTTATAATAGGGAGCGTTGCTTATTAGAGAAAAGCACTAGTGACATGTAATCTACATTATCTTGCCTCCTATACATTTCTAGCAATACGATTGGTTAAAAGCAACCCCGTGGAGACCGTGTATATTCCATATTGCATTTGAAGGTGGGCTTTATTTCAATACTCTGTCACCGGATCTCGGTGTTACGTCCCATTGTAAAAACGTTTAAAACAGCTGAAGAAATTGGTGATGAACGATTGAAATAAATGTATAAATCATATTTAGAGAGAAATTGTTATTGTTGGCATAAGTATATTAGAATTTCACGTATACGTAAGGAGATAAAGGTTGTCTCTCTTCCCATCGAGAACGGGATTATATCGTCGTGAATCATAATTTTTAAAGATAAACTTATTCGTTAATGGATATAAAAAATGTACAAAATTTGTTTTTTTGTGTTCGTGTGTTTCTCAATTATACTGTTCTTAAAGCGTAAAATGTGTTCCTGTACATATTTATATTGTATTATTTCAGTAGCTCTCTGAACAAGATTTAAAGATTCTCAGGTTTGCTGATGTTTTTTTTTTGTTTTTGTTTTTGTCATTTTTGTCGAGCCCTTGACTTCAGTTGAAAAAAGCGAGACTTAGGATACTACATCGTCGTCGGACTCGGAGTCGGCGCGGCGTCCACAAATATTCACTCTGTGGTTAAAGTTTTAAAATTAAAATAACTTTCTTATACTATCCTGGATTTATACCAAACTTGGACAGAAGCTTGTTAAGGATCAAAAGCTAGTATCTAGAAGGAAATTTTGTTAAAATTTGTACCTGTTTTTTACTTATAAATAGACTTAATTTTTCTTCCAGTTTACCTTACATACAGTCTTCAGTTAAAGTTTTTTAAAAACATTTATTACATTCATAGACTATCCTGGATTTTTACCAACCCTGGACAGAAGCTTCTTACAATGAACAGATAGTATCAAGAGGAATAATTTTATTATTTGTTTCCTCATTTTCGTTAAGGCTGCGATTAACATAAAAAAAAAAAAATAGGCGAGACACTGGGTTCCATGGAACCCTTACGATTTTATTTTATTTTTTTTTTTTCGGGGGGGGGGGGGTGGATATGATGTGGTGTAGGATGATGTGGTGTAGGTGACAGATTTTTGTGAGAGTCTGTGTTAAACTTATACATAACTTTTTTTACCTCTCAACCAGTGAGATGCAGTGAGAGCTACACGCATTGTATCTTTTTACTGCATGTTGATCACTGGATGTCTTTAGGTTTGACGCATACCCAAGGTCTCCTTTTATACAAATTAAAGGTAAAATTACAAAAAAAGAACACCGAGGAAATTCTAAAACGGAAAGTTCCTTATCAAATGTCAAAATGAAAAGCTCAAACCCATCAACCGAATTGACAACTACTGTCATATTCCTGACTTCAAGTGGTACAGTCACTTTCTGAAGTAGAAAATAGTGGATTGAACCTGGTTTTATAGCTAGCTATAGCCAAACCTCTCTTGTATGACAGTCTCATCAAATTCAAAATGATATTTTATGATTACAACTACTACATATTTATTTCTCCTTTTTCAGGAAGCACATACATTTGCAGATGAGCACGGTCTCTATTTTCTCGAAACATCTGCAAAGACTGGTCAAAACATACAACAGCTCTTCATGGATATAGGTATGTATTAAATTCGTTTGTATGCATAATAAAAGAGAAATTGTCAACGTCCTCTTTTTGAATTTACTTTTGAGTTCGGTATTTTTGTTAATAGAATGAAATTCAAAACAGTGTGGCTGTGGCCATTGATTGACACATTAAATTCATCCATTGACTGGGACAATTTACGTGAACGTTTGTATGTAACGACCACTGTTCACGACGTACCTACGATAGACATTTAAACTGTGGGGTCACCAAAAAAAAAAAAGGTTTCTTAACGCCTTTAATTATAAAATAATTCGAAAATTAATCAGGAATAACCTTTATGTTTTGATTGATATAATTGATATAAATCAAAACATCGTGTTATTTCTGATTAATTTTTCGAATTACTTTATAAAGGTGTTGAAAACCTTTGGTGACCCCATAGTTTAAGTGTCTTTAAAAAGTACATAGTGAGCAGTGGTCGTTACATACAAACGTTCACCTAAATTGTCCCAGTCAAAGGATGAATTTAATGTGTCAATCAATGGCCACAGCCACACTGTTTTGAATTTCATTCTACTTTTTACATGTAGACAATAGTACACTGAAAGATGCATTAAACACAAAAAAATCGATCATACATTTTATTCAATATTGATTCCAGGTTCTATATTTGTTGGAGGTCTTCTAAAACAACACAGACACAATTCTGCTATCACAGTGACGGAATCAGGTGAACCTGTGACGTCAGGAAAATGCTGTTGACAGACTTAGCGTTGTGGTGATTTTAAACAGCAACCTCTCATCGATATTTCACATTGGATAGCGTTACTAACAAACTTGTTATATTGTGTATGAAAGTTGTACTGCCAAAATAGTTACATTGCCAAAATAGATACCTCGCATGTGAACAGTTAACCTTCCAAAAGTACATCCATTGTATGTGAACAGTTAACCTGCCAAAAAGGTTTCATCGCATGTGTATAGTTAACCTGCCAAACTAGTTCCATTGTATGTGAAAAGATAACCTGCCAAAATAGTTTCATTGTATACTAACGTTCATATATGTTAACTACAGAAGATTTTAGGTAAACGTAAATCTTCTAAAACATATATGTACGTTTGAAGTAACAAGCTTGAAGGATTATTATACATTCCATAGACATATATCCTATGGATATAAAATAGTTTGGCTCTGACAAGCTGTTGTACTTACCAAATTTATATTAAGGTGCAAAATAATTATTTTTTTCATATTTGTATTACTGTTTTCGTCATGTTTTGGGGGATGGGTGGTCCACCCTTAAACATTGACGTATCTGTATGACAACAAAAATATATGTAAATCTGCTTAGTAGATTTATAAAAATCCTCAATTTATTGGACCCCTATATATGTATGATAGTAATGTTGACTTTGTAGTTGAAGATCGATTGTGCATGCGCTCAGCATGTTTAGCGATTACAAACATGTTTTACATGAATTTTTTATTAGTTGTTAGTGGATTTGAACTAGCTGTCAGATATCTGCGAGTACTTTCAGATCTGTTCCTAGTGTCTTTCTGTTGTTGGGATGTACAAGTAGCCGGCCACCTCCACTTGTATTTTTGTCCATGCATCTGATGAGTTAAGCCTTTTTCAACTGATTTTTATAGTTCGTTCTTATGTTGTACTGTTATACCACTGTCCCAGGTTAGGGAGAGGGTTGGGATTCCACTAACATGTGTAACCCCGCCACATTATGTAAGTGCCTGTCCCAAGTCAGGAGCCTGTAATTCAGTGGTTGTCGTTTGTTTATGTGTTACATATTTGTTTTTCGTTCATTTTTTATATATAAATAAGGCCGTTAGTTTTCTGGTTTGAATTGTTTGACATTGTCATTTCGGGGCGTTTTATAGTTGACTATGCGGTATGGGCTTTACTTATTGTTGAAGGCTGTATGCTGACCTATAGTTGTTAATTTCTGAGTCATTTTGGTCTCTTGTGAACAATTGTCTCATTGGCAATCATACCACATCTTTTTTATAATTATTGGAAGAAGAAAAAATGATTTCGGAAGCCAATAGGAAGAGAAACTCGTTATATGATTCGACCCGCAAAAACATTTATTCATTTGTACATGTAAAATGATGATTTACATGTTTAATTTTAAACTTCGATATGTATGTCTTTTTTACATTTTTATTTATTTTTATCGACAACCTTTGAAGGAAACTAAGTTAATGTATATGCCGTCGTCCATTCCCAAACTACACATGACATTTCATTTTTAAAAGCGATTCTTTGTAGTTTTTATTGTTTTCTACGGTATCTTTAAAATTATGATATACTAATATACGTATAAGTATGTTTAAAACTCAATTTAGGGAGTTCGTATCAATTTGTTAGACGTGCAGTTTGCAGTTAATGTCGCTGTAATAATATTTTTTTCAAAAGTTCGTTTGACTTTAAACCACAAACTAAATATCCTTTTTTCAACAATGTTGTCATGAACGTATATTCAACCACTCATCTTCCTAGTATTAAAACCATCTTGGTCATTTTCGTTGTTTACTTATACTTTTATAACTTTTTGTTATTTTAATGTCTAATACATGACAATAAAAAGTATAATTGCAATACAATTCTATCCAGCACAAAAGACGTACGATTCGTTCATTTGCCGATTGTCATAACCTATACGCCCATGCAATTAGTAAATTTTGACGAGGATGACACGGGTGATGCATGCATATCTAGAGACGTTTATTGGGCTACCATTTGAATTTTATGTGGGAGGGGTTAGCATGAAATTTGACAGGAGTTTTGAGTTAAACATAAGCAGGATGAGCACTTGACAAAAAAGGCAGGATAAATTAATAAAAAATAACAGAACACAGTAGAGTGAAAAATAAAAGGTAGGGCAGAGATTACAAATAATTAAAAATGCAGGACAATAAATTTTTAATCCCCCCGAATTGAAATCAAATGATAGCTCCCTTATACCCTTTCGGCTTCTTAATTTCGAATATTAAAGTTGGATTTAAGAAATTTGAACATCGTTACACTTCTATTCTAAACACTGCGACGAGATACGCAATGCCTCTTTTCAATGTCCATATATATACTGCCTTTATTATTTGGAAGTCAGAAGTGTTCTGTATTGGGTTTTATACACTACCTCAAAGGTAATTTGCGTGCCTGCTGCTTTCCTTGTGGTAGCCGTTTCTCATACTCCCTCAGGAATTTCTAAAGGGGTTATTTGGCCTCAAAAACTCGACTTTAACAGTCACAATTCGAGCAGAACGTTGACTTTAACAGTCATTATTTGTTTTCAAAGGGGGGTTCGTCCGGAATCGAAACCTGCTTCCCTTTACAACCATGGTTTCCATTCTTAATGTTATATCAACCAGCCTAGAAAGTTGATAGGACATACATTTGACATATACGTTTCTGTGAACCTGCCATGATGCTTTGGATTTGTAATTGATTTAAATTCATTTTCCCGATAAATAACCAATAAAGTCAGCTTTCTGTGCAGTCTCGGCGTCATTAAAATTCAAATCCGAGTTTAAAAACATTGACTTTGCATAAAACAATTAACGCATTTGTGGTTTGTCTATTGGCGGCGGATGCCTCATGTGAAATTCGATCTGCTTTTCCTTCATGAGTACCCAAGATGTAATTTTTCTTCATGTCGTCTTTCGTTTTTCGGTATGTTATTGTCAGTTTGATGAGGCGTTTGATATCGTTCGCCTCTCCTAAATACACATGTCAGTTGTGCAACACACTTATATTGCAACACACGTATGTGATCTAACATACTTATATGATTATATGTAATAGAATTTTAGAAAAGGAAAAATGTTCATCTTAAAATGCTATAAATATCAATAAAAAATAAAAACAATACCCAACAATTAACTTCACTTAACAATACTTTTGTGGTCAAACATTCTTATAAAATCAATAAGAAACTATTAAGAACCTTTAAGATATTGTTAGAAACAATTATGAAGTTAATTTTATTGTTCACTTGTCTCCGGATAGTCATATAACAGGTTATTCATACACACAAATGATATATGACTAACGCAAACAGTACTAAAATGTTCGTAAGAAAATAGTTTGATAGTTGAAGTACAGCCAATGTAATGTATATAGGTATGAACCATCACCGATATAACAAGTAAAAGTATATTTGCATGTATATAAAAGAGCAATGTACAACTAATTTAACCTACATTGTAGTTGATGCAAGTTTATAATTCAATACAAAACAATTACTTAACTTTGAGAGGGTGTGGGGTGTGTTTTTTTCCTAAATAATATGATCCCCAATTTTGATGGGACAATAACTTCAATTTCAGTTTCAAAATATAAAACCAGCTGCTATAAATAGGAAATCGAAAATCTACTTTTTAGACATTATTGAAAGGAGACAAATCTGAAACAATGATTTCCTAAACATTCGAAACAAAGAGATTCAAGAATAAAGAATCACTGACAAAACTGAATATCATGAACTTTTTTTTTTCTTCTCCAAACAAAAACTAGGATTGACATTACATGTTCTATGGGTTTCTTTTTATATGTTTAAAAACCTATAACTACTAAGGTTTTTGAAACAAAATTGAAAGTATTTACAAGAACAATGTAACCTTCATATTAAGCAACAAAGTCAAAGTGACATCAGAATATATAATATCCAATATCTATAAACTGCATGTATACTAAGGCACTGTACATTTACATAGGTAATACTGCATAGATAGTGCATGGTCTATAAAACTACATAAAAAATGTATTTTAGATATGCATATACATATATCATGAAAATATAAAGCATCATTATATTATAAAAAAGGGAAGATGTGGTATGATTGTCAAAGAGACAACTCTCTACAAGCTATGGGTCACCGAACGACCCTCAACAATGAGCAAAGTCCATATCCTATTTTCATCAGATCAGTTTTCCTTCATAACCATGGTTAAAACCATATATTTCAGACCTGTCAGGTTTTCTACCTGTTTTTGCACGTTCAGACCGGTCCTCTACCATATATGGAAAATAGATCATATATATCAAATGTCTATTTTTTCGTTTTTCCTCAGTCTAAGCATGAAAAGCAAAGAGAATGTTCTTTATCATAAATCTACAAAGATTAGTTAATTTTAAGTACGGAAAACATTTACAGAAGCAAATCAAAATTTTAACTTTCAAAAGCAAAATTTGTAAAACAATTTCACATTTTGAAATGATTATTGTTTGTTTTCCGTAAAACCGTGACTAATATGTTACAATTAGATCAATATTTACCGAAACATGCATTGTGTTCATATATTATTATATCAAGCTAAAACCAAATGCTCTCATCTGTTTCATGTTAAAATACGATGACATTTTCTTCTACGAACAAATTTTAAGCGGTTATGATTCATAATGTAGATGGTCTTTCAGTCCTAAACAAAGCCAAACCTGTATGAACATCGTTTATGAATTCATGTCCGTTCATCCTGGACAATGTATAAATAATCCGTTATACGTGTATTTAAGTACAAAAATTATTGCATCGTTTCTGTGTAGACGGCGAGAACCAATATCTAGGTTAGTACAAGAACACTATAGAAACTAGACTTATTATCACTAATATAAGAGCCCATCTCTCGCCATCTCTTTTGTCACCGTCACTGTACGATTTGGTTGCTGTTAGTGAATAGTACTCAGCTATAGGTCCTAAGATCGGATGGAAGCATAAAGTCACCAAACATGCTAATAATAAGTTTGTGTTTGGAACATTTATCGGACTAACGGCGAAAAGTCTCTGATGTCCATTGGCTTTCTTTTATCCGTCTTTCGTTGGTTCTTCGTTCTTCTGTATATCCTTTTCTCCTCCCATTTTTGGTTTTGTAACGTTACTCTATATTCGAAAATCATTCCGGAAATTGAAATAAAATGCATGAAGGGTTTAAAATATTTTAAATGACTCCCAATTAGTATGCTCAGCTCTAAATCGTCACCAGTCAATAAGTTTAACTGTCACAAGACCCATCGACACAGAATTCTATAAATACCTAATAATACCTAATAATACCTAATAATACTAGTATGTATCAATTGAGAACCACTGACAAGGTTTCTGACCTGCGACAAACACTGACAAGGTTTCCGACCTGCGACAAACACTGACAGGGTTTCTGACCTGCGACAAACACTGACAAGGTTTCCGACCTGCGACAAACACTGACAAGGTTTCTGACCTGCGACAAACACTGACAAGGTTTCCGACCTGCGACAAACACTGACAAGGTTTCCGACCTGCGACAAACACTGACAAGGTTTCCGACCTGCGACAAACACTGACAAGGTTTCTGACCTGCGACAAACACTGACAAGGTTTCCGACCTGCGACAAACACTGACAAGGTTTCTGACCTGCGACAAACACTGACAAGGTTTCTGACCTGCGACAAACACTGACAAGGTTTCCGACCTGCGACAAACACTGACAAGGTTTCCGACCTGCGACAAACACTGACAAGGTTTCCGACCTGCGACAAACACTGACAAGGTTTCTGACCTGCGACAAACACTGACAAGGTTTCCGACCTGCGACAAACACTGACAAGGTTTCCGACCTGCGACAAACACTGACAAGGTTTCCGACCTGCGACAAACACTGACAAGGTTTCCGACCTGCGACAAACACTGACAAGGTTTCCGACCTGCGACAAACACTGACAAGGTTTCCGACCTGCGACAAACACTGACAAGGTTTCTGACCTGCGACAAACACTGACAAGGTTTCCGACCTGCGACAAACACTGACAAGGTTTCTGACCTGCGACAAACACTGACAAGGTTTCTGACCTGCGACAAACACTGACAAGGTTTCTGAACTGCGACAAACACGTGACAAGGTTTCTGACCTGCGACAAACACTGACAAGGTTTCTGACCTGCGACAAACACTGACAAGGTTTCTGACCTGCGACAAACACTGACAAGGTTTCCGACCTGCGACAAACACTGACAAGGTTTCCGACCTGCGACAAACACTGACAAGGTTTCCGACCTGCGACAAACACTGACAAGGTTTCCGACCTGCGACAAACACTGACAAGGTTTCTGACCTGCGACAAACACTGACAAGGTTTCTGACCTGCGACAAACACTGACAAGGTTTCCGACCTGCGACAAACACTGACAAGGTTTCTGAACTGCGACAAACACTGACAAGGTTTCCGACCTGCGACAAACACTGACAAGGTTTCCGACCTGCGACAAACACTGACAAGGTTTCCGACCTGCGACAAACACTGACAAGGTTTCCGACCTGCGACAAACACTGACAAGGTTTCTGACCTGCGACAAACACTGACAAAGTTTCTGACCTGCGACAAACACGTGACAAGGTTTCTGACCTGCGACAAACACTGACAAGGTTTCTGACCTGCGACAAACACGTGACAAGGTTTCTGACCTGCGACAAACACTGACAAGGTTTCTGACCTGCGACAAACACTGACAAGGTTTCTGACCTGCGACAAACACTGACAAGGTTTCCGACCTGCGACAAACACTGACAAGGTTTCCGACCTGCGACAAACACTGATAAGGTTTCTGACCTGCGACAAACACTGACAAGGTTTCCGACCTGCGACAAACACTGACAAGGTTTCTGACCTGCGACAAACACTAACAAGGTTTCTGACCTGCGACAAACACTGACAAGGTTTCTGACCTGCGACAAACACTGACAAGGTTTCTGACCTGCGACAAACACTGACAAGGTTTCTGACCTGCGACAAACACTGACAAGGTTTCTGACCTGCGACAAACACTGACAAGGTTTCTGACCTGCGACAAACACTGCAAGGTTTCTGACCTGCGACAAACACTGACAAGGTTTCTGACCTGCGACAAACACTGACAAGGTTTCTGACCTGCGACAAACACTGACAAGGTTTCTGACCTGCGACAAACACTGACAAGGTCCGCGACATGCGACAAGCACTGCCAAGATTACTAATTTGGACATGCGACAAGCACTAACGAAGTTTACGATGCGGGACTAACAACGTGAAAGTTCCCGATATGCGACAAGCAATCACAAAGTACCTGACACACGACAACCACTGAATAGGTTCCCTATATGCGACAACTACTAACAACGTTTCCGATGATCGACAAACACTTAAAAGATTACCGACGCACGACAAATACTGAAAAGATTCTCGACGCACGACAAAAAGTGACAAGATTCCTGACGCGCGACAAACCCTAACAAGTTCCCGACGCGCGACTTGCACTAAAAAGGTTCTCGACGCCCGACAAGCACTAACAAGGTTTTTCGACGCGCGATTATAAAGTTTCCTTCATTACATTAGAAGTGATGTGTGCGACATATACGTAAGAATACATATAATACTGAAATTGACTATTGTATTTCCTATACTAAGCCAAGTTAATAGCTAAGAAAACAATAATAAAGCACACGTTCATAATTATTGTCTATTGTTCATTGACCCTACAAGTATGTTGATCCGTTCAAACAAAAACAATTATATATCTAGTATGCATGTTTTGGGTAATTAAATGCATATTCCAGATATATCATCGAAAGCAAGATGATTATTTCTACGAAAATATCTTCTACACAAAGTGTTATTTAACATCAGAAGAAATATCAGCAAATGCCTTTATGTAACTAAATTTTGAGGGCCTGGATGGATCCACACAGGATAGAGAGAAAATGGATCAAAAGAAATTTGAAAATACAGAAACATTTGGAGAGAAATAAATCATATAAAATAGTTAGGTATTAAGATGTTAAAAATAAAGAGAAAGAGCAATGGCTTCAAATAGGAAAAATCTAGACAAATTCTGGTAACGAGAATAAAAACAAACGGAGAAAATACAGACGCCATCTTGCTGAAATTTATGTCTGATTTAGATGAGAAACAACAAATACATTTCCAATTACAAAACAAAAATTAGACAATATAACAAATATTACGTAACTGCTTTAGACATTTCTCTGTTGTTTTAGTATTAAGACTTTAAAATGAGTCTGAAACAGATGTAATTTGTCACGTGGTTTACATTAATATTGTCTCTCGTTTCCTGTAAATCATATGCTGTAAAAAATAATCAATACGATTGGAATCTATTTTTGGTAATAATAGACCAGACATATATCATGTATATCAGTTAACAACTTAAAACAATGCTATTTAAACATCATTATTTTAGTTTTATTGCTTTCTTCCATTTAGCAGTATGGTAAATCAATGTAATATATAAAAAATATCAGCTCACACTTTTAATTTATATATATTCGAGACGACAGGACAGATGTGTAGAATAATAAATCAATTATAATTATAAAACCGAAATATCTTTAATTCAATTTCGAACTGTTATGACAATAGTTTTGGTTGCAGCTCATTCTTCTTTATGTCTGTATACTGTTAATAATCGACTTGAAACGAAATGAATGGGCGAAACATTTACTAGTACAATTAGAAAAGTGTTCGTATATTAGATATACACATTAATTCTTACTTTAAGTGTTGTAATGTATACAAACATGAAATTTGGCGACTTTGAAGAAATTCATTGGTTAATTCTAAAAGATTGCCACTTAACCAAATTTTGCTGTATAGAATACACGTAAGGTGTTATGGATCAAACGACGAACCTTTCAATTTATAATCAGCAAAATGGAGGTTTTTGAATTATGTTGTAAGTGAACAAAATATGAACAAATCGATTTAAAACAAGAAACTTCCAAGGGTTAACTGGGGTATATATACACATTTCACGGTCATCCCTTGAATTACCATAAAAAAGAAATGCTGAAGTGGGACGTCCATTTTGCTCTGTGGGATGTATAAATACGCAAGCACGTCCGGTATTATATCCGATATTGCAGGAATAGCATGTTCTTTGCACGTTAAAAGAACCATTGTAACAACTTTTTATGGGACTGTTGGTAGCCTGTTGGAAGGCATAATGTCTTTCGTTATCCATCACATCTCCATGCTCAAGAGACAGTGGTATTTTAACGCGTTTCGTCTCGATTCACTCTGTTATAGCTTACCATATAAATAAAACATTTTGAATCATATTTTTGATGGAAGACACAAAAAGCTACTTAATGTATTAAGAATTTGTCTGGTGCGCAATCTATCAATTTAGAATAATTGTAATATTTGAAACTTCACTAAACAGAATCATTTTCAAATCAAATGCAGTATAGAGTTCTCGTTTATTGAAAATGACAACTTCTCCTTTTGACATTTAAAATATCACGCAATTTTACAAAAAAGTACTTTAAATAAAGTTCGTTGTTCTCCAAATTATGACGTTATCTAATAAAACAAATTAAAAGACGTTGTATAACAAAACAATATAAATTCTAAATCCCTTAATTATGAGCACTAATATGTTATTCAGATTTTATCATTTACAATCCACTCCATGGCAGTTTCTTGAATATATCTGCAATTTATTTATCATTTGATGTATGTATTCTACCGTGGTGGAAATGTAACTTTCTCATTAAGAATATCATATGGTATTGTTACGTAATAGTTTGGTAATCTTAGAAACAATAATTACTACAGGAACAGCATACAACTGATTATATATATATATAAAATATTGCTTCGACATGCAGAATTTCGTCAGTGTGAACATGGTGAATGCTATGTATGGAATAGCCTGCTGAGTTTAACATATAACTTTCTTATCAGTTGCATGTGATGGATGTCTGGAAGAGGACATATTTAAGTGGCTGGAAAGGAGTAAGGCAACAAGAGAAAGAGTGATAGGAACCTGGAGAAGAGGGCGAGTAATAATCTTAGAATTCCAAAAATAACAACAGAAACAGCATACCACTGATACATATATAACATATTGCTTTAACATGCAGAGTTTCGTCAGTGTGAACATGGTGAATGCTATGTCAAAAATTGTCTGTTGAGATAGACGTATAACTAACTAATCAGTTGCATATGATTGATGTTTGGAAGAGGACATATTTAAGTGGCTGGAAAGGAGTAAGGCAACAAGAGAAACAGTGATAGGAACCTGGAGAAGAGGGCCAGTAAAAATCTTAGAATTACAAGGATTACAACAGGATCAGCATACCACATATAACATTTAATTTTAACATGCAGAATTTCGTCAGTGTGAACACGTCGAATGCTATGTCAGGAATCATCTGCTGAGTTTAACGTATAACTAACTTATCAGTTGCATATGATGGGTCTCTGGAAGAGGACATATGTAAGTGGCTTGAAAGGAGTAAGGCAACATGAGAAAATTTTGAATTACAATAATTACAACAGGAACACCATACAACTAATACATATAACATATTAGTTTAACATGCAGATTTTCTTCAGTGCAAAAGCTGCTATGTCATGAATCGTCTGTTGGAGCTAAACATAATGATGTCCGACTAGAAGAAGGAGTAAGGAAGAATCTTTTTGGCACAATTTTGGGGAATTTTGGATCCTCAATGCTCTTCAACTTTGTAATTGTTTGGCTTTATAAATATTTTGATATGAACGTCACTGATGAGTCTTATGTAGACGAAACGCGCGTTTGGCGAACTAAATTATAATCCTGGTACCTTTGATAACTATATAATTAGACCATCCAACAGATTTTTGCACTGGAATTAGCCTAGTGTTAGACCACCTATCGACCACTCAAAAAGTTGATGTAACAAATTTTCTTAACGTGAAAACATCGTTCATAGCACTCTCCTAATCCTAATTGGTGCGACGGATCTCTCGGCTAGTGCAGCAGGATCAGATGATCCTAAGACTAGGTTCATCTGAGTTTTATAGGGTTCTTTTTGCATGATTTTTTTTCTATGTTTGTTTATGTGACCGATATGTTGTTTGTCTTTTTACGACTATATATTGTTTATGTTTGCCCCTTTGTACAGCTTCTTATATGTGTTTCGATTGCGACAAGGTCCCCAAATGTGACAGGTACTTACAAAGTTCCCGACATGCGACAATCACTTGCAAGGTTTATCATGCAGGACAGACAACGAGAACGTTCCCGACATGCGACAAGCACTTACAATGTTAAGGACGCGGGACAGACAACGTGAACATTTCCGACATGCGACAAGCATTTAAAAGGTTTATGACGCAGGACAGCCAACGAGAACGTTCTTGACAGGTGACAAGTACCGAAAAGGTTTCTGATGCTCGATAAATACCGACAAAGTTTCAGACATGCGTCAAACATTGAAAATGTTACCGACATAAGATCCATACTGGCAAGGTTACCGACACGCGGCAAACACTGACAAGTATTCAGACACGCGACAAACACTGACAAGGTTTCAGACACCCGGCAAACACTGACAAAGTTCAAGACACGCCGCAAACACTGACAAGGTTCCACACACGCAGCAACTTTGACAAGGTTCCAGACACGCGGCAAACACTGACAAGGTTCCAGACACGCGGCAAATATTTACTAAGTTCCAGACACGCGGCAAACACTGACATGGATATCGTTGCGCTAAACATTCCTCACAAAGTTTCCGAAGCACGACAAACCACGACAAGGTTTCGGACACTCGGCAAACACTGACACGGTTTCCATCGCCCTCCAAATACTGACAAGGTTTCTGACGCGCGACAAATATTGTCAAGTTTCCTTTCATGTGACAATCACATATAAACATATAGAAGGTTAAACTCGTTAAACAATCTCCTCTAAAACATTAAAAGTGAGGTGTGCGATATACACGTAAGGATACATATAATACTTAAAGTGACTAAGCCAAGTGAACAACTAAGAAAACAAGAATAAAACACACGTACATAATTACTAGTATGTTGATCTGTTCAAAAAAAAACAATTATATGTCTAGTATGCATGTTTGGGTAATTAATTGCATATTCCAGATCCATCATCGAAAGCAAAATGATCATTTTTACGGAAATCTTTTCTGCACAAAGTGTTATTTGACATCAGAAGAAATATTAGAAAATGTTATAAGTATACAAATTATTAAATCTGAGGGTCTGGATGGAGACACAGGATAGAGAAAAAATGGATAGAAATTTGAAAATACAGACACATTGGTAGAAAAATAAAGATTAGAAATTGATTTGAAGAATATGGAAATAGGGTATTGACTTCAAAAAGGATAAAAAAAATTCGTTATAAAGCCAAAGAAGTGCAAAGTTGAAGAGCATCGAGGACCAAAATTCCAAAAAGTATGTCAAATACGGCTTAAGTAATCTATTACTGGGATAAGAAAATCCTTAGGAATTCAAAAAATTCAAAGTTTTGTAAAGGGAAATTGATTAATTGGTATTCATGTCAACACCGAAGTGCTTACTACTGGGCTGGCGATACCCTCGGGGTCGAAAAGTCCATCAGCAGGGGCATCGACCCAGTGGTATACATAGTTATCAAAGGTACCCAGCTATATACGCCAAACGCACTTCTAGTCTACATAAAACTAATCAGTGACGCTCAGATCAAAATAGTTATAAAGCCAAAGAAGTACAAAGTTGAAGAGCATTGAGGACCCAAACATAGTCTTGTTTATGGATTGAAAATAACGTCGAAATTTATGGCTGGTTTTAATGAAAAACAACAGATATATTTCCAATTACTGAACAACAATAAGACAATAAAACTAATATTACGTAACTACTTTAGACATTTCTCTGTTTTTTTAGTATTAAGACATTAAAATGATTCTGAAACAGATGTATTTTTTCACGTGGTTTACATTAATATTGTCTCCAGTTCCCTGTAAATCATATCCTCAATACGCTTGGAATCTATTTTTGGTAATAATAAACCAGACATATATCATGTATATCAGTTTACAACTTTAAAAACTGCCTTTAAAACACCATTATTTTAGTTTAACTGCTTTCTTCCATTTGGCAATGAGATAAGTCAATGTTGTGTATACATCAAAAATATCAACTCTGTCTTTTTTTTTACTACTCAACGAAAGATACGATACACAAGTGTGAACCAAAATATAAACATTCATTTACAAAGCAATTGCTTTTGGTTAAAAGAATTTGATCATATTGGAAATTTAGAAATATCAAGTTAATGAACAATGGGGTCAAAGTATTCAAATATCTGCAAAAACATTCAAAATTTTCAGCAGATCAGGTTTAGTGTAAAGGTTTAGTTCTATTATCGATTTTTGAATTTTATGGTGAAAATAAGATATTTTGAAAGAATAAAAATTCCAAATATTTTATTTATAAAAAAGAAGATGTGGTATGATTGTCAATGAGAAAATGCTACACAAGAGACCAAAATGACACAGAAATTAACAACAAAAAGTAACCGTACGACCTTCAACAATGAGCAAAGCCCATACCGCGTAGTCAGCTATAAAAGGCCCCGAAATGACAATGTAAAACAATTCAAACGAGAAAATTAACGGCCTTATTTATGTACAAAAAAATGAACAAAAACAAATATGTAACACATAAACAAACGACAACCACTGAATTAAAGGCTCCTGACTTGGGAAAGCCACATGCACACATAATGTAGCGGGGTTAAACATGTTAGGGGGATTCCAACCCTCCCCTTACCTGGGACAGTGATATGACAGTACAACATAACGACCTATTTAAAAAGGCTTTACTCGTCAGATGTACAAAAATACAATTTGACGTGGCCGAGTACTTGTACATCCCAGCAACAAAAAGATAGTAGGTACAGATCTGAGAGTACTCGTAGTAAATTCACAGCTAGTTCAAAGCCACTAACAACTAATAAAAAAAATCATGCTTCTAAGACTAAATTATTAATCCGTACACAACCAACATCCAATGGATTTAGTGTAAAGACGTCATATACAGTCAGAGAAAAACATGACATTGTGCAATGCCAATATACAAGTATCGACAGATTTTGGAATCATGAATTTGAATGTTTGTCTTAAATTAATGGTTGTGATGAGAAAACAAGTGAAACTGCGTGCTACTGCTCACTTATGATACCCCCGCCACAAGTGGATAATTTAAAAGAAAATGTAAAAATATGTAATTATTCTGTTAACAGGAAGTTGTTGAAAGATGAATCTGAAAAACACACCACACATTATAGCTGACTTGTATAAACCCTGAAACCAAATTTAACAAATCCTTGTATTGCAGTTCATGAGAAAAAATGCGACGAAAAAATATTCATGGGACGGACGGACTGACGGATAGATGGATGGATGGACAGACAGAGGTAAAACAGTATACTCCCACTTTTTTTTAAAGCGGGGTATAATAACACTCTGTAAACAATTAGAGCAATAGGGCAATTATTTACCTCGGTACAGTGTATTCAATTTCTTTACAATTTATATGGAAAGTACATTGCCTTGTATCGATTCCTTTGTTGTCTAGTATATTATATATTCGAGACGTAAGAGATGTAGAATAATAATTCAATTATAATTATAAAACCAAAGTTTCTTTAATTCAATTTTCGAGCTGTTATGACAATGGTTTGGTTGCTGTTCATCTTTTAGATGTCTGTATACTGTTAATAATCAACTTGAAACGAAATCAAAGGGTAAATTATTTACTAATACATTTTAAAAAGTGTTTGTATATTAGATATATTAAATATTAATTCTTACTTCAAGTGTTGTAATGTAGGGGCAATAAGGCCCTTATTTGGCCCAAAAATTACTGCAATTTTAAAAGTTATCATACATATTCTTAAATTACTGAAAACTTGACTAAGGTACAAGGTATTCAGAAAAACAAAACAAAATTGACATTGAATAAGTTACAATGGCAACAAATCATGAGTTTAATTTGCATATTTTGTAAACTTTCATGATTTTTCCTTGTTTTTCATCAAATTTTTAGTATATTTTAGATGGAAAAAGTATGTGCGCACCCACGAAACAACTCTATATTTGGTGAGATAATGTTAATAGTTATAATAAAGCTTCAGTTAAATTATTTTGTTGTTTCTTGGCGGCGCACGATGTTTCCATAATGGAAATAAAGATAGAAAACAGCATTAATTCTGTATTTTCATTGTTTTTGTGAAAACAGAACATTTAATGACGTAATTGTGACGTCATCAGATAAAAATCTTGATGTTTTTCATTTATAGTTCTTGACCCTATGCATTTCTAACCATTATGCGCCAATTTGAAATAGTTATCAAACATTTTATTTTCTTGGGCCAAAACCAGGCCTTGATGCCCCTACTCCTTTGGCTGGCGACTTTGAAGAAAATACATTGGTATTAAAAGATTGCCACTTAACCAGGTTTCGATGGAAAGAAATTACGAAAGGTTTTATGGTTCAAACGACAAACCTTTCAATTCCTATTTAGCAAAATGAAGTTAACTAATTTTGAATCACGTTGTTAAATAAAGTGAAATATTTATGAACAAGTAGATATACAAAACAAGAAAATCACAGGTGTTAACTGGGGGTATACATATACATTCCTGAATCATCCCTGGCAAGCATTAAAACCATTACGGAAGTGGAACGTCAGTTCGGCTCTGTGGGATGTTCAAATACACAGCCACGTCCAATCGGAATTGGTTTATTTAATCAGATGTCGCGTGCAGGAATAACATGCTGTTTGCATGTTATATTTAAAAGATCTAGAACCATTTTATGGGATTGCTGGTAGCCTGTTGGAAGACAAAATGTATGTTTGCTATATATCACATATTAATGACAATGCTCGCTAGACAGTCCTATTTCACTGACGGTCTTTCGTCTAGATCCCCTCTGTTACAGATCTGACTTATTATGTAAAATTTGAAATTGTAAAAAAAACATTTCAAATAAAAAAAAAAATACGCGAGACACTGAAAAGCTTCTTCATTTATTGAAAAATTGTGTAGCGTGCAATATATCAATTTAGAGTCATAATGATTGCAAAATTTAAAACTTCACTATGCAGAAGAATTCTCAAATCAAATTTAATATAGAGTTCTATCTTATTGAAAATATCAACTATTCCATTTGACATTTAAAAAAATCATACCACGCAATTTCATGTAAAAGTGCTATAAATAAAATTGTGATTGTTCTCCAAATTCAGACAGTATCTAATAAAACACATTAAGACATTATCTTTTAAAAAATATAAATTATAAATCACCAATTTCTGTGCAGTCATATGTTATTCAGATTTTATAATTTACAGTCTACTCCACGGCAGTTTCTTGAATATATCTGCAATTTATTTATAATTTGATGTATGTATCCTTTCGTGGTGGATATGCAACTTTCGCATTAAGAAGATCACATCGTGTTGTATGTAATAGTTTGTGTAATCTTAGAATTACAATAATAACAACAGGAACAACATACCACTGCTACATATAACATATTACTTTTATATGCAGAGTTTCGTCAGTGTGAACATGGTGAATGCTATGTCAGGAATTGTCTGTTGGAGTAAAACATAATGATGTTCGTCTAGAAAAGGGCGTAAGGGAGAAATATGGTATTTTAAAACAGGGTGGACAGATGTAAGGGAACACTGGAATGAGGGTAGACTAAGGAACGGGGAGAAGAGGGGTAATACAAATAGCGATATTTTTTTTAATGTGCAAAAGAAGATTATGGGTGTAAAAGGGAATTAGGAAAAGCGGGTGAGGAAAGTATGAATTTCGGGTAGGGAAAGGAATAAGGGATCCACTGTCCACTCCCTGTTTTTGCATGCAATGGATAAATAGGGGGACCAAGACTACCATTAATTGGAAAAGCCGTCCATGTTAAGTACAGACATCATGCAATGACATTTGTCCTGTATTAGGCCACCTATTGACCACTACGGTTAATGTTGCAAAGTTCTTTAACGATACAGATCTTGCATATCACTTTTCTAACTCGGGGCAAATTGAATTGTCGTCATCATTCTGACAAGACGTGGCCACATTTTGGCACAACTTTTGGGAATTTTCGATCCTTAATGCTCTTCAACTTTGTACTTCTTTGGCTTTATAAACATTTTGATACGAGCGTTACTGGTGAGTCTTATGTAGAAGAAACGCGCGTATGGCGTACTAAATTATAATACTGGTACCTTTGATAACTATATAATTAGAACATCTCACACATTTTTGCACTGGATTGTGCCCTGCGTTAGACCACCTATCGACCGCTCAAAGAGTTGATGTAACAAATTTTCTTAACGTGAAAACAAAGTTCATATCACTCTCCTAATCCGACGCATTTACGTCCACATTTGAGAGATGCTCTTCAAGTTGAGGGCAATATCAGCTTAATGTTCATACCCCTACCGTTTTCATCAAATTGGCATGATGTGTGTTTGTTTGCTTTGAATTGCATTGAAATATATGTCATATTTCAAAAAAAAATAGATGTGGTATAATTGTTAATGAGACAACTCTCCACAAGAGACCAAACTTTCAACAAGAGACATAATGACACAGAAACTAACACCATAAGTCACCATACGGCTTCAAACAATGAACAGACCCCATACCGAATAGTCGTTAATTAAAGGCCCCGAAATGACAAATATAAAACATTTAAAACGAGATAACTGACGGCCTAAATATTAAATACATATGTGTTGTCACAAAATATTGAATTGTTTATATATATACATATAAAATAAGGTGATGTGGTAAGATTGGTTATGAAACAACTATCAAACAGAACCTTAATGACGACAGCTTTGGATTTTCATATATTTTGGCCTCGAACATCACTGTAGAGACCTTTATTGTCGAAATGCGCATCTGGTGCAGAAAAATTGGTACCAATTATGTTATTACTAATCTAGTGGGTGCAAGTTTGTTAACCTTATAAAGAAGAGGGTGTGGGGTATGTATTTTTCATAAATATTATGATCTTCATTTTGACGGAAAACAGTATTCTCAATCAAGATTTCTCCCATACCTTAGACTATTACCGGGTTTGTAATAACATGAGCAACACGATGGGTGCCACATGTGGAACAGGATCTGCTTACCCTTCCGGACACCTGAGATCACCCCCAGTTTTTTTTTTAGGGTTCGTGTCGCTTGGTCTTTAGTTTTCTATGTTATGTGTTATGTACTATAATTTGCCTGTTTGTCCTTATTTTTAGCCATGACGTTGTCAGTTTATTTTTTATCTACGAGTTTAACTGTCCCTTTATTATCAGTCGTCCTTATTTTATGGGACAACATCAAACTAAAGGCTAGAAATAGGAAATCGAAAATCAGACTTTTTTAAATTATAAAAAGAACACACATCTATAACAGAACTTTGCCAAACAATCGCAATAAAGTCGTCCAGGAATACAGAATCACTGACAAAAACTTTTTAATATTACTAACTGGTTTTTGTTTACTCCAAACAAAAACAGGATTGGTATTACGTGTTATATGGTTCTTTTCATGGGCAATGCAATTTTAGATTTATATGTTTCAAAAAACTATACATACATGTACTCGGAGAAACACAAGTATTTACAAGAACTATTTAACCCTCATACCGGTATTAAGAAACTAAGTCAACTGAGTATCAATTCAAAATATTACAAAAGACTCACTTTTTCAAAGAAATTTTTATAATAATTACACATGATGAATGAATATGTTAATGATAGTGCATTTTATGCCACATTTACAAACATGATTTATGTAAATATATTATATCTGACAGTTTGGAACATAATATCTATAAACTACATTTTTCTAAGGCACTGTGCATTTGCATAGGTAATTCTGCATAGATAGTGCATTGTCTATAAAACTACATAAAAAAATATGAAATTATTGTAGATGTGCATAAAGATAGTTCATGAAAATGTAAATCATTATAATACTACCATATGGTCATCAGTGGTCAAAACCAAACATTTGTAGACCTTTCAGGTTTTCTATCTGCTTTTTGTATGTTCAGACCACTACTGTATAGGGTGAAAGGGATCATAAAGATCCAATCTATATATTGATTTCTTTTTTCTATGATAATCAATCTGAGCATGAAAATCAAAGATATGCTCTAAAGCGCACATCTGCAAAGTTTTGTAATTTTTGGTCGAAAAGGGGTTTTATAGAAGCAAATCACAATTTAAACTTTGCAAACGATACATATTTCTAAAAATTTGTCTACAAAAACCCCATTTTGAAATTATTTTATGTTTGCCTTCCGTAAAATATTAAAATGTTACAATTATACTAAAATGAACAAAGTTAAACATGCAATGTGTTTATATATTCAAATGATCAGTTGAAAGCTAGTTGTTTGATCTATTTCATGTCAAAATACGATGACATTTCCCGCCAATAAAAATTGGTTATAATTCATACTGTAGAAGGTCTATCAATCCTTACCATAAACAAACATGTATGAAGACCGTTTATGACTCAGTGTCCGTGCACCGTGCACAACGTATAAATAGTCCATCATGTAAACGTATATTTACGTACAAAAATTAATGCATCGTTCCTGTGTAAACTGTGAAAACCAATATCAAGGTCATTACAAGTACTACAGTGAAAACTATAGAAACTAAACTTATAATCACTGATATAAGTGCGCGTCTTTCACCGTCTCTTTTGTCACCGTCACTGTACGATTTGGCCGCAGTTAAGGAATAGTACGCAGCTATAGGTCCTAAAATCGGGTTGAAGCATAAAGTCACTAAACATGCTAAAAGTAAGTTGGTGTTAGGAACATTTTCCGGGCTGACGGCGAAAAGTCTTTTATGTCCTTTAGCTTTCTTTTTTCCGTCTTTCGTCGGTTCTTCGTTCTTCTGTATGTCCTTTTCTCCTCCCATTTTTCGTTTTGTTACGTTACTCTATAATCAAAAACCATTCCTGAAATTGAAATAAAATGCATGTAGGATTTTAAATATTTATGTTTTTATGCATGAAACGATTGAATGATCAGGTTAGTTAGCGGTGCATCTTTATTATAAGCTCAGATGTGAAAATAATTTTTAGTACAGTGCATTATTTTGAAAAAATCTGAATTACAGTAGTGGAGCAGGATCAGATGATCATAAGACTAGGTTCATCTGAGTTTTATAGGGTTCTTTTTGCATGATTTTTTTTCTATGTTTGTGTTTGTGGCTGGTATGTTGTTTGTCTTTTTACGACTATATATTGTTTATGCTTGCCCCTTTGTACAGCTTCTTATATGTGTTCCGATTGCGACAAGGTCCTCAAATGTGACAGGCACTTACAAAGTTCCCGACATGCGACAATCACTTGCAAGGTTTATCATGCAGGACAGACAACGAGAACGTTCCCGACATGCGACAAGGACTTACAATATTAAGGACGCGGGACAGACAACGTGAACATTTCCGTCATGCGACAAGCACTTAAAAGATTTATGACGCAGGACAGACAACGAGAACGTGCCCGACATGTGACAAGTACTGACAAGGTTTCCGATGCTCGAAAAATACCGACAAAGTTCCAGACATGCGTCAAACTTTAAAAAATGTTACCGACATACGACCCATACTGGCAAGATTACCGACACGCGGCAAACACTGACAAGTATTCAGACACGCGACAAACACTGACAAGGTTTCAGACACCCGGCAAACACTGACAAGGTTCAAGACAATCGGCAAACACTGACAAGATTCCAGACACGCGGCAAACTTTGACAAGGTTCCAGACACGCGGTAAACACTGACAAGGTTCCAGACAGGCGGCAAATATTTGCAAAATTCCAGACACGCGGCAAACACTGACATGGTTTTCGTCGCGCTAAAAATTACTCACAAAGTTTCCGAAGCACGACAAATACTGACAAGGTTCCGGACACTCGGCAAACACTGACACGGTTCCATCGCCCTCCAAATACTGACAAGGTTTCTGACGCGCGACAAACACTGTCAGCTTTCCTTTCATGTGACAATCACATATGAACATATAGAAGGTTAAACTCTTTAAATAATCTCCGTTAAAACATTAGAAGTGAGGTGTGTGACATACACGTAGGGATACAAATAATACTGAAAGTGACTATTGTATTTGCTATACTAAGCCACGGTGAACAACTAAGTAAACAAGAATAAAACACACGTACATAATTACTGTATATTGATCATTGACCCAACAAGTATGTTGATCCTTTCAAACAAAAACAATTATATGTCTAGTATGCATGTTTGAGTAATTAATTGCATATTCCAGATCCATCATCGAAAGCAAGATGATAATTTCTACGGAAATCTTTTCTACACAAAGTGTTATTTGACATCAGAAGAAATATTAGCAAATGTTATATACAACTTATTAATTATGAGGGCCGGGATGGAGGCACATGATAGAGAAACAATGGGTAGAATTTAAAAATACAGAAATATTGGTAGAAAAATAAAGAATAGAAGTTAATTAAAAGAATATAGCAATCGGGCATGGACTTCAAAAAGGAAAAAAACGAAGACAAGATTCTGCTCACATCTAGACCAAATGAATACTGGTAACAGGAATGAATATCGAAGCCAGGCTACAATTCAAAATATTTTAGTATTTCACTAACCGTACCTAGGGGTCGAAACAGTGGGTAGGATAGATAAGCATTTGCTTTCTTTTCGAAAAAGTAAAACTGAAGTGTCAAAGGTTTTGTTTTTATTTGTCTTCATACCTATCTGATTAACAAAAAAATACACATCAGGACATGCAATAGATTTTGAGTAGGCTGCTATTTTCTGGGTATGTAGTGTTAGGGCAAACAAAGATGCCAGGCTTATAATTTTATACGCTAGACGCGCATTTCGTCTACATAAGACTCATCAGTGACGCTCAGATCAAAATAGTTATAAAGCCAAAGAAGTACAAAGTTGAAGAGCATCGAGGACTCAAATTCCAAAAAGTTATGTTAAATAAGGCTAAAGTCATCTATTCCCGGGATAAGAACATCCTTAGTATTTCGAAAAATTCAAAGTTTTGTAACAGGAAATTTATAAAAATGACCATATAATTGGTATTCATGTCAACACCCAAGTGCTGACTACTGGGCTGTTGAGACCCTCGGGGACGAAACGTCCACCAGCAGTGGCATCGAACCTGTGGTGTTAATAGTTATCAAACGTACCCGGCTGATAATCTTATACGCCAAACGCGCTTTTCGTCTACATAAGACTCATCAGTGACGCTCAGATCAAAGCCAAAGAAGTACAAAGTTGAAGAGGATTGAGGACCCAAACATAGTCTTGTTTAAGGATTGAAAAGAACGTCGAAATGTATGGCTGGTTTTAATGAGAAGCAACATATTATTTAAAATACTTAACATCAATAAGACTATATAACAAATATTACGTAACTAACTGCTTTAGACATTTCTCTGTTGTTTTAGTATAAAGACATTAAAACAAGTCTGAAACAGATGTATTTTGTCACGTGGTTTACATTAATATTGTCTCTTGTTTCCTGTAAATCATATGCTGTAAAATGTTTAATACGCTTGGAATCTATTTTCGGTAATAATAAACCAGACATATAGCATGTATATCAGTTTACAACTTTAACAACTGCTTCCAAAACACCATTTTTTTTTAGTTTGATTGCTTTCTTCCATTTTGCAGCATGGTAAATCAATATTGCACATCAAAAATATCAGATCGCTCTTTTTATTTATATTCGAGACGTCAGATCTGTAGACTAAAAATTCAATTATGATTATGAAACCAAAGTATCTTTAATTACATTTTCGAGATGTTATGACAATGGTTTGGTTGCTTGATGTCTGTATATATAGTGTTAATAATCAACTGGAAACGTAATGAATGGGCGAAATATTTACTAATACAATTACAAAAGTGTTCGTATGTTAGATATACACATTAATTCTTACTTTAAGTGTTGTAATGTACAGAAACATGAAATTTTGCGACTTTAAAGAAAATACATTCATTTGGTACAATTTTAAAAGATTGCCACTTAACCAAATTTTGCTGTATAGAATACACGAAAGGTGTTATCGATCAAACGACGAACCTTTCAATTTCTTATCAGCAAAATGAGGGTTTTTTAATTACGTTGAATGTAAGTAAAGTTAAAAATTTATGAACAAATCGATATAAAACTAGAAAATTCCAAGGGATAACTGGGGCATATATACACATTCAACGGTCATCCCTGGATTTCCACTGTCCCACATTAAAAAAAAAATGCTGAAGTTGGACGTCCGTTTTCCCCCGAGTATTAAATCCGATATTGCAGGAATAGCATGTTCTTTGCACGTTAAAAAAACCCTTGTAACAACTTTTTATGGGACTGCTGGTAGCCTGTGATAGCTACTAACTTTATTGAATAATTGTAATATTTGAAACTTCACTAAACAAAATAATTATCAAATCAGATGCAATATAGAGTTCTCGTTTATTAAAAATGACAACTATTCCTTTTGACATTTGAAATATCACGCAATTTTACAAAAATGTACTATAAATAAAGTTCGTTGTTTTCCAAATTCAGACAGTATCTAGACTAAAAAAAAACAATTAAGACGTAGTCTAATAAAACAATATAAATTCTAAATCACCAATTTCTGTGCAGTCATATGTTATTCAGATTTTATAATTTACAATCCACTCCATGGCTGTTTTTTAGATAAATCTGCAATGTCTATATAATTTGATGTATGTATCCTTTCGTGGTGGAAATGCAACTTTCGCATTAAAGAGATCATATCGTGTTGTTATGTAATAGTTTGTGTAATCTTAGAATTACAATAATTACAACAGGAACAACATACCGCTGATATACATAACATATTGCTTTTACATACAGAGTTTCGTCAGTGTGAATGCTATGTCAGGAATCGTATGTTGAGTTAACTAACTAATCAGTTGCAGAATAAAATATATAATGTAAGTCCTGATGTAAATCTAGAAGAGGACACATATGAGATACATAGTATTTAAGGGGTGGACAGGTGTAAGGAAACATGGCGGAATGAGGGGTGGGGACTGAGGAACCGGGATAATAGGGGGAATAAAAACTATGGTATTCTGGGGGTTGAAGATATTCGTGTGGAAGACGAGAAAAGGAAATGAAGTAGAGGAGGGAAGTATAAGATAAGATAAGAATCTAATCAAGAACCCATAAAGGGCATCATTTTACAACATAATATGATTGGAAAAAGCAAAACAGAAAACTAATACCATACTATAACGTTATGGACAGGATCAGAGCCTAACACAACATGTGTTTTATATAACTATTATATTAAATCTTATAACAATAAAATATTTAAATTACTTCATATATTTTGTTTACATCTGGATCTTATTTCTAAACCTTTTATAATGTAATTTCCTAGGCACATGAGAGTTGGTAAATGCTCATTTGTGAACAGCCAGAAATACTGTAAACCAACTAAATTTCGCGAGGGATTTATTTTCGCGACTTTCGCGAGTAGAAAAATAACGTGAATTTAAATCGTCGCGAATATGTAAAACTTGCATCTTTCCTTATTTAACTACATCAGGTTAGTTAGAAAATCGCGAAATTAAATTACCGCGAAATAGAATCGAAAGGGTTAAACGCGAAATAAAGTATCCGCAAAAATAATTTGGTTTACAGTATTTCTTATCATTAGGTAGTTCTTTAAAATTAGTACAAAAAGTGATAACTTTATCAAATAATAATTTCCTCTGTTCATCATATAATGGACAATTTACTGCAAAATGGGTCTCATCTTCAATAGAATTTGATCCATGTGATAAGCAGTAAGGACATGGACGTTGAGTTCTCTCTATGTATTTTTTACTATATCTATCTTTCTAAATTCTAAGATCATGAGCACTTATTCTCATTTTACATATAGCTCTTCTTATACTAAAATATTTAATTGATAAATAAGCCTTCTTTACAAAGTCAGTCTTGAGGTTGAAATAATTTTCTAATTTACTATTACCTTGTGATAAGGTTTCAGATCTTTTGACCAACCAAAATGTTTTAAAACTATAACAAAGTTTACATTTTACAAATTTAATTAATTTATTGAGCTTTGTATCTAAATTTTGCATATCAAGTGATTGAAGACAAGTACATATTTCATAGATGAATACCAACAATTAATGTTTTCTGCATCTAAAATTTTATTACAAACATAAGCATCATAAAGTAACCCTTTGTCCAACTTGTTAAGCCTGTGTACATATTTTACCATAGATATAATGACAGAAAAATAAAGAGGAAACCTTGCAACCTCTGATAACACTGCTAAATTTGAGGCTTTCTTATTTACATAAAGAATATACTTTAAATATCTGAAATGTGATTTTTCCAAAAATCATTTATGTAGATTCAAATTCAAATAGATAATCACTTTTTTTCTTTGCAAGCAGCAGAGTTAATTTTAAATGAAACCCAAATTTCACTACAATATAACAAAATTGATTTTATTGTGTGATCATATAAATGAATTGCAGTATCAATACTTGGATTACAAGCTGACATGGATTTTTGTAAGTTAAACTTAAATTTTACCTTTAAGGATTTTTTGAATAGCTCTTCTTTCCCCTGTTGAAAAAGACCACTAGAAGTAAAGACTATCCCTAAATATTTACATTTATTAACACACTCTATAGCCTCTATATCTAAATAAAATGATTTATAAGTGCAGGGGTATGGGGTTCTGTGACTTTTGTCAAACCCCTCGTACCCTCGTATTTGCAATTAATTGGTGAATGGTTGAAAACTTAGACTAGCACGGGTCTAAGGTTAAACAGGTTTGTCGCAAGAGCACAACCACAGCACATCCAATATTCCCATAACTGGGACAGTGACAGAATAACCCACACAAGAAAAAAACCTGTTAAAATCAGTTCGAAATGTATTGACTCATCAGGTTGGCACGAAGCAAATATAACTATAACTATAACTATAAAGATACTTGAATTTTAATCAAATGTTCTAACATTACGTAACGGTATAATGGTAGTTTTATGATAGCCTTACGGAATGTTGGTTATAACTGCTTTCATCAGTAAGTCAGTGTTAGATTATTCCAAGTTAATTTAGTTACATCCAGATCCAACTAAACTCTTAACAAAGACGACAACATAGCTATTTATCGGAGTTCTGATAAAATGGTTCCGACATTTGACAATGAAATAGGGATTACTAACAGTTCTTAGGACATTGACCTGAAAAAAAGAGGAATAAAACTTGCGTAATATGCGGGAAAGAAATCAGGAATAAAAAATGACTTAATACAAACAAGAATATTTTATTTCTTTTTAACATGAAATCCAAAACGCTCATTAAAAACTTGAGATATATATTCTTATCCGTAATCACACTGTGTGAAAGAGATAATGCACTACTTAACACTGGCTTATTTTACCGAAAATACATAATTGTATGTTTCAATTTATAATTCCCGAATCATTGTATGCTCAAATCTTTTCATTTGCTTCGCCTAATGTTGTTTGGCAGCACCGCAAATTCATACATTCATGTACATGTCAGAGAAAAACATCACATCATGCTTCATTTACTTTGCATGTAAAACAGTCTTGAAGGTGTAACTAAATTATACACGCAACTGTAACTCATCAGAGAGAACATCTAAGTTCAAGATGATTAACTAAACTTGGGACAGACGCTGTTGAATTTTTGAAGTTAATCCTCAGTCTACTAGTATTTCAAAGTTGAAACCAACACTTAAATTTGTCATGGTTTCCCCCTCTATTTCAAACGTAGGACAGATGATGTTAAATTTGTCAGGATTTCATCCATTTGTGTCAACATTGGGACAGATGCTGTTTAATTTGTCATGTTTCACCATCTATTTCAAACATGGGACAGATGATGTTAAATTTGTCATACTCCCCTTCTATTTCAGACTTTGGACAGACGCTGTTAAGTTTGTCATGTTTCTCCCCTCTATTTCAGACTTGGGACAGACGCTGTTGAATTTGTCATGTTTCTCCCCTCTATTTCAAACTTGGGACAGACGCTGTTAAGTTTGTCATGTTTCTCCCCTCTATTTCAGACTTGGGACAGACGCTGTTGAATTTGTCATGTTTCTCCCTTCTATTTCAAACTTGGGACAAACGATGTTAAATGTGTCATTATTTCACCCTTTTTCAAATTTGGGACAGACGCTGTTGAATTTGTCATGTTTCTCCCCTCTTTTTCAAACTTGGGACAGACGCTGTTAAGTTTGTCATGTTTCTCACCTTTATTTCAAACTTGGGACAGACTCTGTTAATTTTGTCATGATTTCACCCTCTATTTCAGACTTGGGACAGACGCTGTTGAATTTGTCATGTTTCTCCCCTCTATTTCAAACTTGGGACAGACGCTGTTGAATTTTTCATGTTTCTCCCCTCTATTTCAAACTTGGGACAGACGCTGTTGAATTTGTCATGTTTCTCCCCTCTATTTCAAACTTGGGACAGACGAGGTTAAATTTGTCATGTTTCTCCCCTCTATTTCAAACTTGGGACAGACGATGTTAAATTTGTCATGTTTCTCCCCTCTATTTCAAACTTGGGACAGACGATGTTAAATTTGTCATGATTTCACCCTCTATTTCAAACTTGGGACAGACGCTGTTGAATTTGTCATGTTTCTCCTCTCTATTTCAAACTTTAGACAGACGCTGTTAAGTTTATCATGTTTCTCCCTTCTATTTCAAACTTGGGACAGACGAGGTTAAATTCGTCATGTTTCTCCCTTCTATTTCAAACTTGGGACAGACGAGGTTAAATGTGTCATGTTCCTCCCTTCTATTTCAAACTTGGGACAGACGAGGTTAAATTTGTCATGTTTCTCCCTTCTATTTCAAACTTGGGACAGACGCTGTTGAATTTGTCATGTTTCTCCCTTCTATTTTAAACTTGGGACAAACCAGGTTAAATTTGTCATGTTTCTCCCTTCTATTTCAAACTTGGGACAGACGAGGTTAAATTTGTCATGTTTCTCCCTTCTATTTCAAACTTGGGACCGACGCTGTTAAATTTGTCATGTTTCCCCTCTATTTCAAACTTAGGAAAGACGATTTCAAGTTTGTCCTGTTTCCCCCAACTATGTTAAACGTCAGAGAGATACTGTTAAATTTGTCATGTCTCCCCCCTCTATTTCAAACTTGAGAACTATGCTGGTAAATTTGTCATACTCCCCCTCTATTTCAAACTTGAGACGGATGCTGTTAAATGTGTAATGGTTTTCCTCTCTATTTCAAACTTTGGACAAATGCTGTTAAATGTGTAATGGTTTACCCCTCTATTTAACATTGGCAGAAACGCTGTAAAATTTGTCATGGTTTCCCCTTCTATTTCAAACTTGTAAAGACGTTGTTGAATTTGGCATCTTCATCCTCTATTTCAAACTTAGGATAGATGATGTCAAATGTGTCATGTTTCACCATCTATTTCAAACTTGGGACAGACGATGTTTTTGTCCTACTTTCCCTCTATTTCAAACTTGGGACGAATTCTTTTTAATTTGTTATGCTTTCAACTATTTAACGTTAAATTATTTCTCTCTTTATTTCAAACTTGGGACAGACGATATTAAGTTTGTTATGTTTCCCCCTCTATTTCATATATTTATATGATTCCTTATAAAAACACATTGTAAGGAGATGTGGTAAAATTGACAATGAGACAATTCTCCCGGATACCAAATGACAAGAAGTTAGCAACTATAGATCATCTAGCAATCTATAACATGCCCCAAAATATCAAATAAAAAACAACTTAAAGGAGAAACTATTCGTCTGATCTATGTAAAACACAATGAAAGAAAAAACAAATATAAAACACAGCAACAATCGACAGCCAGTGAAATACAGGCTTTTGGCCAGATACAGGCACATAATGGGGCGGGGTTGAACATGTTTTTGCGGTCGCCGATTGAGAAATTACTTTGTATTGCATTGCTATGTTTACTTCATGCATGGAAGGAATATTTAAATATTATTTCCATGATTCATGCGACAACAATCCACATCTATTTGTCGAAGATAAAAAGTAATCTTCTTCCAGGTAAGGAACCGGATTCAAAGTTGAATGTTAATGGTTCCGCGCGAAAACTTTACGCAGTGTCGAGCAACACAGAAAGTTTTCTCTTGGCTATTTACAAATGACATTAAAACGTTAGCAAAAATATATAAAATTATTTACAACTGGTTTTCAGTCCTACTTCCTTTCAGAGCATGCCTTTAGTGCAGCTCTGAATCCCTCAACGCTGTTACTGTCATGCGCGTAGCTACGTTTACGTCAAAACGCCCGGGCGTACACTTGAATTTTGAAAATAAAACAAATAATCGACATAGAATAAGAAATACTGGTCAAATTTGTTGTTGGTAGGTTGTTCCAGTCCCTGATTGTCCTCGGGGGGAAAGATTGGCCGTAGGTGTCTGTACTTGTTCTTTCTTGGAAGAGGCGATTTTTACCTCTGGTCCGGTTATCATTCGGGGTCAAATATTGGTGACGGTCTATGTCTATAAGATCATGCTGGATCTTGAAAAGCATGCATAATCTGTTTGTTTTCCTCCGTTCTTCGAGGCTTTCCCACTTTAGATTTTTGACCATATTTGTGACACAGTCAGGTGTTCGGTCTGTGTAGTTGTTATTCATAAATCGTGCAGCTCTTTTCTGTACCTGTTCAATAGGCTACTTGCCAATTCCCGTAATTGACCCTTTAAATGATCTTTAATTAGAGATCCCTTTTTAAGTTGTCTCCCTTATGAGGGACATTAATTTTTATTTACAATGGAGAGCCAGCAGAAGAGCAAATTTACCTGTGCGTAATGTGAGTAATCTTTAAGGTTTTTAAATCTTATAATTACATTAATTTGTTGTTCAGCTAAATACTTTTGACATCAGAAATTATTTTTAATGAATAATTAGTTAAACCGACGATACTTCACTTTCAATTCATCATGCTTTGCATTGGAAAATGCCAATATTGTCCGGTATGGAACCAGTCGACGACTGACAAAGGGAAGTAATTTGCTTAAAAAGTGTGTAATAACAGAATCAAATCGGTAATTGGCAAATGGACTATTGCCTTGATTTTATTTTGGGTGGTTGGGTGCCATACTGTGCTTGCATATTCCACTGCAGGTCTTACCATGGATACATATGCAGCTGCCTTTACAGGCTTTGTACAGCCTTAGAGGTTTCTACGTATAAATCCCAACGTTCTATTTACTTTGCCTACTGTATTATCTATGTACGTGTTTATCCCATGTTAGGTTGTTGCTGATGGTTACTCCAAGATATTTACTTGCTTCCTCTGTGTCTAGAGTATGACCTCTGTGTCTAGGGTATGACCTCTGTGTCTAGAGTATGACCGTGTAGTTGGTAGGATGTTTGTATCACTGGTCGATTTTTTGTGATATTTCTAATGACAAGGCATTTTTTGGCATTAAAACTCATCTGCCAGTCTACCAATGCTGTTAAGTCCTGTTGAAGAAGTTCACTGTCTGCTTGGTTGGTGATGGTACGAAAGAGTAGGCTGTCATCCGCGAATAATTTGGTCTCTAATGTAGATGCTGTTTCTGGCATGTCGTTAATGTAGGCCAGGAACAGTAATGGACCAAGGACTGTGCCTTGGGGTATACCAGATTACCGTACAGACAGGTTACCGTAAGACATTTAACGATGAGAAAAATCAAACCCGTATTATCAACTATAAAATGCCTTAATATATCATAAAAAATATGAAACAATTAAAACTAGAAACCTGTATTCTAAACTCTATAATAGAATTTACGAAACACAAATATGACAGACATAAACCAACAGCTACCATTGAATTACAGACTTCTGACTTGGGACAGTCCCATAAATAATGTAGCAGTTAACCATTATTTTTTAGACAGTGGTTATAACTATTTGCCCCAATGTCTCTCTTCATTTTGATTAATACCAAGACCAGTAATATCTTTAATACAAATGAAAATTTGCATGTAGCTAACAATTGTTTGTCCTTTACCGTAAACAAAATAAAGAGTGGGTCGCGCTAATTGGTTATATCATATTTAGGAAATATTTATATAATAACGAGAGTACTGACCAATTACTAAATATCATCATCTAATTGCTAACAAAGTACAACTCATTTACAAGCACTTAACCAACAGGTCTTTATATTAAGTGAATCATTTACTGATTGTAAATCTCTGTGCAGATGATTACGATGATGAAAACTCTCAATGACATTTTATACAATTTCTAATCATAAGAAATTGATGAATTTTTGAAGACCGATCAATCAAAGTCTGACTTGAATCTTAGTCTGACAAAATATTTATTAAGTTCAGAAAATCGAATGTTGCAATTGGAAATATCTGATTATATTTTTTTCATTTATCAAATGCTTTTACAGTTAAGAAATAACTATTGCAGAAGAAAATAACGTTTTCAAATGCTGTGATTTATTTCTAATAGTAAGCATAAAAATTAAGGCAATAGGAAAAATAAATCCTGTTTATCTTAAGAACTTGAAGTGTTGATGCATAAGAGGATGACGTGCACTTCTTCTTTCGGTGTCAAACTAGTCATAATATGAATATTGAAATAAGTCCACTGCTATTGACTATAAAAAGAAATTATTTGTTTAGATAAAATATTTAATGTTAAACACTCAGTGGCAAATTGCGTGAAACATCATAAAACCAAAAAAGACCGATATTTGAGCAGAGAGTTTGCTTGTGTAATTTTGTTTAAAGAATCGCTACTTGTATTGTATATATATAAAAACACTGGCTAATTTTTTATTCCACAATTATCAACAGGTTTATAGTTTTACGTCATGAGTATTCATGAAATATTTGCCACTGGTCTTTCAATCAAAAACATTTTTGGGAGAATAAAGACAAAAAGTCGTGCTTGATGTACTGATCAAGTAATCAAAATAAACCATAACAAATCAAAGATAATCAAAAAAATATTTTGAAAAAGAAAAGAAAATATGCACGAATGTTAAAAACACAAAAGACGAGAAAAAAAAAGAAACACTTACTTGTACAAATATTCTTTTTCTTACAAGGCAACATACATTTTTATTCCGAAAAATCCTTGAGAGGGTACTATGACATTCGATTCGGATTGAAAAATAACTTTTTACTCTCACTATTTGTCTTCAAGGTTAAATGTTAAATATGATATCAGCACATGGATACATGAATGATCCTCGTCAAATTATGACAATTGCATTAAGCAGAAAGAGGCTACACGTGCCAAATTAATTCCGTTCTCTCATCAATCTAACCGGTGCAACCCCCTTAGACAAATTCATTACACCTGTTCGTACTGTCTACAAGTATCGTTCACTTCATTTAGGAATTGTACCTACATATTGTTTATATAATATAGTCATATTAAAGTTAAATGCTTTATTAATATACATGCTTACATACATTCAGTGTACTTAATTCAGTGTAGTTTACTCTATACAATGTAATTGTTTCATTGTGACGTATTTTATAGGATTCATGCAGCAATCAATTTGCAACAAAGTAAATATCTATATGTATTGATCTTGGAGAAAGTTTCTCAATGTTTTGACAGCTTCAAAGATATAGTTTAGCACTTTGGAGATAAAACCGTCAAATGCATCAGATAGGAAGGGTAAGGAGAGATCAAGGACACACGTGTACATTTTAAACCAACCGAAAGATTTAATTCGGAAACACATAAGCTTGATCTTGAATTATATTTCACATAGCCTTACTTTTTGATGTGTTTGAAAACAAATCCCTCTGTTTATTAGCTTATTGAAGTCATTTTAAGGTTCCGATATTTTAAGAAATTATTACTGGGGTCAAACTTCCTAAAACTCATTATGCTCTTATACGAATGGTAAAGGTTTAACTTTACAGTGAGAGCAGGGTACTGCTATAACTAAGAGATTCTCCTTAAACTGACATCATGCATCATTTTTTGGTAAACATATAAGTTAGTTAAAAAAAAGGGGGGGTTGTAGCAAGTCTAGGCGCTACCCGATTGATTTCAATTTTTTTACGATTGATTAATGTTTGCGAAACGGCAAGTGGCAAAGTATTTCATGGATGTTCAGGACGACAGTAAATTACGATATATAAACCACCTTCAAATGACTATATGAACAGTATACACGATTAACTTGCAAAACGTCTAGTGGCAAGTATTTCATGGATGTTTAAGGACGACAGTAAATTACGATATATAAACCATCTTCAAATGACTATGAACAGTATACACGATTAACTCGCAAAACGTCTAGTGGCAAGTATTTCGTGGATGTTCAGGACGACAGTAAATTACGATACATAGACCACCTTCAAATGACTATGAACAGTATACGAAGTATGATCAAATAACTAGAAATAAGAAGATTTGGTATGAGTGCCAATAAGACAACTCTCCTTCCAAGTCACAATTTGTTAAAGTAACACATTATAGCATGTATAGGTCAAAGTAAGGTCTTTAAAACGGAGCCTTGGCTCACACCGAACCAAGCTGTTTACAGACACGTATCATAAACATCCAGTGGCAAGTAGTTCATATATGTTTAGGACGACGATACATAAACCACCTTCAAATGACTATGATCTCAGGGATATCAGATAACTAAGCTGTTTACAGACACGTGTCATATTGTTCTATTTTTATTGGTATTTGATTGGATCTATATTGACGTGTAAACTAGCAGCGACCCCTGTGGAATGTGGAAGTTAATTACACCTATTATATTATTATTGAGATATAACTTATGGCATCAGACACATAAAAACATAATGCAACTATTCTGATTTCGCTTATTAAGATAATGTTACTGTGTATTATAGATGAGGTCTGGATTTAATAGTTCTTTTTTGCCCTTGTCGTGACCTGAAGATATTCCCATTCTCCATGTTAAAAACCGCCTCTGAATCAAAGATACTAGGATTGCCGCTTCCCAGACTTGCTACATGTCCCTTCCTAATTATGTTTTTTCTTTTTTTTTTCAATTTTGCCCCTTTAATAATTTTACTGCCATAACTAGGAGATTACAATTATACTGACATCTGCAGGAGGAAGGCTTTCTCCAAGGTCAATCAGTAGACTGGCACTTATCAGTAAACATATAAATTAGTAAGAGAGAAATAATAGAAAGGGAATTGTAGCAAGTCTAGCCGCTTCCCAAAAACATCGTTTTGTCCCGTAACCAGTAGTTCTGCAGTTAAAAGATTTATATAGCTTATTTTACTTCTATCAATCTTTTGAACTAACCATGCTAACCTCCAAGATTTAACCCTTTATATAAATTGAATGTGGACGTTTTTTGATACTCTAATTAGATCCCGTTAAATTTTATGCTAATAAACATTCGTTTGTTTTACTTTTTCCGTCATCTTGGTTTGTTTTTTCATTGGGTGGAGGGGGTAAATGGGGACGCATTATAAATGTTGGTCTAGGCCATATAGTTACGTTGACACAAAATTTAATTATAGGACGAAGAACGTATGTTATATTACAGTCAACGGAAAATGAGGGGTATCTGCACGTTCAACATTATTGATTGTTGCTTAACGACCAGTGGCAGATATTTCATGTAATGCATGATCAGGACGATCAAAATGAGTTGTATTCTCAACTAAATCTATTTTCATAAACTTTTTATCTGAAGTTACATTTTTGAACCAAGAAAAAATATTTCCAAAAATATAATAAAATATTAACGACCATGACGACGAATTAGAATAATTATGTTTTCCTTTTCACATGGATACTTTTTTTTACTTTAATCGGTTATTGCGACTATATTTTGCTGTTTAAATTAAGAACATAGTTCTTTATGATAAAAAATATTATTCATTATAAACAACATAGAACAATACCTCCGACAATGTTCGAGAAAAAGCTGAGATTTTGTTCATAGAAATACCCCAAAAAAATATTTAAGAAATTTAAAGATAAAAACAAATATAAAACAATACAAGAACGTATAATTGTAAAACTAATTTTCAAATATCAAAATCTGCATTTGATTAATTACAAAACAAACGTTTCAAATATCAATAGTAAAATGATTATTTGCCTTTACCTATTTATCTGGTTAAATCCCTTGTATAACCAACAATCAACAGATCCATTTCTTTGCTTGTTTTACTTCCGCGTGAAGATGTTGATGTCTCTGCAGGGAATCAACACTATACTGCCAATACTTCGCGTACACATAGATATTAAAAACATATTAATAGTTACGTAATTTGACTGATCGGTATAGATACATCAATGTGCTTACTAAAATAACTAAAAGCTTATCGGTTTTTATGCTATTTGATATTTTACAAGCTATAGATCATTAATTGTCGCATGCAAGAAAGACAACAGCTTGCATGACTGAAAGCTGAAATGGTATATATATATATATATAAATCTGGTTTAAAGCTTCATGTGTGCTGACAATAATTCACAATAATATGACGTAACGAGATTTGGGATGCAGTCAAACAAGTTTGATATTATCAGATCTAATAACACGTGGCTCCAAAATGCAGATGGCGTTGTAAAAAATCTGTTCTCGGCAGGTGATAATGTTCTTGCAGCGTGCATAGAACAGAACATGCAGTACTTGTAATTACTCATGAAAACATTGTATATAGATTTAACTTCAAAACAAAACAATTAACACTTTTAAAGGTCGATGATTAAGCAAACTACGTAATATTTGACATTTTCTTATTCCATGTTTTATATCATCATGTTAGAATTCATGCATGCAGGGCTTTGGTATAGACATTTTTTTAAAGCATATGTTTTTTTTCTACAATTCCCTGTTGATAAATTAAGAAATGACTAAGTAACTCGCTTGCAAATCCCTTGGACAAAGTCACAAGTTGACCTGAACTGAATTTAACTATAATTTATAAGTCCCATTGCTCATACAGCCGCTAATGTTTCAATGTTTTCTTTTTTGGGGAGTTTAAGCGTTCCTGCTATAGGTAAATCCAAATAAGCGATTCGGACGCACGAATAAATTATTTTCATTTAAAAAGTGTGAAAGTATGGAACGCACATGAATTAACAAAATTGTCAACTAATAAAATGAAATTTCAGTTCAATGTATTTGTTAAACTTTTTAAACGTTTGTATTTTAGCAACCACGCACACTCAATTGTAGTGCAGTGCTTTGGTATTGACATTTTTTATAACATTTTTCTTCTCCTTAAATTCACCGTTGATAAATTAACAAGTACTAAAAAACTCTCTTATAAATCCCGCGGACAAGGTTGACCTTAGATGACTTTCGACTATGATTTGTATGTTCCATTTGTTCATAAAGTCTCATATATATTTCAATGTATTTATACATACAATCTAGCCTTGGTTTTAAATTTTTAGGAGTTTAAGCATTCCTGTTGAAGGTATATTCAGATAAGTGTTTCGGACGCACGAAAGTAATATTTTCATTTACATGGAAGTATGGAATACACCTGAACTAACTAAATTGTAAAATAATGAAAGAAATTTTAAATCAATTTATTTGATAATTGTGTTAACATGCTCTTTTACTGGACTTGAGATTAAATTGATATTTTAGCAAGCACGCGTACGTGTAACGCGCGTTAGGTACGTGCAAGGTCATACGGTTTTTTCACGGCATGTAACATCCCTATAAAATATACCGGATACCTGTAACAGTAATAAGAAATGTCCGTTTAAAATTTATTTGTCCCATTGGTTGAATGAGTTGAGATAGCAAATGACAAGTCTTGAAGAATCTCATTCGTTTAACCTTTAAGGAAAAAATCTTGAAACTTCAATGTACTCTTGATGAGGGAGCTCTGCAAAGTTATGGGACCGCTTTAACAAAAATCTGGTGGCATATCAGTGGCACATATATGCATTGAAAATATACGAAAAAAAGTGTCATATGTGTTTCATTGAAATGACTCAGCTAATTTTATCCAAACTGATCGTGGATGAAGTATGGTAACTTCTTTGCAAAGGATTCAAAAGATGGCTTACCGATCGATTGAAAGGCATGACCATTATATGGCCGTAAATTGATGATCAGTGGGAGACCCTTTCCATGGGATCCTCATTGTATGTTGATTGGGATTGGAAGGGTTAAAATTATGGTATAAGAGGTACAGATTCTCCATTGAAACATTAGTAAATTTTAAACAGACTTCGCATAAATGATGTGTGGAATTAAAGCTCGTCCACATTTAAACCTAATATATGATTCCATTCGGAGGAAACAAGTTTTCCAGAGGTAATCTTTGACTCTGACTGACCAATTTGCAAAGAAATTCTACCCTGAACAACTGTGCCTGCTTTCATGAAATTTTAAAGTATCAGAAAGATATTATTTGTCATACTTTATCTGGAGCATTTAAATAAATGGCATAATTACCAGGATAGCGATTTAAGCTCACAGGAGCCACTATGATTTCTTTCAACTTTTGTGATAGTTATAAATCCTTTCGAATAATCCGCTATTTAAGAATCCGAGTTTATTCTTTAAAACATTCTTGTTTTGATCGAATGTCTTCTTCATGTTTACCCTTCGTTATACTTTTTTTCATAGAAACCATACGAGTATTTTGAATTATACCTTCGTAGTCATACCAACAGATCAAGGTAAAGGAACCAGTCAAACTCCTCGTGAGAAATGAATATTTCCCACTTCCCAAACATTGTCGCCCACACATGTACTTTAAAAATCTGCTGCACAAATACTTTATAAATTGGCATGTATAATATTACTACATAGACACAGAAGTAAATAGGCTATGGAATGCTATGTCATTTTTCATCAATAATATTTTCAGTAAAAACTATTTGTTAGTAAATTTATTTGACATTTTACAAATTAGTTTACATCTGCTACAGTAATTAGGACATGTTATATAACAAACTTATATGTTCTGGCCCAATGATTTTTTTTTTCTCGAGTTGTTTGATGTGGTGATAAAGACACTCGTTGATTGATACTTATTTATTTACTGTCTGTCCGTCCGCTTTGAGCTGAAAGGGTTTGTACAAATTTACTTCAAGTGATTTGCACATTGCTGTGCAGCCTTTTCACTTTAATACACTATGATAAATCATCGGTGCACAATTATAGCTAGGTGTTAACCTTTCGTGAAGATTTCAATTTTTTTCAAGCTTTTTTTTCTCAATTTCATTAAAACGAAAGGACATGATTAATCTTTTTTTTTTCATTTTGTGTATTTAGTCGTTTAAAAAAAAAGCAAATTTTTTTTTATAAATTTTGTCTCTGATAACATCTTTATACATTGGAACGATACTGAAGAACATCTACAAGAAGTGTTTTGAGATCATTGTAATAAGTTCATCATTCTATAAAATAGCATTTTAAGTTTCAATTTCATACGAAAAATTGCGTTTCTTGAAAAAACAACGTTTAAAAAACGCGGGAATCGCAACTTTTCCATACTATTAGAAAATGGCAAGCACCATCCAGTTTCTCTCTACGAACGGTTGTGACCTAAATAAAAACTTCTCTATATAAGCTTTCGATCCAGTCAAATTACTAAAGCAAAACGAATCGGTTCATCGGAAGGCAAAATAGAGTACCGTTAGGGACAACTCAGAAAGCAACTTAAGTCAAACCTTACTTTGCTCTAGTTAACGACAGAAAGATTTTCCTATGTAACGCAAGTGTTTAATTTCTAAGCACGATTTTTACAGTGATATATGATTCCTTTTGTTGTCTCATTTCATAGTCCGAAAGCAATTACATCTCATTGCATATTACCCTTTCTAATAAGTGGATTTAATATCGCATCTATATATAGGTACGACTTTTCGAAACCTGAATGATCTTCAAGTGAAATTTTAAATGAAAAACAAGAGTCTTTATTAACCATGCAGTAGAAACACGGTGATGTAATGTACGTTTAGGACGCCAACGTCAGAGATACTTACGTCAGTCCAGTCTCAGAGCAACAATCAAAAGTAAATAAAATGTTTATTTTATACATATAATTGTAAAGTAGAAAATAGCATGTATGTTCTTACTTCTAAAACTTGTATCTGCAATATGTTGGTGAAACAAAAGCACAATTTAACATCATTAATGCGGAATTCAAACTCTGACCCTATGTAATTTGTAGAGGATGCAAACATGATTAAATGAGTACATTGGTTTGTTTCTGCAGACAATCCAAATGAATGTTTACATTCTAGACAAAATGAACCAGTAAGCATATTAATATATTCTTTTGTTGCTCTAATTTTTACTCAGATACCGTATCATTGTTGTAAATCCTTTGTGATACCATTTAATGAAGGTATTCAAATGTTTTGAAATGCGTACAGTTCAGTGAGAGGTGAAATTAGAAATGAATTTATTCAAACACCTATCACACAAAAATAGCATAAACAAGAATGTGTCCAAAGTACACGAATGCCCCACTTGCATAATCATTTTCCATGTTCAATGGACCGTGAAATTGGGTAAAAAATCTTATTTGGCTCTAAAATTAGAAAGATCATATCATTATGCCCGCGTCACACTGTCCCGATTTTTACGCCGATGGCAACACGATTATGGAAATTTTCAAAATCGGGACTGATCGTATCCAGATCGGGCTATTCGTAGTGCCATCTTTAACCATCTTTAACCATCGGCCACTTTTTCTAGCCTTCGGGGACAACTTCGGGAAGGGTTCTAATTTTTTTAACATGTTAAAAAATCCCCGAAGGTGCGTCCGATATTGAGGGTTCGTATTGAGTTCGTATCACCATCCTCACCATCGTAATGTCACCGGGAATGCATCTTTGGACATCGTATTGCATTCGTGTTTCCATCGTGTTCATCGGGCAGTTTTGACATTACGATATCTACACGAATGAATCACGAAGCTACCCGAAGGTCTTACGATGGCAACACGACTTCATGAAGACCTCGTAATCCCGTCGTCTTGCCATCGAATAAAAGTACGAAGGCGACAAGATGGAACTACGTCGGCAATAAATCCAGCTAAATGTAAGTTAATTTTCGCGCTAAAATACATTTAAAGTGCCATGCGCGATATGCACTGGTCAGTCTAATACGACAGTTAAGAATGACGTTCACAAATCATGGAGTTCATATCATATGATTCTATGAGAACAAGAAAGGCGACAGTGTTGTTTCTATTAATTCAAATGGAACAAGAAGAGCAGCTATTACAGGAGTAGTATAAATAGGCTAATACTGGGACACATTCCAAAGGGTAATAAAGAAATCGTAAAATCAATGCAAAGTGAACGGGACTACATCCCTAAGAGTAATTAAAACCCACGCATTATAGTCTATACCAAGCGATGGAAATACAGTGTTTTGAGGTGTTAGTTTTATGGGTGTAGGTACACGAAGTGCATGGATTTTATGTAGATTTTATTAAACAAATCTTTATAATTAATATGTCACAAATGAAGAGATATTTATGTTTATTATGTAATCATAACACTGATATAAAAGAAGTTTATGTCTTCTTTCACGCTTAATGTTACATTCGAATAAAAAAAAAAAACAATTTTTTTATGGATGAAGTTGAAGTTGAATTGATAACTAGGAAATTAGACAATGTTTTAGAATTTATTCACGCTGACTACGTTGTAAAAAATGTGAAAAAAGATAAAACTTTTTATGATTTAATTCTAAATATTACATTAGAAGAGTTATATCATGATTTTTTGAAAGAAGTATGTATCCAGCAGAAACATTCCAGAACATTTATTCCTGCTATATTCTTTACGTCTTCGTACACCAGACTGGTATTCTATTAGTTGGAAGAGTGAAGAACGTATTTCGAAAATTAATCGTCTTGCAAAACAAATGTTCAAATATGACATCTGCAGAAGAGGACAAATTGATCGAAGACGTCTACTATAATTTACAGAATGGAGCAGCATATGCAGGTCCGCAAAAGATTCACGAGGTTTTGAAGAAAAAGAAAAAGAATCCTCCGGGACTTTATAAAATAAGAAAATGGTTACAAAGCAAGGATGACTATACGCTTCAAAAACCCATTCGAAGACGATTTAAGACTCCCAGAATAATTGTGACAGAGCCATTGGAAATGTTTGACGCCAACCTTGCAACTTTAAGTTCAATTTCTTCCTTTAACGACAATTTTCAACACTTGTTAATCGTTATTGATTGTTTTAGTCGATATCTATGGGTTGAAGCATTGAAAACTAAAACAGGGAATGAAGTGTTAAAAGCGTTTCAAAAGATATTTGAACGAAGCAACTTCCCCAAGAAGTTAAGTACAGATTCAGGCGGTGAATTTTCCTTTACAGGTCGAAAGTGGTTGTTGAAGAGCAAGAATGTCTACCGCCATTTTGCTTTAAACACTACAATTAAGGCCAGTCTCGCTGAACGTGTGATTTTGACGCTGAAACGAAATATTTTTCGATTTCTAACGAAAGAAAGAACTAATCGTTATATAGACAAATTACAGAATTTTGTTGACAGTTATAATAACACTCCTCATTCTTCCCTGGGAAATATTGCTCCCTCAAATATAGATGATGAAAAAGATCAAAGCGATTTGTGGGCTTACATGTACTTAAAGAAGAACAAGAAATCCACTAATTCACACGAAGGAAAGACGGAAAAGCCAAACTCTGTCGTTATTTCATCCAGTTCTTCTATTTTAATAAATTGATTTTGAAGACCTTGCTTTACTTCTTATATCAATAGAATGATAAATGTGTGTAATCCTTTTTTTTTTCTTAGTTCATGTTTAACGAGATCAATAATCTATTGTTATGACAATTTTTTTTATTACCTACATGTATAATTGTTTCTTTACCTTTGATTAATGATAACATGCATTTTATTATATATCGGAGATAGTCTGTTGTGTTTCAATACAAAATATGATTGATTTAAAGGACAATAATGTATTGTTTACATATCAAGATGCATGATCTTAGTGCAAATACTGTTTGTCTTATAGTGGTTTTTTTCCCTCGGGTTGATGGACTTTGAAGGGTTTATTGTAAAAACAAATACACATAAAATAGTTAATATCAAAAAGGAAACTTGGGAAATAAGAAAGTTACCGTGTACGCAATTAATATCTTTTTGAATAATATTAGTATGTTTTGAATTTAAATATAAAAAGAAACACTCAAAGATTTTTCATTATATCGTTAAGTCAAGGTAGCTTATATACGGGTAAAGTTTTCTGTGATGATTTTTTTTTCTTCTGTTAAATATTCATTGTTGATGCAAAACAAAACCATGATCTCATTGACAAGTAATCCGAATGTTTTTTTTTTCTTCAAATATTCAAGAAGGTGCTTTATGTATATATTTATATATGTTTTTATAGAAATGTTTATATTGAAATACATTAACAAGAAATCCAAATGTGACTTTTTTTTTTACATTCCAAGTATTCAAGAAGGTGCTTTATGATGTATATACGTTTTATATATATATATACGGTTTGTATATACAAAAAAATGGTTCATATTAGAAAAGAAATTTGGAGAATTTGAAGCTTACATATTTTTTTTTTATATTGTTACGAATATGTTTTGGATTTTAAGTATAAAAGCAATAAAAAAAAATTCAAATTTTACAGTTAAAGTTTTCTGTGATGATTTTTTTTTCTCTGTTAAATATATTCATTTTCGTTCAACAAAGTCAGATCTCATTTACTAGAAATCCAAATGTTTTACATTTTACATTGTAAGTATTTAAGAAGGTGCTTTAATTCATGATGCATGTATATATATATATATATATTTATAAATGTTTATGTTAGAATAAAGATTTATGGTAAAAACAATTGCAAACAAAATATTTCATAAGTTAACAGAAAAGAAATTTTGGAAATTTGAAGCTTTCTAGTAAGTGGTTAATATATTTTGTTTTCAATAATGTTTTACTTTAAGTATGAAAAAAAAGATTATAGCATTAAATGGAGTTAACTTATTTATGGTAAAAGTTTTTTTTGTGATGAATTTTTATTAGATCTATTATATATTCATTTTCATGTAAGAATATTTGAGGCTTTTTTTTTCTTTCTTTCTTAACTTACTGATTTTAAGAAGATGTCTGATGATGTATATATTATATATTAAATTTCATAATTGTTTATTTTGTTGAAATAAAAAAAGAAATTAGATAGCAGTTCCTCGTTGTTTTTTTTTCCTTCATGCATGTGAACAATGAGCGAAGTCCATATACTCGTGGGAAGCCAGTCCGTTGGAAAACATCATATCCAGCGAAGGAGTTATACGATAAAATAATTATACTGCGTGTACTAGAGAATGTTGAATACTTTACAGACCTTTGTCTTTGACATTAATTGTGATAATTAGTAATTAAAGATAATAATTATTTTTACAACCGCACGCACTTTCTTGTATATAAGCACTGGAATAAGTCTTGTATGTCATATCGACTTCAACAATGGTATACCTAAATAATAAGAAGGGCGACAACTACTTTTACCAGACCTTTGGACGGGGTAAGGTTGTTAAGGTTAAAAAACATGAGGATTTTTTTTATATTTATCTTGAAAAAAAAGACGAATTTGGTTCGGGGATATGCCTTGGAACTGATGAGTGGGGTAAACTTGCACTCATAATGAAAAGAATGGAGTCGATGAAGAAAGAGCTGGAGAAAAGGGTAAGTTCATTTTATGATAATAATCTGTAATATGAAGGAATATAAATACGAAGATGTGGCATGAGCGCCCATGAGACAACTCCCCATTCAAATCAAAAAGTAATTAAAGTAAGCAATTAAACCTATATGCAGTATATAACGGTTAAAGTATTTTATTGTCACAAATGATTTTAATTACACGAATTAGTTTGTCATCAGTTTTCTGTGCAGATTTTGAAATTTTAAGGTGAATTGATTAAAATGCATGATAGAATTCTTTTTACTTGAATGAAGACGTTAATACATTCTATTTTGTTTCCAGGACAAAGCAAGCAGTAATGAAAACAAAGAGAAAGCAGCAAAATTGAGTGTTTGTGTGTGTGTGTGTGTGTGTGTTTTATTTCCACAAATCTATATATTTTCTGTTAAATAGTTAAAAATATATAAGTATTTTAGAAATTAAAGTTTCCAAACTGTTTTTCTAAAGCAAATAAACATTCTATCATCATTTAACATCGAATGTTATTGTTTTCTATATAAATATATCTTTCTATACATTTCAGAAAAAAGGTGATAAACGCAAGGTTGAAGAAGGAGATGAGGAAGAAGTCCAGACAAATAAGGTCGGAAAAAAAAATAAAAGATTTAACGAAAATAATTCTTATCTTTCAACGATCCTTTTTTTTGTAATGGAATATAAAACAAAACGAAAACTAAATCATATTATTTTCTTTTATCATATGAAACGTAAACGATACATAGTAAAGTAACTTGTTTCTTTTACAGAAATCAAGAAACAGAAGCCGAATCCCTTTATCTCAGACCAAGCAGGAGAAGGCACAGTAAGTATTCATTTAGTCATACGTTTTAATCTCAACAAACGGTCTATGAATGGCACAGTCCTCTTTAAATATTTCCATTGACGTCGTGAAAGTTGAATGGTATGATCAATCAATTCTGCATACAGATTTACTTCCATATTATCGTCACATACACCAATGTAAACTTTATCCGTTAAAGTAAATCTGTGTTGTATAGCACATGCACTATCATGTTTTGCACTTTCATGTTGTTTAACATATGTAATGCATGGTATTGTTGACATGTGTATAATTCCCACGAGACATATAACTGTAGTGTATGCAAGCATTAATATGCCTATACGCTTAATAAGTTTCATATGTGAATTGAGGAAAACAAAATCATTGTTACTGTCATTTTCTGTCGTTACTGAAATATCCAGGTGACTATTTTCTTCACTTCTTTCCATGTTGAAATGTGTTGAATAAATGAAAGAAAACCTCATCATACGTCTGTCTTTAAATGAAAGTTGTGTCTTATTTTCATCTTATATTCTTTTAGAGTGGTGGTTGGAGACAAAAGAAGAAAATTCTCTTCTCGGAGAGCTCCGACGAAGGAGAAGAAGAAGAAAGAAGAAGAAAGAAGAAGAAGAAGAAGAAGAAGAAGAAGAAGAAGAAGAAGAAGAAGAAAGAAGAAGAAGAAGAAGAAGAAGAAGAAGAAGAAGAAGAAGAAGAAGAAGAAGAAGAAGAAGAAGAAGAAGAAGAAGAAGAAGAAGAAGAAGAAGAAGAAGAAGAAGATAGTGATTCCATCTGAACATCACGTCGTGTCTATTTTTTGAAGAAAAAAAAATAGTATATTAATATGAAAACATTAGAAATTATAACCATAGCAAGAATAGTAGACATATGTCGTAGTTTACATAGTGTTGACATTAGAGATGTTTTAGTTCAGCTGACAACACCAATACTAGAAAAAATGTCTTCTTATCTTTATAACAAGTTTTGGGATGATTTTGATTTTTCTTTACACGATATTTACTTTGTTAATGAAGAAATTTTAGACCAAAGAAATTTATCAACTGATTTAAATGGTTATTTAGATATCATAAAAAATGCATTAACAAGGTAAATATCGTGTAAAGAAAAATCAAAATCATCCCAAAACTTGTTATTAAGATAAGAAGACATTTTTTCTAGTATTGGTGTTGTCAGCTGAAATTAAACATCTCTAATGTCAACACTATGTAAACAACTATTTTTTCTATCGTTATAAGTTCTAAAGTATTTATTGACATCATTTATTTTAATTTTTTTTTATTATTTTTTCAAAAGTCACTGTCTTCTTCTTCTTCTTCTTCTGATTCATCTGATTCTTCTTCTTCGGAGCTCTCTGTCTTTTTTGTTCTCCAACCACCCCTCTAAAAGAATATAAGATACAAATAAGACACAACTTTCATTTAAAGACAAACGTATTATGATATTTTCTTTCATTTATTCAACACATTTCAACATGGAAAGAAGTGAAGAAAATAATCACATGGATATTTCAGTAACGACAGAAAATGACAGTAACAATGATTTTGTTTTCCTCAATTCACATATGAAACTTATTAAGCGTATAGGCATATTAATGCTTGTATACACTACAGTTATATGTCTCGTGGGAATTATACACATGTCAACAATACCATGCATTACATATGTTAAACAACATGAAAGTGCAAAAAATGATAGTGCATGTGCTATACAACACAGATTTACTTTAACGGATAAAGTTTACATTGGTGTATGTGACGATAATATGGAAGTAAATCTGTATGCAGAATTGATTGATCATACCATTCAACTTTCACGACGTCAATGGAAATATTTAAAGAGGACTGTACCATTCATAGACAGTTTGTTGAGATTAAAACGTATGACTAAATGAATACTTACTGTGCCTTCTCCTGCTTCGTCGGAAATGAAGGGGTTCTTCTTTGTTTTCTGTAAAAGAAACAACTATGTATCATTAACGTTTCATATGATAAAAAAATATATATAATATTTAGTTTTCGTTTTGTTTTATTTTCCATTACAAAAAAAAATATGATCGGTTAAATGAAAAGATGTAGATGTGGTTAATTATTTTCGTTAAATCTTTTATTTTTTCCCCTACCTTTTTAGTCTGTACTTCTTCTTCTCCTTCTCCTGCTTCGTCGGAAATGAATGGGTTCTTCTTTGTTTTCTGTAAAAAAAAAAACTATTCGTCTGAATCTTTGCTCGGTGTGTATTAATTTGAATATCATATATTTCCTTACATTCTCAATGAATTTTCCATAGCAACTATTATTCATCAGCTTAAAAAAGTTACGTAAAAACTCGGATGTGCACTCTTTACGCTTCTGTGTATTATAGTCGATGTACGGTTGTACCCCTAGTTTTTGGCGGGGTTCGTGTTGTTTATTCTTTAGTTTTCTATGTTGTGTCGTGTGTACTATTGTTTTTCTGTTTGTCTTTTTTATTTTTAGCCATGGCGTTGTCAGTTTGTTTTAGATTTATGAGTTTGACTGTCCCTTTGGTATCTTTCGTCCCTCTTTTGTAACCATGCTTTTTGATGAAAGGATAGAATTTTGTGAATTTTTGTCAGTTTGAGACCGAGTCGCATGTAAAGTTTAAGGGCTCGATAGTCCAATATGTATCTGCTTTTGTTTTCCTTGTATGTCATACCGAGATCATGGTGTACTTCAGAAATAAGAAGGGGGCCAACTACTTCTACCAGACCTTTGGATAGGGTAAGGTAGTTAAAATTAAGAAGTTTGAGGATTTTTTTTTATATATGTCTGGAAAAGAAAGGAGTTTGGCAGAGGGATTTGTCTGGGAGTGGATGAATTTAGCAAACTTTCACTCATAGTGAAAAAAATGGACACAATAAAGAAAGGGCGTTTAACAATATCTGCTTCACCAAGGTTGTTTTACCCGAAGAAGTGGGGCCGCAGATCATCCATGTTGCAGGACATTTAAACTTTACTAACGCATCATGAACGTTGCTCATGGTTGTGATGGTAAAGGAGTTATGAAGGAAATGTTATGTTCGAGCCCGCTATCTTCTGCCACCAGAATATGTGATGTTGGTGATCTGAAATAGGGTGTTGCCTCTTCGTTTTTGCGATTAACCCTTTGTCGTATCATTTGTACATAAACGATCATATAAAACTTAAGCTGTCCCGATTTTCGACATTTTTTTCTTAAGTACTCTATCACCTCATCCTTGATATTTGCAAAAAAAGTAATCATATCAAATCGTTCATTTTTTTCGTGGAATCATAAAATGTTTACATGCGTTTTTATTGAGAGCGCTTTCATTCCACCTTTGTTTTTGCTTACTTCCAACGTGTTGAAACACATTTCTTTTGGTTCTGTGTTTACGCTTTCTACCACCACCTGTCTGATTCAGAGGATGTTCATGATCAACGTGTTGAAACAAATCGTCATAGGTATTGTATGTTTTTGAACAATGGTTACAAGGGAAAACGGTGTTCCTAGTTTTGCAATGTAACGAAGTGTGTGTTCGGAAATAAGTCTTTGCTATCATCTTACCACACGAGCGACATTGTAATTTTGTCTTTTTGAATGCTGTTGCAACACAATCATCCTCCTCATCATCATCACAGTCAAGAGTTCGTTTTAATGTTTTCACACATTGCTTTAACTGAGGATCGTCTGTCTTATATTTTACACACAAAGATGTAACAAGTTGATCTAAATCCGTCATTTTTTATTCATAAAAGCAAACATTACATATAATAAATCATAAGCGAAATGTTAACCACTTTCTCCTCCTTTTATTTATCCTTTTGGTGGTTGTTAGTTTAAAAAAAATCATTCGGAGTCATGCGAATGCTTGGTGCAACGCTTCGTGATATGGCATTTGTGTTATCCACTACCTTTTCATCACTGAATGACTCTGTTTGTGTATTAGAATGTTCTGATTCGTTGTGGTTTGAGTCTTGATTAACATCATCCATCATTTTAGCCCCGCCAGAAGGTTGTTCCTCTACCTTTTCGTCGTGCGATGAAGTTCACCCCTGTCTGAATGGCAACGTCAGTCATTTTACCAGAATTTGTCATTTCTCCAGCGTTGTTCTGTTCCTGAATTAACCGATCATACTTCTCTTTAGTCAACAAGATTATTTCCCGACTCATACTTGATGAAAGCTGTCATAAGCAAAGGAATTATAGATACAATTTTCTGTAAACGATTTCTTCTCTGTCTCTCTGTAAGTTGTCCAACTACTAGCCTTCTAATGTCTTTCTGGTGACGTGATAATTTTTTTCTTGTTACGTTTGTTAATGAAATCATTCCCTTCAAAATGTTATATACAATCTCGATAAGACTTTTCTGTTGTTGCAATGTCAACGTTAATAAAATGGATGTTATCTGTTGTGAACGAGCAGTTGAAAGGAAAGTGATTAAATGTCGATCTGCATTCGATAATTTCATTTTGTTGATACATAAATTATGACATCCTCACCAGGCAAGACATTGGATCGCAACTGATATTTCTTATTGGAACCCGGTGTTACATCGACCACGAGATAACCATGAGGTCTACTTACAGCCTGTCGATAAGCACCCATGAAAAAGGCAGTGTTTTGCGGAAACATTTGTCTTGCAATTGTACTTATTTGTAATTCATCTCTAGAATTCTTAAAAAACACAAACACTAAGGAATTCAAACTTATCGTTCGCATGACTTTACCCCTGTAATAAATATTTTGAACAACTACCATCGTCGTCCAATTCAAGTGGTGACTTTT
>CM034358.1:86460590-86579431 GCA_019925275.1 Mytilus edulis | reverse complement strand
GATACACTCTAGTTCTAGTGTATTCATTGTAAAACAACATCTCTGCTTTGTGTTAGTTCAAAATAACCAGAGTTCTCGCTGTATACTACACACAGGCAGGGTTCAGGTAGTGGTGAGTTGAAATGGGCTTCGATTCTAACGTTTCCCTGTTTTAAAAGGGTGAGGTAGTCTAAGCCATCGAATTCCGGTTCGATTTGAAATCCATATAATGCACATCCACCTGTAAAATCATCCCTGTCAATGGCGTTCCCGCTGTCTTGCAAGCTTTTTCCACTCACTTCGAACAAACTGTTATATCCTGATAGGTATGTAGAACCATTGGATCCGTTGAAACTAAGCTTCATTGGGTTCCCACCAACTGGTAAACCATCTATCAGTAAGGCAATTTGACTTAGGTTATAATTTTTATATCTAAAAGGGTTTGATTTGTAATCTCCAGATGCAGCTTTGCTGGACACAAAACCAATAATCACTTTGTTTGGTCTCAGTGAATTAAACAATTGATCGAAACTGAAGCTTGAATTCCCAGCTGGAATGCTGAGAAGCTTCACATCTGTATTGACAAATGGATACTTTGCATTCGTTGTCTTCAATATTTCGTTATGACCGTAAATGACGCCTGGATTGACTGAAACACGACAAAGGTTCAGATGCATTGAGACAATCTCGATTCGATAATCTGCCATCTCATCGGATGACATCAAATAAAATTCTGGTTTCGATTTGAAGAATTTTATAGTCATCCCGGTTGAGTTCAGAATATATCGATCTAGTGCTAACAAAGGGTGATATATGTTTCCTTGCAAATCGACCAGTTTGCTATCCTTAAAAAACATGCGACCTCGTGTACAATCCAATGTTTTGTCCATCCGGGTCTGAGTCGACAAAATAGTTTGGTGTATCTGCGTAATACAGCTGAGAGGTGAGTTGAGAGTCCTTGGCTTCATGTCAGCATATTTTAATAAAGTCTGAATCATGGCTTTGTATGGATAGTTGGTAGTTGATGATGTAATGCTCTTATTTTGTACGTTGACCTCCACCTGTGAAAACAGTGAGTGTAGAAGGAGGTTTACTGGTCTCACTTTATCAGTCGATGTTATTTTACTTCCATCACTTTTTACCAATCTTACTTTCAAATTCATTGTGCTCTTTCGGAGATCTATGTAATCCATACTGTTCTGACCAGAAATATTAAATTCAATAGGTGACTCATTGTCTAGTTGAGAGACAGGACGAATTTGTTGAAATGATAGATTAACAACTCCCGTCTGTGTCCCGGGTAAATCAAAAATTGATAATTCACTCGGCTGAACTTCATGAAACGCTGATGAATTAACGGTCGACATAGCACACTAGCGACTGAAAATATCCTTTTCCTTCGATTTAGATTTAGTTGATAACTTCTTGACTGTGTGTCCCTTTCGATGCTTATAAGAGCGATTGTGGTCACCTATACTGTTTTTTCTTTTATATCTTTTTTTATCACGTCGTATATTACTTTCTGCTTGATCAACTACCTGTTGAACTGGAGAAACAATTTCAATAGGTTCGGATGATTTAGGTCTCAAAGACTGAAGGCCGATTGAATCCATAAATCCGACAGTTTTGCGAGCAATTGAACCACCTCTTTGAAATGTTGTTCTGTTTTTATTATTGATGTAAGCATTATGGTGACCTTTTTCAACTTGTTCGTAGTATTTCATCCATTTCTGAGGATCGGGAATATACATTTTTGAAACATTCATGGTGTAGTCTCTTCGGGTAACCAACTTTAATGAGAAAAGTGAAACACGAGATTGACTTTATATACCAATCATAAAAAAATGGATATGACTTGAAATGAACCGTTAGACTTATAGGTTCGGATGATAAGGTAACTGTGTTTCCATGTTTGTCTGTTAAAAAGAATTCTATGTCATAGACTTCACTTTTTATAACAGATAAATATAATAAGTTTTCAAATGAACAATAATCCATCTCTGTATCCATTAAGCATATGCGTCTCAACACCGAGCGATATATTCCATCAAACAATGTTCCTGTGCAAATGTTGCAACACAAATAGATATCCGTTTCTTTAGCAGAGTCATGTCCACCAACGCAACTTTCCAATTTTCGCGTAAATTAAGCGGTGTTTGTAAATGTGTAACAAAACGATGAGGTTTGTTGTTTGGAAAATAGTCAAGACAACCATCGCTGTTAACAATCATATGAAAACTCATTGTTCTACGTCACTTTTAGGTATCCAGCTGTTATATGAATCATCCCAGTCTTGCCATTTCACAAAATATTCAATACGACCATGACGTTTTCTTTTGCGTATTATCTTTTCAATATACCATAAACTATCAGCATTTTTCACAACCTTTTGAAGTTCTGGAGCTTGGAACCAACCTTTGATTAATCGATTTTTAAAATCGATTATTTTAAACATGGGAAAACCTTGAAAAAGAAAACGCTCAGCGATTTTGAAAATTTCAGATGTCCACTGTTGGTCATATGATTTCTGAAATGATCTTTTTAAATGACTGATGCGAACCATGTCTCCAGTACGAAAAACATAGTGATGTTTTGGCTTTTCCGTCTTTCCTTCATGTGAATTAATTGATTTCGTGTTCTTCTTTAAGAATATGTAAGCCCACAAATCGCTTTGATCTTTTTCATCATCAATATTTGAGGGAGCAATATTTCCCAGGGAAGAATGAGGAGTGTTATTATAGCTGGCAACAAAATCCTGTAATTTGTCTATATAACGATTAGTTCTTTCTTTCGTTAGAAATCGAAAAATATTTCGTTTCAGCGTCAATATCACACGTTCAGCGAGACTGGCCTTAATTGAAGAGTTTAAAGCAAAATGAGGGTAGACATTCTTGCTCTTCAAAAACCGCTTTAGACCTGTAAAGGAAAATTCACCGCCCGAATCTGTCCTTAACTTCTTCGGGAAGTTGCTTCGTTCAAATATTTTTTGAAACGCTTTTAACACTTCATTCCCTGTTTTAGTTTGCAATGCTTCCACCCATAGATAACGACTAAAACAATCAATAACGATTAACAAGTGTTGAAAGTTGTCGTTAAAGGAAGAAATTGAACTTAAAGTTGCAAGGTCGGCGTCAAACATTTCCAATGGTTCTGTCACAACTATTCTGGGAGTCTTAAATCGTCTTCGAATGGGTTTTTGAAGCGTATAGTCATCTTTGCTTTGTAACCATTTTCTTATTTTATAAAGTCCAGGTGGATTCTTTTTCTTTTTCTTCAAAACCTCGTAAATCTTCTGCGGATTTGCATATGCTGCTCCATTCTGTAAATTATAGTAGACGTCTTCAATCAATTTGTCCTCTTCTGTAGAAGTCATATTTGAACATTTGGTTTGCAAGACGATTATTCTTCGAAATACGTTCTTCACTCTTCCAACTAATAGAATATCAGTCTGGTGTGCGAAGACGTAAAGAATATAACAGGAATAAATGTTCTGGAATGTTTCTGCTGGATACTTCTTTCAAAAAATCATGATATAACTCTTCTAATGTAATGTTAAGAATCAAATCATAAAAAGTGTTATCTTTTTCACATTTTTTAAAACGTAGTCAGCGTGAATAATCTTTTTTCACATTTTTTAAAACGTAGTCAGCGTGAATAAATTCTAAAACATTGTCTAATTTCCTAGTCATAAATTCAACTTCAACTTCATCCATCAAAAAGTTTTTGTTTTTTTTTCGGTTTTTTTGGTGATTTGGATATAACATTCAGCGTGAAAGAAGACATAAACTTCTTTTATAAAAGTGTTATGATTGCATAATAAACATAAATATCTCCCCAAAATCCATGTCATTCGTGTACCTATAACCATAAAACTAACACCTCAAAACACTGTATGTCCATCGCTTGGGTTAGGCTATAATGCGTGGGTTTTAATTGCTCTTAGAAATGTGGCCAAAACACTGTATTTTGGGTATACAATTTGTTTAATAAAATCTACATAGCATCCCTGTACTTCGTGAACCTACAACCATAAAACTAACACCTCAAAACACTGCATTTCCATCGCTTGGTATGGACTATAATGCGTGGGTTTTAATTACTCTTAGGAATGTAGTCCCGTTCACTTTGCATTGATCTTTATTACCCTTTGGAATGTGTCCCAGTATTAGCCTATTTATACTACTTACAGGCTCAGGATTTACTTTTACAAGTAAAATAAAAAAAATTGTCAATTTTTCATATCAAGTAACATAATGAAAATCATAAACGCGCCTCGTACACCAACACTGCAGGTACACGTATATAGGGAAACCAACTTTTTCTTCATTATTCTGATTTTTTATGTATCGTCTCAGTTGTTGTCACACGAATGTTTACTCCATAACCATTTTGTTTTCTATATGTCATATTTTGCCGCATTTGTTGCTTTCCCCACATCCCTCCTTTTGTCTATATTATTATGATATTCTCCTGGAAAGAGCCCTTTTGAATAAAAGGGATCAACGAACCCATTACCTTACCTTTAAGATAGATCAGTAAACATGGGCATAATTATGGGTGATTATTCAGACTAGTGCACACATTTTACAGTTCAAACAAGGCAATGCCGAGCGTGGCATCCCCTCGTATGTAACATATTGGGGACAAATATGGACACTATATTTGTATATGACACATGCAGAAAATGGTAAATTGAATATGCATATTTGATACATAAACTATTTTTTTAGAAATCAACCAAAACATTCAGTAACTGGAAATGCATGAGCCTAACAATAATTGTATCAGGGCGTTTTGTACCGTCAACTGGGGCTTTTGCAGGAATCCTATGTGCATTCGCAATAGGGAAATTGTCGGCTTTAAATTTAAATGTATTTGTTTCTTATGTGGTATATAACCCCAAATTTCAGATCCATACAACAAGATTGGTCGGATTGTATGGTTATAGATGTGTAATAAAGTACTAGGTTTTGGGCTTTCTACTGAAAAGGTCTTCCTTAATTTGAAATAGGCTCATGCACTATGACGACAAGCAATTTATTATGGCCCAGGCTTACAAAGTTGCAAAAAAAAATGTATTTGTTTTAAAATACTCTAAAGTTTTAGAAAATAATAAGCAGTGAAAAAAAAATGCATCGATGGGAAAGGGTGCATGTTTTCGTTTAATCAATTGCATGGTGAATTACAGACTATGATAATAAATACACCTAGATAATAGTTTTGTTATCTTAACACTTTCAATTTTAAGATGCCAAACTTGAACCGTGTTATCTTTAAAAGGAGTCATGAACTGGTATCTTATAGCAGCAGAAACTCGTTATATACTTTTTTTAATGGCAAGTATAATTATCACGATTTAATTACCAATGCAGCACACATGGACAGCTGAATTGCCATCTTTTCCAAGTTGATGTATGTTGGCACCTGCAGCTATTAATATTTCGAAGACACCTTGTAGACGATTTTTGACGGCTGTAATTAACGGTAAATCATATTCCTCTGTTGACATATCTGGATTGGCACCGTTTAAAACTAAATCCGCTACCTCATTTTTAATCAATTCTAATTCCCCATTCTCGATTTCCAGATCCGATCGTCTAACAGTACATATATTATAACTTAACCAAGTACTCAAAGACAATCCTAATGTAGGTACTTTGTAAGTGGACTCCATCTCGTGCACAGATATTCCAGCATTACGAAATGACTTCAGCTGGACTAAAACAAATAAAGGTATGTCATATTAATAAAAAGTTTAAATTGTTAAATTGCTTTTATTTTGATACATATAATGAATTAGTTTCGCATTTTAAATATATCCAAGCATCATCATACTTAAATCCCTTTTCGTCTATCCCATTGTAAAATTCCCCAAATCATTCTCAAATTTCTAGATGTGTAAGTTTGTTAATTTATTTGCCGATTTGTTGATAATGACTGCGATTTATACTTTAAAACGAGTATGTCAAGTTGTTTCAATATTCAACATTCAAAATTTTTTTCTTGCATCTGACGAAAAACAAAATTCTGAATGTTAAATGTTGAATATTGAACCAACTTGATACCGTATGCATTGTTATACTTATGAAGTCAATCGAAGTTTTTGTAGTAATATCCTTATTTGTAAACAAATCAAGCAACATATATAAGTTGTTTTATGGCTGTTCTGGTTCAACTCAAACCCAAAGCACAGAATCGGGAGCCACCAACAAGCGTCTGGACAAAATTACCAACAAAAAATATTATTTCTTTACCCGTCTTTTTTTTTTTGCAAAAAATATGTAGTTATTCTTAATACATGTAGTATGGTTCTTATAAAGATATATTTGCATCCCATTTATCTATCGCCCCTCTGTTATGAACATCGCTGGTCTTGAAACTGATTTTTTTTACGAATAACACCTTTTAATATATATACTGAACACGAAGTCATACATAATTAGGTCTTTCCACTTTTCTGTGGAAAGACCTATTGTTTTTCTTCTGATTATTTTTTTTTTCCTTCCGCCTAATTTTGTTCTTGCGATAAACATTTGTTTTGCAATATGTCGCTTAGATATTTTGTATATGATTTCGAACAGTTTATGCGCTTTTGAAATTTACCCTGCGTAAGCGAATACTTTTCTTTGTAGGAGTTATCTCCCCAAACACTGTTTTCCTTGTGAGCGCAACTTCTTCGCAACCGTAAAAGATTATGACAAATTTATTTTAAAAAATTGCTCGTTATATCCTTCGCATGATTTGTCCTATTTTGACCGAAGCGATATGACCGCTCCATATGAGAGTTATTTCCCCTTTTGCATCTGATTTAAGTGATATGAATTTCTATCTTATAAACCATAAGTGATAGAGACCTATGATCTTTTGATTTGAGGTCCTTGGTCCCAAAAAATGAAAATTAGGTCAAGGTCAAAGGTCAAGGTCATATTCTAATATTTGATTTGGCTTATTTTCACTTATATCCAAAGACTGTATAAGATATCAACAAATTATTTTTACTAAATTGTTAGTTGCGACATGTCGTAAGATGTAAATTTTGATTGCAAGCGTACGTTGAATGTAAAAGGCAGTTTTCTCCCCTCTTGTATTTGAAAATACGCGTTTGGTGATATAACTCATTAACTAAATATAATTAAGACCTATGGTCTTTTGATTTGAGGTCCTTGATTTATGACCTTGAAATTGATCTCAAGGTCATAGGTTAATTTGACGTCCTTGATTTTGACCTTTGCTTTTATTCTATATGTATACATGATAAAGCTATAAAACTTTTAGAAAAAGGTATCAACCATTTAACCTTGAAAAAAACAACCGGAAGTGACCTTTTGTAAACCCGAAGTAGCTATTTTTTGTACTTTATTAATATAAAAGTATATGGAACCAGATAGTTTTGGAATCAGTGTCAAGAAAATATTCAAATATAATAGTAAGTAAAATTTTTGAAACCGGAAGTAACAAATTATCTCCCTTATTTAAAAAAAATGTATGGAAACAATATATTTTTGGAATCAGCTTACTAGGAGATATCATTTGACGATGAAATGACATTTTAAACTTAGTTTCACAACTTTTCCTATCAAAATACATTGTTTTGATGGAAAGACCTTCAATTGTTCTCTGAACAATTGGTTTTTAATTATATTATATCTTTGTTTTTAGACAAGTTATGATAAGGATTTATTATTTTTGAATGAAAAGAATCTGCATGCCTTTATATTTTTCAATGACACAGTCTTTTCATACCGAATATTTCGCACCATATTTTGTTAGTCATGTGACGTAAACATGTAGTACCAATTACCTTTGTATTGCAGACGAAAAAGTAACCAAGTATACATTTTGTGGCTGCATTATAAAATTGAGAAAGGAAATGGGGAATGTGTCAAAGAGAAAACAACCCGACCATAGAAAAATACAACATCAGAAGGTCGGTCACCAACAGGTCTTCAATGTAGCGAGAAATCATGTCAGATAAAAAAAAAATTTGATTCGACTTTTCTTATCTAACATTATGCCGCCACGAAATGTATGCTTGGTGACGTTTTGGTCTGCAATACAAATATCTGCAATCTCCATATCTATGTCTTGTGTTTTATTGTCGAAATGCACATCTGGTGCAGAAACATTGGTACCGTTAATGTTATTACATGTTTAATGCTCGAATAAGAACTATAAAACATGACGTACTAATATACATACAAAGAACTAGCACATGTTAACCTCATAACAGCGAATAATCAGGACATTTTTTTCAAAACATGTCACGACTTTTGCCATCAACAAATCTGAAAGTTTACCTTGCAAAATCAATGTTAAAAAGACTTTTATGTCGTCACCGCGATTATCAGTAAAATAACATACCATAATGTTTGCAGCACTGTATCACATTTTTGCCATTTCTTCCAAACTTTAAATTTGCACCAGCTTTAAGTAAAGCCTCAATAGCTACACTTCCTGCGTTACTGTCTAAAGCAATCATCAGAACTGACTTTTTGTTGTGCCTCTCGTACAGGTTTGCACCACGTTTGATAAAGTCTGGAACAAGAGCCGGACATTGCTTTATCGCTAAGCAAAAACACCCAATTGTGTCTTCCGGAGTTTCCGAAGTTTCTCCCTTAAAAGATATATCAGCGCCATGCTCAAATAGCACTCTAGCATTTCTTTCATTACCCGCTTTTAAAGCCATAAACAGAGGTTGCTGGTTGAGGTTATTTCTAATAAGCGGTTCATTTACATTCGCACCATACTTTAAAAGTATCTGGATCATTTCTGCACAATCCCTGAAACCTCTTGCAGCTATATGGATAGCTTTAAATCCAGATCGATAGATCGTTCCAACATTCACATCAGCTCCACATTGACATAAAATGTCAACGCCCTTTGGGTCATTATTTTTCACGAGCATCAATAATGCAGTACGTCCATCTGAAAAAACTTGATTAATATCTACTTGGCTATTTTTCTGTAAATCTTTTATTGTTTCAATGTTACCAGATTTTGCAGCAAAATAAAACAGTTGAAAACAGCCGTTGTATTCAATTTGTGACGCCTCATCCTTTAAGCCTTCGTCAGTTCGTAAAAAAAAGTTCACGACATCTGTGTTACCATGGGAACAGGCAGTTTGTAACCAGGTTTCGAATTCATTGCAAACGTCCTCATTTTCATCAGCACCCATGTTCATCAACGTTCGCATAAGGTCAACGGTACCAGAACCAGAAACCCGATGCAATAAACAATGTCCAGCATCGTCTTCAAAATCCAAAATCTCCTTCCTTTTTGAACTATCACAACATAAACGGAGAAGTTCCTCAGCATCGTCCGTATTAAGTGCTCTTTTTAGCTTTTCACCAAATGTCAGATCATCCATGGGTCTTTAAAAAAATAAGGAGATGTAGTATATATTAAACCGGTCCTTATAAATGGCGTTCTAATATGGCCGAATATTGTATTGATAACAAATCGAAAGTAAAATTAGATTGATTTTTCGGAATTGTATTTGGTTATTTTTATCTTATGTTTACTAACCGCGAAGTTTAAATAATGAATATTTGATAAGATTAGAAATCACACCGTACAACGGCCTTAATAATTTAGTTGTACATGTAAGAATGTGACTGTGCACTCAACATATTGTAATCTAACAACGCAAGGGAACTGGCGGTAGATTTAAATAATACGCATTTAAACATTAATGTACATGCAATTTTCTATTGGTGAATAAACACTATAAGATCAATAGAATTACATAAATGGAAGTACATACAACTATACGAACGGTACAGTCCGCTGAAAAGTCCTCCAATGTAGCAATACAAGGTCAGTATTCAAACGTTTGGAAATCCTCACTGCCTACATTTTCTAATGGTCCTTTTTATAACAAATGGTGAATTATTCTTTAAAAAAATACTTATTATGGGGACAAAGTCCCCAATAACAGGTAGAAAAATCAATTAAAGAAAAAAATCAAAATTGTCGGGAAAACTAAAAATTGTTAACTTTTTTTCAGATCTTCCGTTTCCCGTCTTTTTCCGTTTCCAGTCTGGTTTGCATGAGACTTTGAATAAAATGTATATTTATCAACATATTAACAAATATAAGAAGGAATTCGACACCAAATCGTTTTTAATAATTGTTTGATATGAAAAAAACGTAACCTGGATAACAGCGTTTTTTTGTTAACATTGAATATGACGGCATAACTTAAATAACGTCACAACTAAATCCCTAACAACAGAACCAATATCGGAAACGTTACGGTTTTTTCGTTTCTTTTATCAACATGTTTGAATTAAAAAAACTTCGTTCCCATTCACAGGTTATGCTTGCCTCATATTATTAATATAATTTCAACAATTGATCTTCAGTCTTAATTTGGACTGTTCACTAGTACAACTACTATTCGTCATATCAAAATGACATTGTTCGGAAGCATATTAGCGCCACCATTTTTTTTATATTGTTGTTTTATCTTTTCGTTATAACGCAAACCTTTGCGTTATAAGATTCAATACCACCAAATCATGGTTCGTCACATCCGGTTGTATAATAAATAAATAGGTAGAAAAATATTCCCGTGAATTAGACAGTTGTATGTAATTAATCCTACATTTTATTGCAGTAAAACATTTCTGTGTCATAAACATTTGTCTTGGGTAATTCTAATGTATGATATGAACATTGTGGTACAATATCAGAGCATTTGAAATTCTAATACACAACTTATTGTCCTGAAACTAGATAAATGCTTGTTTTTTGTGCCCCTAATTTCTAAACCGTTCGGACCATCACCCCAAAAATCAATACCAACCTTCCTTTAGTAGTTACAAACGTTGCGTTAAAATTTGATTGATTTCTTGTTACTTTACTTAAGTTATCCGGAAACCAGCTCTCTTCTGATGACGCTGCCGACGACGAAGTGATATCAATATAGTGTAAAACCATTTAAGGTGGTATGGGAGTCCCAAATAGAAATGATAGAATTTGTTCATACTTTGCCAAAATGTAGTTGATATATGTTGAAAAATATAATAAAAATGATAGGTCACCGCGCATTTTTTCAAGCTACAGGACGTGACAAAATGACACATTTTGTATGGATTATACCGGGAAAACACCATTTTGTTATTAGAAACTAAACAAAATGATGGAATTGTTAAATACTTAAGGAAAGATAGCTTTCAGACAATGCTTTGAGAATATCAAAAGAAAAGAAAGGGTCTCCGTACGTTTTTTCCGGCTAAAATACAAAATAGGAAAATTCCATGTAGAATCCTTCAGAAAATGCACTGTTTAAGAGTTACTTCCCCTTTAAATGCAAATTTAAAAAAAAATAAAAGCAACCAAAAATCATCAACACTTGCAGAGATATTTAATAATTATAAGTTATATTCTTATAAATTGGTTCTTTTAAATGAACAATCAATTTTAAAACTTCATTCCTGCATCAAATTTTGCTAACTTGATAGAAAATCTGGACCTTTGGTTCTATGTTTTTTTACAATCCAAGATTGAGGAAGATTCCCATACCACCTTAAACTGGGAAAACCAACGGTCTAACTAATAGAGAAACACAAACAGATGACAACCACTGAACATCAGATTCTATCTGACCTAAAACAGGTGCAAACAATTGCAGCGGGATTAAACGTGTTAATGGTTCTCACAGACAAACAATCCATAATTAAAAAAAATATGTTCTGAGTTCCTTTATCAGTAAAATACAAAATACAGCTGTTAAAATAAAACAAAAATATTAAATTTTTGCTGTGGTTAGTATCTTATAATAATAAAAATTCTTTGTCTGAGCTTCACAAATTTCAATGAATATTTGAAAACAATATTGATGTCTTGCAAACTGAAACCAACGATTTCCTTTAAATAAACTGTAGGAACATCCAGTGACAAAAAGTAGCAGGCTTAAAACAATTATGTTGAAGGGATCTCACCATTTACTGTCATAAGAAGCTTGACATCAAGAATGCAGCTGCAAAATTCTGCCAATTATCTATTACATATGTATCAGAAATGACAATAATTCAAAATGACCTCTACAAGAAGGAACAACAAGCTGCTTGCATTGTCTTGTAGTATAAAAACAAATAAAAAATATCAAATATTTCTGTTTTTTGTTTGACTGCTATCTTATCAATATTTAACATGCTGTATTTCTCATTAACACCAAATGAACTCAGCATCTTAAATAAACTCATCATAGATACCAGGACTAAATTTAGTATATACGCCAGACGCGCGTTTAGTCTACAAAAGACTCATCAGTGACGCTCGAATCAAAAAGAGCTAAGGCCAAACAAAGTACGAAGCCTTAGGGCATTTTAGGCACCAATAACAGAAGGGGATAATGGTCTTTTTTCTAATGCAACTATAAACTCAACAAACTAGCAAATCATTTCATTAGAAATCCACAAGAATCAACATTTTGTTTTTGTTTAAACATAAAACATTTTATAAAGATCACATATGAATGATCACACAGCCTTTATGACTCGATCATGGTTCACACGCTGTCGATAATGGTTCAGACTAGGTCGAGTATGGTTCAGACTATATAGCTAGGTTGAGAAGGTTCAGACTAGGTCGAGTATGGTTCAGACTAGGCTGAGTATGGTTCAGACTAGGTCGAGCATGGTTCAGACTAGGCTGAGTATGGATCAGACGAGGCAGAGTATGGTTCAGACTAGGCAGAGTATGGTTCAGACTAGGCAGAGTATGGTTCAGACTAGGCAGAGTATGGTTCAGACTAGGCAGAGTATGGTTCAGACTAGGCAGAGTATGGTTCAGACTAGGCAGAGTATGGTTCAGACGAGGCAGAGTATGGTTCAGACTAGGCAGAGTATGGTTCAGACGAGGCAGAGTATGGTTCAGACGAGACAGAGTATGGTTCAGAGTAGGCAGAGTATGGTTCAGACTAGGTCGGGCATGGTTCAGACGAGGCAGAGTATGGTTCAGACGAGGCAGAGTATGGTTCAGACGAGACAGAGTATGGTTCAGACTAGGCTGAGTATGGTTCAGACTAGGTCGAGCATGGTTCAGACGAGGCAGAGTATGGTTCAGACTAGGCTGGGTATGGTTCAGACGAGGCAGAGTATGGTTCAGACTAGGTCGAGCATGGTTCAGACTAGGCTGAGTATGGATCAGACGAGGCAGAGTATGGTTCAGACGAGACAGAGTATGGTTCAGACTAGGCAGAGTATGGTTCAGACTAGGTCGAGCATGGTTCAGACTAGGCTGAGTATGGATCAGACGAGGCAGAGTATGGTTCAGACTAGGCAGAGTATGGTTCAGACTAGGCAGATTATGGTTCAGACTAGGCAGAGTATGGTTCAGACTAGGCTGGGTATGGTTCAGACTAGGTCGAGCATGGTTCAGACTAGGCAGAGTATGGTTCAGACTAGGCTGGGTATGGTTCAGACGAGGCAGAGTATGGTTCAGACTAGGTCGAGCATGGTTCAGACTAGGCTGAGTATGGATCAGACGAGGCAGAGTATGGTTCAGACGAGGCAGAGTATGGTTCAGACCAGGCAGAGTATGGTTCAGACTAGGCAGAGTATGGTTCAGACTAGATCGAGTATGGTTCAGACTAGGTCGAGCATGGTTCAGACTAGGCTGAGTATGGATCAGACTAGGCTGAGTATGGATCAGACGAGGCAGAGTATGGTTCAGACTAGGCAGAGTATGGTTCAGACTAGGCAGAGTATGGTTCAGACTAGATCGAGTATGGATCAGACTAGGCCGAGCGTGTTTCAGACGCGTATAAAATGGTTATTTACTGTTCAAGTAAAGGTCCAGTACAAGTTCAGACTGATAAGTATGGTTCAGACTACAGTCGAGTATTATCAACTGAATTTTAACCAATTCAGGCTAATCGAGTGAAAATCAGTACAGTCAAGGTCAGATAGACATTTCATACTTAAACTGGCTTTTAGTGTCCCTCATATCAATATGACGTTGGCTCTATAACTTATATTTTACGAAATGAACTGAAAGCGGATTACGACATATTGATTTGAGAAAGATTGTATCATCATGAAATGAAGTCATAGAAAGTAACACCACGACATAATGCTGTTGTCACAGATCATCACAAGGGTAGAATAAATTGTATGAATGAAATGTTAATTAGTTTAGTTTAAACAATATTGTTGAGCTAACTCAACAAAGTTAATGTTATATTTCAAGAAAGAAAATCGAATATTTGTTGATTACTTTTAGAATTTTGTATTGATAGCAGAGTTTTGATAGTCTTCGCGAAAACTATTCCCAACTCATCTTGAGTTAAATATAGAGCTTTCACTAAATAATGTAAGACATTAAATTAGGAGATTTGTAAAGTTGAAATGCACACTTAGTTTCTTATACGCTTTTGAAAAATAAAGCTTTACAGCAATGGTAGAAGTCTGGTTATGAACATATGGTAAAAGTAGGTTTAACGGTGTAGAGATGTTCTTTCCGTATGCGAAGTTTATCAAAAAAAAAACTATCAAAAAAAAAAGTTACACGAAAATATTATTTTCAACATAAGGAAGTTTTCATGAAGATACATATGAAAGTTAATTATTATGAACATGGTTATTGTTAATTCAAGATTTCCGAGAAAGGATTTTTATATTATTTTCAATTATGACATTTGCTAGCTGCTCGAAGAAATTTACCGTCCGGAAAAACCAGAATAATAATGTAGAGTGTGGTTTAGTAGAGCACTTGGTAGACCCTGCAATATACCGTTGTATGTTTAGGTATCCAATACAGTGATGGAAGATCCAGTTCTTCATCTTTATTTGAGAATCCAAAGGAATGTAGAACAGAACTATGATTATCCAGGATTTTCTCTCGGTAAGTGTCGCGAGGGTATATTTTGAGATTCCAAGTGAATTGTCAATACCTTATTCATTTATCAAGCAGTTTATGTAATGATATTTACACACTTAAACGATGTTGTTTGGGGCTTTATCTGCGGGGACAACATCATATTTATAAGGGAGGCAGGGAAAGTATTTTGCAACATTTTGGTTTAAAAAAAAAAACGTTGCTCAAAATATTCGTTAGAAACAATAAAATAAAATGGAGCTTTGAAACATCCAAGGTATGTTTTTACTGAAATACTGCAATGCAATTTACATCCTACAACTGTCAAAATTCAAGGGAATATCCATTTTCAAACCTTTTTTTATGCAAAATGACATTCACAAAAATACTGAACTCAGAGGAAAATCTAATCGGAAAGTCCATAATCACATAGCAAAATCAAAGGACAAAACGCTTCAAAAACGAATGGACAAGAACTGTCATATTCCTGACTTGGTTCAGGCATTTTCAAATCTAGAAAACAGTGGATTAAACCTAGTTTTATCGCGCCAAACCTCTCACTCTGATGACATTTTGATCAAATTGCGTTATATCCACAACGATGCATGAAACAAACAGACAGGAGAAATAAAATAGTCAAAATATGGGTACAGCAGTCATCATCGTATAACTTGGTGTGATTATACTTCATTTCAAAGATCTAACAAATCAATTGCATAATACTGTGCAATTGAAGATTTCTTTTAGTTCGAAATTTTGAAAATAAAAAATCCTTTACAAAATTGTTATTGTAAAATTCCCCCTCCCCTCTTTTTGAAACCCCCTTGAAACAATAACCCTTAAACTCAATCCCATCCTTTCCTTTGTAGTATTGAATCTTGTAGTACAATTTTAGAGAGATCCATTCACTTAAACACAACTTATTGTTTGGAAACTAGAAACATGCTTCTTTTTGGCCCTCTTTTGGCCCCTTATTCCTACATGTTTGGGGCAATCCGAAACTTAATACCAGCCTCCACTTTGTTATATGGTACATTGTGGTATAATTGCAGAGATATGCATACAATTACACACAAGTTATTGTCTAGAAACTAGAAAAATGCTTATTTTTGCCCCTTTTTGGCCCTTATTTCCTAAACTTTGGTCCCATAACCCCTAAAATGAATCCAAACCTTTTACGTGTTGTTTTAAATATTGCGGTATAATTTCAGAGCAATTGGAATACTTGTGCACAAGTTATAATCCTGAAACTAAAAAAAATGCTTGTGTTCTGCCCCTTTTTAGCCCATAATTCCTTAACGGTTGGGACCATCATCTCCAAAATCGACCCAACCTTCGTTTTGTGGTATTGAACCTTCTGAAAAAAATTCAGAAAGATCTTAACACTTGGATAAAAGTTATCCGGAAACCAATATGTCTTTGGTCGCCGACGACGACATCATACCATTATACGATCCCAAAAAAAGTTGGGGTCGTATAAAACATTTGAAATCAGTTTTATCTCCGCATGTACATGTAGTATTAAAGTGTTCTACTACTAATCTATCATTGCTTCTAACTACATCCCTTACTACTTTCAAAGAATCTTTTTTAACTTTCGTAATTAACAGATTAAGCTTATGAAAATAATGGTATGAATTATTTCGGAGTGTTGAAAATCTTTAGATATTAAAGATAAAATACATGCTTTTGTTGGTCCTTTTAATTCTGTTGACAGTTATGATTTTCTGTTCTCTACACAACATATCCCCACAATTTTATCAAGAAAAAGATTTCATAATTGCTGAAATGCTCTTTTGAAAAAATCTCATTGCAAATTTACTTGCTGTAACTCGCTAAAAGCATTTTTGTAACGAAAAAGGAACGTATGCTAGAGACACTTACTGGAAATTCGAATATATATGATTGAACCTTGAAACGTGTCGGGAATAAAGTGTATCCATAGGTACATGTAGTTGGTATTCCCATGGGTACTAACTGTGTTCCATTGAAAGCAGATTTATTCCTGTATTGCTATGAATCTCAGTTTATGACTAAAATCAGTAAAGACACGTCATTGTTATATTTTGTTGATAGAATCAACAATACCTACCGTTGTTATCTACATGATATGTTTTTGTTAAATAATCTGAAGTTCTCTAAATATACAACCGAAACTTACTGAAACGAACTTACTTTATCTAAACCTACATAATTAATAAATACAAGCAGCTTTACCAGTTAACATGCCTTTATCATTGTGTATCGTGTGATCGTTGATATTCCTATGAGTACTAACTGTGTCCCATTGAAAGCAGATTTATTCCTGTATTGCTATGAATCTCAGTTTATGATTAAAATCAGTAAAGACACGTCATTGTTATATTTAGTTGATAGAATCAACAATACCTACCGTTGTTATCTAGATGATATGTTTTCGTTAAATAATCCAAAGTTCTCTAAATATACTACCGAAACTTACCCAAACGAACTTACTTTAACTAAACATACATAATGAATAAATACAAGCAGCTTTACCAGTTAACTTGCCTTTATCATTTTGTATCGTGTGATCGTTGATCAAGAGGTCATACCCAGGTCAACGAGAATATACAGAGTCAAAGCGGTTCACGAATGTAATTTTTTCTGACAATTTATTTCTGTAGTAATCTGTTGTATAGTATTGATTAATAGAATGTCAATCTAACCATTTATTATCATTAATTTACTGAAGAATCTCCCTGTTTGTTTAGTTCTGTTCCCGGTCAAATGATGTAAACATGATATTCATTATAACAGCAATAGTTCAATAAATCATAGTTTGGATAAAAAAAAAACACCACTACATCTAAGTTTAACAGCAGCAGTTGTCCTTTTCTTGTAAAACTCCATACTAAAACTTACGACAAAAGAGATTATTTTTCATTCCCTATTGTTAATTTTCCTGTTTTAGACAGCGCTATCTATCAATAAGGTGTTTTTATATCATAATTCGTTCGGTATGCCCGTATGTGTATAGATTTTAACGAACGTAATCAATGCATCACTGGTAAATTTTCGTTACTATAAATACTTAAAACGTTTACTAAATTCCTCCAAAGATACAAAGATTTGATTAGTAAAATTTGGCTGTACCGTTAAAAAACTTATTAAAAATTACATTTCACATTTGTGATCCGTGAAAACTCATCGAACCTTTAAACAAAGCTATTAGTAAGGGTTATTTTACAAATCTTCGAATATAGTTTTCATTGGTTTACATTGGTACAAATATCGATTTCGTCATCAGCAAATTAAAGCATAACTGGATTTGTATTCTTTTCAAACGGGATTTATAGAGACACACACACGTTCATTTTATCTATAAAGAAGTAAACTCTCCAACTATCCTTTTCGCTGTCGATACATTTATTTTTGGCATTGCACAAGTCATGTCTCCTTTGACTGTCCATTACGTCAAAATTAATTTTTAGTTACTGAGTGTTTTGGCTTTTAACTCGCTGTCAGTAACTGCGAATACTCTCAAATCGTACTTTCTTGTTAATTTGACCTGTTGACTTCTATTTGTAATGCTTTTATAATGTATCTGGTCTTTATACCAGCTTTGATTGTTTTGAGTTGTTTAGTGAAAGAACGTTATCTATATAGCGGAAATTTGTCACTCTTCGTACTATGAACATTAATATGATACTAAACCCCTAACGGGAAGGATTGTGCCTGAAGTTCATATGATGAAATCATAATCTTTCAGTCAGTTTAATTGAAGTCTGGAGCTGGCATGTCAGTTAACTGCTAGTAGTCTGTTGTTATTTATGTATTATTGTCATTTTGTTTATTTTCTTTGGTTACATCTTCTGACATCAGACTCGGACTTCTCTTGAACTGAATTTCAATGTGCGCATTGTTATGCGTTTATTTTTCTACATTGGTTAGAGGTATAGGGGGAGGGTTGAGATCTCACAAACATGTTTAACCCCGCCGCATTTTTGCGCCTGTCCCAAGCCAGGAGCCTCTGGCCTTTGTTAGTCTTGTATTATTTTTATATTAGTTTCTTGTGTACAATATGGAAATTAGTATGGCGTTCATTATCACTGAACTAGTATATATTTGTTGAGGGGCCAGCTGAAGGACGCCTCCGGGTGCGGGAATTTCTCGCTACATTGAAGACCTGTTGGTGACCTTCTGCTGTTGTTTTTTATTTTGGTCGGGTTGTTGTCTCTTTGACACATTCCCCATTTCCATTCTCAATTTTACATTAGTTATTTCCTTTTTCCTTAAATACTGTTCCGGCACATGTACATGAAGAACACGAAGTGTTATCGAGCACCAAACGTATTGTTTTATTGATGATATTCACCCCACATTTACCAAGTTTTAGATTTTTTTAATTTTCATACAAGAAATATTTCGGTATTCTAAATGGATGATTATAAGAACACTTAACAACAAAATGTTTTGCATTTACCCGTGTACACTATGACGGTTTTTCTTTTTTATTAAAGTTGATGCTTTTCTTAAAAAGTTTAACATTTCACAGCGGTTTTATACTTGTATTTTCATTGTCCATCCCTTATTTTTATAAACTATGTGTTAACATATAGTATCACATATCAAATGAACTGTCTGTGTCATTTTTGTCTTTTCTGGATAGTTGTCTAATTGGCAATCATACCACATGATTTTTATAATATCGTTCATGGTGTGTTAATTTGTGTTACTCCGTTTCTTAATTGAGTTTTGTCATTTCAATTGATATTTTATAGTTCGGTTCGTCTTTCTATGTTGTGATGTTATACTATAGTTACTGATATCATTAAAGGTTTAATCCCACTGCAATTTTTTTAACCTGTCCTAGGTCAGACATCTTATATTCAGTGGTTGTCGTGTGTTTATGTGGTTTATGTTATGTTCGACTTATCTCATATATATGTCATGATAATTTCCGTAATTTGACTTGATGATAACTATTGTGCTTTTGATGTGTATTGTAGTGTTCTCGTTTGAAATACTGTTTTCTCTTTTAATTTATACTTTGCGCAACTGGAGTTACACGTGTATAGATTCCCTTCGCAAACCTTTTCATGTCCTGCCTCCAGTACGAGGATTGTATGTGTTCCTGTCTCACGTGTCCTGTCTGTTTCTTTCTCATGTACGATTTAGTTTAACCTATATATCTCCGTTTTACTAGAGATGGTGAGCTATTGAAATTTTGTATTTGTTCTACTTTACCGTCAGTAGTACTATCTTTAATATGTTTAGATGTTAAGTTTTTATAATAGTCATAGAAAGGTTCAATGAATTACAATTAATGATGTTAGAACAGCGGTATACTACTGTTGCATTTATCTACAACAAACAACCTAAGAAAAAAAAATGATGGAAAGGGCGCAACTGCTTATATCAATACATAGAAGTATACGCAGACCGGACGTATAAGCGTACTAATGCATTCACGCAACAAAATTAAGACTCGAAGTACAGATATGCAGTTACTGGAAGTTAATGACAACTAATTCAAAGCCAAAAATAGCATATAAAAAAATATGCATCTAAGACTTACGTACACATTCAATATACAATGCATTTAATATAAGGAGTCAATGGAAAACATAATATTTGTACTGCCAAAATACAGGTGTCGACAGATTGTAGAGCCATGGATGTCATATGCCTTAAACACATATATAAATGAATTGTAATTTACTATTAACAAAGTCGATATTATAAAAACGAAGTCTAAAGAATGAATAACAGTGTTGTAGAAAAAAATAAGGAATAAGTGTATTTAAAGAATCAATATGCGGATCGTATCTAAACTTGCCGTCTCAGTTAAACTTATCTCCGTAAAAATAAGATGTGATATACTGTTTAAAATACATTTTCTATTTATGTCATCCGATCGACAATGTCGGGTGACATATTGCTTTTCCTCTGTTTCTTTTTCTGTATTATTATTATTTATTATTATTATTATTATTATTATTATTATTATTATTATTATTATTATTATTATTATTATTATTATTATTATTATTATTATTATTATTATTATTATTATTATTATTATTATTATTATGGCACCCTCAACGGAGTTGGGTTGTCGTATTGTTATTCTACGTTTCTTTTTTTTCTTCTTCTTATTTTACTTGCTACACATTTTGTCCAGGCGATTTCTCGAAATCCAATGGATCAATGTTGATGGAATTCTACTATAGTGAGGACCCCCATGTCAAGTTGAGCACGAAGAATGGAATGGTTTAATAAGTGTTTCTCATTTCTTGTGGTTTTTTTTTATAAATTAGACCGCTTGTTTTCCCGTTTGAATGGTTTTACATAAGTAATGTTTGGGGCCCTTTGTAGCTTCCTGTTCGGTGTTCCGTGTTTAAGACCATACCGTGACATATGATAGTCCGAGACCACAATTATTTCGTAGTGCATTTCTTTTAGAACATAAATGAAAAAAAAAATCCCACCCGCGCTTTCTCAAAGAAACTGTTACAGTGTGTTGTACGACTTTTGGGACAAATTATATCAAAATTATAGAAAACTTCATCGTCCCTAACTCAAAATATCGGGAATTTTATGTTTAGGGCGTTTTGAAATCTTTTGACAGCTTCCGAAGTGCTAGTTTTAAACCTTTTTAAGCTGGACCAAATCATTACTTTCCTTTTAAATTCTGGACTCAAATTTTTTAAGTGTCATTCCCCCCCCCCCCCTTACTTGCAATTTAAGGCATTAAACATGGAGAAATAAGTTTGAAAGGAGTATAAAAACTAATGGCAAGTAACCCACTGTCAACACTAGGGACTATATTTTTTGAAACACGAAAATTAAGGGACGACAATGGTGGTCTCGGACCTAATGGTTTACTCTTATATATTGTTTCTTGGATGGAGAGTTTTCTCATTGGCACTCGTATCACATCTTCCTATATCTATAAAACATAGGAAAGGATTCATAATAAAATTATTCCTTGGATGGAGAGTTTTCTCATTGGAACTCGTATCACATCTTCCTATATCTATTAAACATAGGAAAGGATTCATAAAAATTATTCAATTACAATGTAAAATGTTATAAAAACTAAACATCTAAACATAGTAAAGATAGTACTACTGACGGTAAAGTAGAACAAATACAAAAACTCAATAGCTCACCATCTCTGGTAAAACGGAGAAATATAGGTTAAACTAAATCGTACTAGAGAAAGAAAAATGGACGTACAGACAGAAACACATAAAATCCTCGTACTGGAGGCAGGACATGAAAAGGTTTGCGAATGGAATCTATACACGTGTAACTCCAGTTGCGCAAAGTATAACTTAAAAGAAGAAACAGTATTTAAAACGAGAACAGTACAATACACATCAAAAGCACAATATTTATCATCAAGTCGTATTACTGAATTTAGAATGACATATATATGAGATACTTTGAACAAAATTCCATGGTAATTGAATTCATCATAGATACCTTAGGTACTAGTAAACAATAATTGTATCAAAAATTTAAAAAAATCGGAATGGGCATTTAACTAATTCGTGACAAAAATACTTATCTTAAAACAAATGCATGAAATAAATCGTCATAAAACTGTTTTTTTAGTTAAAAAAAAAACGGTCTAGAGTTTTTAATTTCATCTACAACGGAATCATAACGACGTCTGATCCCTGTTTTGTGGCAAATGCAAATTTAATTAATGTTATTCTAAAGTATCATGATTAAGAAAGCAGACTGTTTAACTGATCAAAGCAATCGAAGGGTCATTCCTGTCAAAAACAACCATCCAATATTTGCATTTCATAGGCAGAAATCTAGTGCGCAATTTTTTATGAAAACTATACGTTTCGGAAAGTGACCTTACAATAATATCAGATTATTACATGGCATTTTTCATTTCAGATGAATTATCAGCCAATATTTACCATATTGACCCTTTTAAGTAGTCAAGTAGAAGTTAACAAGAATGTGTCCCCAGTACACGAATGCTGCCCTACCCGTACTATCATTTACTATGTTCAGTGGACTGTGACATTGGGTAATAACTCCAATTTGGCATGAAAATTCGAAAGATCATATCATAGGGAACATGTGTACTAAGTTTGAAGACGATTGGACTTCAACTTCATCAAAAACTACCTTGACCACAAACTTTATCATGAAACGGGACAGACGGACGGACAAACGGACGCAAAGACTAGAAAAACAAAACATAATGCCCCTCTACTATCGTAGGTGGGGCATAAAAAAAGTGAAAAGTTTACGGACCTTGGACATCCGATATAAAATATTTATAGCATATGCATGCACAGAGGAGACACACAACAGAATAATATATTTTCATATTGACGATAGCAAAAATTTTCAAAATATAATGAACATTGATTGAAAAAGTCAACACTTGTAAAGTTCCTTTCTTAATAATGATGGAAACGATGAAAACCCCATTATTGTATAATTTATTTTTACATTAAATATTATATATTTTCCTTTTTCCTTAAAATTGTTTTGTACTCCACTTTGTAATGTTTTTAACTAAAATATGTCGTTGATGCGTTTTTTTACAGTATTTGCAGAGTACCGCCAGAATGCCATGCGATAATGTTCAGGAAAGGCATGTGATAATTGCATGTGCAATAATGACCCAATCATGCCGCTAAACACCATTTCGTAAAATATGATTTAATACTATTTTCATGCGGTAAAATTAAAAGTAAAATACGTCTTGATTATACGAAAACTCTTAAATGAAAGTGCGAAAAAAAACCAACTAATATTAAAGACATGATTGAACAATGTATGCACAAGTAGTTCTGTTTCTAAAGTTTTGTACTTAGGGAAACATAATTGTGTAATGAAGAAATTGTTTGTTTCTGAAAGATTCGCCACATCGGCGACTAAATGTTTCCCGATTATTTAGAGAACCATTTTTCTAGATAGATGAAAAACAATCATATCTTTTATTCAAACTGAATAATTTCGTTTTCCAGAATACATTCTTTCAACGACAAGAAACGTTTTATTTTCTCTGGAAGTGGAAGTGTTGAAATCTTTGTTTCAATCTCAGAACCATTTGATACCAGTAGGAGTTGCTGTCGAATTAGTTTTCTACATATTGTTGTTAAAAGTTTAGGACCCTTGTCAACAGTCTGCAAAAATGATTTGAATTCTGCCTTTTTTGCCTTAACATCATGCCGTTTATAGATGCTGTAATTCATTGTGTTATTTTCAATTAAATCAAGCTTTGAGACATCAAAGGCATCAAACCATTCTTCCTTCTCCACATCCCATCCACTACGTAGCAAATATTCCGCAGTTTGGAAAAGTCCGTTACTAATTAACAAATACAAGGCAGATTTATTCCTGTTTCGATAGTTCCTGAAAGGCGTTAAAGAACAGTGAATATTACAAGGTTAACAGTAAGATATCGAAATAGTTAATCTCATCAAAATTCATGCATATATAATTTATATTATCCTGCTGGATGAAATTTAAACCTACTACACAGTGTTTCATTTTCCTTTCAAATTCAATTCCATATCCAATTTATTTATTTTCCAAAAAGTGTTTTAAATACCAATCCTGGGGACGCTAACCTGGAGCGACTTTTATATTAATTGAAGAACCTATAATAAGTAAGTTGTATACTTACAATGGTGCATGTACTGTAAATGATGAACTTTCATAGAATTGTTCAATTGTGTCAGTTATTACAGGACATAAATCTGCACCTCCACAAACGAGTACATTCAATAAGGACAAATCTACCGTGTAAGTGCCACAATTGTTTGCCCTTGAAAAAAAAGCAGCATTTGTCATTTCTTTGATCATATTTTCCACGACAATATCCAGAGGTCTTTCGCCTAAGATGGATGCTACATTTAAATTTGATCCATGTTTCACGAGAAGAGTTGTTATTGCATATCTATCTTTCGAATGACCTATGAAAATACAATAGTGATTTAAAATAAATATAAACACGAATATTTATAAATAAGAAATGAGTAACATTCATAGTTAAAATAAATTAAAACTAAGTACAAGAGTTAAGTTTTTTTAATCAAAGGCTTTCAAGTTAAGAGGGTATAATCGAGTGTATTTTTTTTTTTTGAAGTAATCATACTTTATTGATATTTTTACATTTGTTAGTGGATACATCAAATACCGGTACCTTATCCCGGCCTCGTTAACCGTTAGTAGCATATAATTAATTTGATTAGTATTTGTTAGTTTCTTTAACTGTGACATATACATTCATAAATCATTGTAAATTATAATATATCCAAAGAATAAATAAATAAAAAACAGTGTATTTTTGGTACGAGGTCTGCGAAGTTGATCAGCTTTTCAACATCAAAATTAAACAATGCAGCGGTTTTGTTATACATTATATACATTTGGTGTGTACTGATTATTTGTAATTGGCTTTACGATATGTGTAAGTACTCTTGTATAGATGAATTATATTTGTTGTATTCTATTGATTTTTTATGGAACTTTAAATCGAGGAATAATAACCATTAACATTAATTTTTAACCCAACTACCTTATGCGGGGTTCACACATTGCCGATTACTGCTCCCGTTTGAGATCAGACAGCGATACGAAACGAAAAGTTAAAAAGTCGGATTACTATCCTTAATTATCTGGAATGTCCTATCATTGTCTGATCGCAGTCGTTTTAGTTCGTAACAGATTCCTACGGGTCGGGAAGAGTCCGAATAGTTCGGCGAAGCACCCCGACAGTTAGGTGCGTCCCGTAACATTCGGGGAAACTCAGCCGATTTAGTATAGTCGGATCACAATCGTGCCTATGTCGTGACAGATTCTGCTATATCGGATCACAATCCTTACAATGTTCTGTGTATTCTGGACGGTGTCCTGTGGAACGGGAATGATCTGGAGAAATTTTTCATTGCTGTTTTTCTGCCGTTTGAGTCCAGATTGCATCGAGATCTTGTCGATTGCGAACCGTTTTTGCCGAAACCTTTCCGGAACAGTCCCGTTATTAATACGAAATTCGTCAATAATACCCACGTCAGAGTCTCGACAATTCGACTGAGACCAGACAAAGCCGTTTGCAATGCAATAGAGCGGACCGTAATATATAGGATTACGTTCCGACAGTACCTGCTGATCCCGATTATGCCGACAGTTTTCGAACGGATAACTACCATCAGCTTCGGTTCACTGTCTAGTCACTGTCTGATCTCTGTCGGGTTACATTCGGTCGAATCGGGACGCAGTCGTAACAGACTCGGTCGAAATTTACCTAGTGAAAGATACAAATTGGATTAGAAGCGGATTGAGAACGGGATGATCGGGATAACTTCGCTTGGAAACGGTTGAATATCGACGCTTCCTGAACAATATCTGCTTGTTGTCGTGATTAAATTATTTGTTTAACAAATTTTAATTGGAGTTTGAATTTCCATCCACGATTCACAGGATCTTGATCAGACTTTTGACAAATTTTAATCGGGAATGGTCCTGTCAAGGACGGCAGTAAAAATCGTGAATGTGTGACCCCAGCTTAACATACGGCTAAATCATTTGCAAACTCGCCATGCATATATTTGTACGGTGCAATTTCTGTCAAATCGAAGTAATGGTCAAAGACGGACAATTTGTTGTTTCACAAGACGTACGCATTTGTTGCATATTCTGTCTTTTGAATAATTAAAGTCTATTTGGAAATATGAAAATATAAAAAAAAAAAATTTGAACAGTGACTATTAATAAGTTGCCAAACGCACTTTAAATCGAAAATAAACTGACAACACCATGGCTTAAAATGAAAAAAAGACAAACAGACAAACAATATTACACATAACACAACATAGAAATAAAATTATTAATGACTAATATTTCTGTAACATCTACATGTTCTAGTGTTGATAAAACGCATTTTAAATACTAGTATATGATAAAGGCGACTTTCTGTTGTTACATGGCTATAGTATAAGTCAAATCGAATAAGATAAAAAAAACTAATTTCTCAATTATGAAATGTTTATGAAAACACAGTGACTAAGTCAGCATCCTTTCTGTACGTAAGTGTCCATAACAAAACATTTTCTTTATCAACAAAATATACATTATGTAGCTCGAGTTAAGTAATATTACTCTTATAACCAATTCCAGTGCAACGGACCGCTCCTATGATAACTCCGCCATTTTAACACCTTAACCTTTTTCACAAATAAGTTAACTTCACTTACCGATGTTACAGGCATAATGAAGAGCTGTTTTCTTAAAATTGTCACACCCATTTACGTCGGCTCCATACTTGATGAACTCTTCAACAAGAAGGATGTTTCCGTTTTTAATACAGTCAATTATATTAGATCCCTCTATTCTACGTCTATTTGGATCCGCCCCTTTTTGGAGCAGTGAAGATATAAGCGAAAGAAAACAACTTTTATTTCCGTATATCTGCAAACTCTCCAATAAATTTTGAAGGCAGCATCCTTTCTTTGGACTTGCTCCGCTCTTCAAAAGAATGTATCCTATTTCAACATTTCTTCCTGTGTACAAAAAACAATACTATTACGGAATGACTGTAAAAAAAAATCTGTCTATGAAGAAATAACATAATTTTTTTTTAGTGTACACTGAATTACTCGCGTAGCGGGTTATTTAACAGTAAGCACCACATTTTCTATGTTATTTCGAATAGACAAAACAATTATTACAGTCGTTTCTTATAATTTAATTCTAAATTCCATTTTAAACCGTAGAAAACCATGAATAAACGTTCATGATGTCACGGTCACATGACTTAAGTATGTCTATGAGCTGATAACAAAATAACGTCAGCCAATTAGAAGACGCGTTACATACAAAACTAAATTATTACAATATAATAATGGCAAATTGTTTTAATCATGACATTAAGTGTTGGTGCAGACTAACACAAGAGGATAGCAGAATAGCGCAGTGAAACAGGGTTGAATATGGCAACATTCCTATCAAAGTATAAAAATAATCACAAGGCAACTTATGGATCGTCAACACAAAAAGGAAATTCCGCACCAGGAGATGGGCTTCAGTTGACCAAAATAGGGGCCGGTAACAAGAAATTTTATTAAGAGAGATCGTAAGTATTGAATTAAGGGGAAGAAGAGATAATTCTAAGATCACTCAAAGAGTGTAAATCAAAGCTCCCTCATGTTGTTCGTAGATCGCTCTGATTTCTCTCTTGAGTTGCATCGTAATAGTTTTCAAGTTATGAGTTCTTAATAATTTTCTGGTGTCTCCGTTTTTGGTTCCTCGCAAAGAAATTAGAATCACCTTAAATGAATTATAGAAACGTTTTAATGAACGATTAAATGCGCATAACAGTCAACTAACCATTTAACCTAAGGAAAACAATTGGCCGCAGACCACCATTATTCTTCCGGCCCTTTTTTGATAAAAGTAAAATTGAATCCAAAAATTTGCACTGCTTCAAGCATGAAATTATTTTAACTGCTTATAGAACATTATTATTTTAATAAACATATGCTTGTCTCAGTACAATCCTTTGAGGTACCTATTATTCACCAGGCCAATGGTAGGATTTGAATCGAATATAAATGACGAGCCTCAAATGACGTAGGATTATTTTTCTATCCTACCGTTCATTTCGGTCAAATCACTACTAGAACAGTTTACTTTTATAATTTGTAATTTCGATGGAGAGTTGTCGCATTGGCACTCATACCACGTCTTCTTATATATTTTTCACTTTAAACAATATTTTTTTTTCACATTTTAAAAGCCTTCTTACAAAAAATAAAATCACAAAAATACCGAGGAATATTCAAACCCGAAATTAAGTCCTTAACCAAATGGCAAAATCAAATGATTAAACACATTAAACGAATGGACGACACTTGTCATATTCATATGATGGAATGAACCTGGTTTAAAGTGCTGAACCTCTCACTTGTATGACATAAAATTGAGAAAGGAAATGGTGAAGGTGTCAAAGCGACAAAAATCTAGTCAAATTCCATGATATTGATAACGATTCGTGAACAAAAAAGACACAATAGGCAAAAATGTAAAAAAAAAAAACCGGTATACAACAACAACACCCAACCCACTTAAAACTGAAGATGATTTTAGATGATTCGGAAGGGTAAGCAAATTCTGCTCCACGTGCGGCGCCCATCGTGTTGCTAATTGTATTACAAAGCCAGTAAATAATTGGGCAACCAACTCATGATGGCTTCCGTAAAATTTAAGAAGTGATGATGTATACTTCACCATTTGGAACTCTTAATTTAAAATTGAAAAAGGTCACACATTTCTCCTTGCTTTATATTTAACACTTCCGTCAACAAGCCAAAATTATGATGATTTACAAAAAAGAGAAACTACCATCCTCCACATACATGGCCAAGAAAACACTGATATATAACTTCCTATTCAGATGAATTAATAATTATAATAAAAAAAGTTCTAAGGTTGAAGTATTAACTTTTTTAAGCAACTTGTTCTAATATTAACAAATGAACGTACAGCTAAGAGCAGTCGGGACCACTCTTACAAAAAATGTCAAGTAAAGATATTGCGAATTGTTCTTGGTGCACCCCTAAGTTGCTAAGTTTGTTTTAAGAACACTTAATAACTGACCAAAATTTAAGAATGATTTTGTGTTACCGGAATTAGTAAGAATGCTTTAATGTAGACGTAAGAATCGTTCTTAAGTCATGCACTTTTGCAAAACATTAAGGGGTGTCAATCATTCTAAGATAGGTCTGAGGTAGGGTCTTGTTACATTCTTAAATATTAAGAACCCCGTTAGACGTTCTTAAGACATACGAGTGCTTCTTGTTACCGGCCCCAGAATAGTAAACAGGTATACTAATTTATCGAAACGGACAGTTCACTTAACTCCAAAAATGTCTATGTACTGAAATAAAAAAAAAAAAACTAATGATTGCAAGAGGTCACATCTCAATTAAAGACTAAATTTAAAATAGCTTTTATACAATTGCCCAGAAGATGTATATCGTTTTCCGTATGGTTAGCATTGCGATGTGGTAAAAAGGCTAAAAATACTTTGGTAAAATATAATAAAACATGTTTTTTAACAGATGGGAAAGCTGACTTTCTTCATTTTTTGTTTTAAGGTTTTGAGACTTTTTTTTTTTTTTTTTTAGTATGATAACTTTTTTCCAGTCAGATTGAAGTCACATTTTCAAGTGGAGCGCAACGAATCGAGTTTTGAGGATCAAAGAAGGTCGGGAGATACTAAAGGGACATTCAAACATTGTAAAATGAAAACTGACAATGCCATAGGTCAAAAAGTAAAAAGACCGATTCGCCGAACAAGTACGTATTTTCGCTTATAGAACGTGTTTTTTCTCGTTGTGTTAAAGTCCAGCTAGTGGCTTTGGACTGGGCGTAAGTTTTACTGATGTAATATCCGTTTCACTAAGATAATGGTTATTCACATAATCTTGTTATTACAATCGGTTCCTTTATTCCGAATGTGACCTATCGAATTAGATTTATAACCGGGTTTGTAAGAATATAAGCAACACGACAGTTGCCACATGTGGAGTATGATTTGCTTCCTTCGGGAGCACCAGCGATTACCCCCGGTTTAAGCTGAATTCGTGTTACTCAGTCTTTAGTTTTCTAGGTTGTGTTTTGTATAATATTGTTTGTCTATTGGTCGTTTTCATTTTTTACCATGGCATTGTATGCTTATATTGGACATGAGCGTGAATGTCCCTCTTTTCTTGTCTCATTGACACATTCTCCGTTTGCATCGGAATTTTATTACAATACAAAAGAATGTTTTATATCGTTTAATAACTTATTCTTGATTTAGATAAAGCTGTGCATAAAAGAAATGTTAAGTAAGTTGAAAAAAAGTAACACACATAGATGATTCAACTGACCAGAAGAACAGATATAGCTCAATACTGTCTCGTCTAACTTATCAGAAAGATTGAGATCCGCTCCATACTTCAGGAGAACATTGAAAATTTCCTCAAATGAGTTGACATCTGAATCGGTAAAATAATGTCCGGTGTACCTATTAACTAAAGAGAACAATGCAGATTTTCCTGATTCATCCACCAAGTTAACATTTAGACCGTTTTCAAGCAGCAATTGTGTCAGGGAAAGTTTACTATCTGAAAAAAAGAAGAAATTTTGACTTTTTTTTAAAATTGTACTTCTTAATAGATATTCTATAAAACGTCTGATAAATATCAACTATAATTTTTCGTCCTACCAAACAAAACATTTATTTCACTGGATCACTAAAGATTACAGGTAGGTCTTTTCAATTCTGAGCACCTTAAATATATGGCAGCACTCCTTTTGCGCCAATTACTGTTTTTCAGGGGTATCATTTGCGCCAAATCTTTTTTTTTCAAATGTATCAATTGCGCCAGTTTTCGGAACTCATTTGCGCCAATTTACCTGAACACATATTGATCGTACATTTTAAGAGTAATATATATTTAGTATCATTTTTGTCTGAGTGGAAATCTTGCACATACACATGAGACAGACCCACAAAAGCTAGAGCGTCAAATACTATGAACAGCATGCAAAAGAAAAGCTACAAAAAATATATCCGAAAAACCAGCTAAGATCATGTGTACGGAGCTTTTTCATCATGAAGAGGAACATCTACAGAAAAATGACTCGACGTGCATAAGACAGTCTATGTACAGAGAGAGAAGATAACTGTACCCTGCCCAACCAAAAGTTCAGTAGAATTTCAAGAAATTTAAAGTGAAGAAGTAGTGATCACAAATATAGAAGAAGAGTTTGTTTTAGAAAATGATATTGAAAGTGCAAATTTAGTGGATGTAAGAATCTAGATGTGTTTTTTTAATTCAGTAGTTTCTGTGATTGGTTTGTTGTGTCTTTGACACATTCCCTCTTGCTGTTCTCAATTTTATAGATACGTATGTCAATAACATCCCTATATATATATAATTAGAAACAACATTTAAACAAGATAGTGATACATTATTACAAAATTGATTACCTATGTTCATGTATATTAATTGTCTTTACCTGTTGCCCATGTATTTTCATATATAATGTGAAGGCTACACTTTCCTCTTCTATTTGTTGCATTTATGTTTGCTGAAGCATTTAAGAGAAGTTTTGAAGTCATAACATCTCCTGTCTCCAACGCAACAAATAAAGGTATATGATCCCTGGAATGTTCATTGGGATCAGCTTCGTTTCGAAGTAATGTTTTTACCAGTTGATACGTTACTGATTCAACGTTGTTAGTTCGTATTCTTTGCCCAGCAACCATAGCAAGGTAGAGTACAGACTCATTGCGTAAGTTCAAACCCAGTTTTGCACTGTTATTTTCTAACAATATTTTAATAACATCGCATATATTCTCCTTTGCTAAAAGATAAAAAAAAAGTTGAATATTTCTATCAATATAAAAAGAATTAAAGACATTTTTTTTACAGAAATTTGTCTTGGTAGTTAAGACTTCGATATCCCAATTTGAGTTTACGGCCAATGCATATGCTTTCACGATGTTTCATATAAAAGAGACAAAAGTGTCGTTATTGGATGGTCGTTATCCGTTATAACGGATGCAGATGAGGATAAGATCGTTATGCTAAGCAGTTTCATTTTAACATGTATACCTTTATTCTTAACACAACAAAAAATCAATGTCAACACACATGCATATATTTGATTTTCAAAGATTAAAATCATGCAAGATACGTCGCCCCTTAATGTCGTCTTTATGGTTTAAAAGAATTTATATAATCAACAAGACATAATTATAGCACTGCTCAAATAGACCCCCTAAAAAAGACATCCACACACAGCGGTGCAAACCATAAAAGATTATTAAAGACTAAGCACTGTTAAGTTTACTTCAATTTCGATTACACAAAGATCATCATGCATCTATAAAGGCATATGCATGTGTGTGAAAATGAACATTTTCAACGGTTTTTTTTTCATCAAGATAAAGTTCCATAACTCTGTATTACTAACAACTGATACAATTAACAATACAAAAAGTTATATCGTGGCAAAAAAGGTTTTTTTTTAAATCGATATAACTTATTTTTTAGTTACAGAGTGTTAAAGAGAGAGAGAGAGTTATAGATAGATGTTCAGTTAATCAAAAAAGAAGTATATGATAATTTTATTGTTCTATCTAGCCACAACATTATCCAATTACTTACGATGTTTTAAACAGATATGAACCGCTGTATCACCTTTTTCGTTCTGATCATATAGTGAGACACTGTCCAATTTTAACAGCACACCAATAGTTGACAGGTATCCATTCTTAGCAGCTAAATGTAATGGCCCATTTCCTTCTTTATCTTTCACACAGCATGCTCCATTTTGTATAAGGAAAGATGATATTTCTGATATGTCTTTATCGTTTGTTACAGAGCCATATTCACGTATCCCTCCAAATGTCAATAATGACGATAATATGGAATTGTCTACCGAATCAATTCTTTTCAAAGAATGTTCAGATTCAATAAAGAACCTTAAAAAGTCTAATCCACCATCTAAAGCTAAAGGGTTTAAAGGGAAGACTTATTGAAAATTTCAAAATACGATAATATATGTATCATGTTTAAAATGTAGCTCAGCAATGCAAAATAAAAACATATACATTAACTAGAATATGTGTAACACTATGCAGTGATCGAAAGTATTGAAATTATTAAATATAATTTCTAAAGTTTATAAATGTATGTATTATTGTTAAACTACAAACGTGACTTTCTATTTGTAAATGTTTTAGTCTAAGGGATATTCAAGTTTATGACAATTGCTTTTTCATTCAGCAACGTGTGGTCATCGTATTTAATTAGACTTTAATAGTTTGGCTTTAATTAACCTAACGTTAAGTATATGAGGCCAAAAGTAATGGTCACTGTTTAGAAACATTTTATTTGTGGCTTTGGGCTTTTTAAAAGTAAGTACCTGTCAAAGGTAGAAACAAACAACATTCTTTTTAAATTCAAGTCACGTGTGTAGATGTATAAAAGAACTGTCCCTAACGAGACAGTTCAGATTGTAACTAGGCACTGAATAAAAATAAGTTCCTCTTTAGCCATTGGTTTTATAGTGCCACATATAGGGTTGTTTTGGTGCCGTGACCAGGATCTTTACTCTTGTCAGAAAAGGTAAGACAGATGTTTGCATTTTTAAAACCGTTACTTTCTCACCATGGTTGAACAAGAGGGACAACAATTTGGGGTAGCATTTCAAAATTTTTCACATCAATTACAAGGCTTATCAATAAAGTTAGGGGCTCAAGGAGTAAATCAGATTATTCCAACATTTTCGGGCGATCAAACTGAATTCAAAAATTGGATGAAAGCAATCGAAAAATATGCTATGTTAACAAACTTGGAACAAAACGATACTAAATTAGAAGCTTATCAGTCAAGCACAAGCTCGGTAAGCGATTTCATACATAGATCTAAGGATTGTAGAACAAGAAAACAAGAAAATGCTTTTAAACAAATTTCAAAGTTAAACAAAGTAATAGAATGCTGGAAATGTAGAAGAAGAAAATAGATATCAGGGAAATTAGGACGCTCTTTTTGTTTCCGAGCCGACAAAGAGAGAATTAACAAATCAGTAACGACAAAAACTTATACAATAAATTTATCAGGAAATCCTAATAGTTGCATCATAAATATTAATAGACAAAAAGTTTAGATCATTAGTTGATTCTGGCGCGGAAGCGTCTTTGATGCATTTAAATGTTTATAAATCTTTAGCTAAATTGCCAAAATTAAATAAAAAGACAGTTCAACTGAAATCAGTAAATGGACATTCTCTTAACGTTTTAGGGTGTATAGAAATAGACCTTTATATAAGAAGTACAAAAATATCACGATTATTTTAATATGTGGTTTCCGACATGAACAGAAATTTAATACTAGGTCGTGACTGGCTTGTTAAAAAATGGAGTAAGGCTTTAGTTTGATTGAGGAATGTTGAGAGTAGGAAATGATTATGCTAATTTAGAGTAAGATACTCATATATCAAGTATTTCAAGACTTTCAAGACTTTCTAAAGTACATGCACATCTTAACTACACTCATTAAAACGTGGGATAATCCAAAATCAAATGAAATTAAAAAGTTAAGAAAAAAGCAGATTCGATGCTCCACCGGAATCGAGCGTAAGTGAAACAGAGGTCGACAATGAAGCAAATGAGACAGCCGAAAATAGGATCTCATTTCAAAATCGGTTATACAGAAAAAATAATCATATGAGTGAGACACATCTTCGGATGGAGATGAGATTCCTTTAATGGATTTAAAGGAGCGAACAAATACATGTATTCGTAATAAAAGCTTAAATAGTAAAGACGTTTTAAGTAGTGAGACTGATGAGGATGATAGAATTCCTTTATTGGAACGGATATTAAATTCTGATGCGCGCGACGAGTTGGATGTTACCGACATTTTTTCATATGGAGAAAGTATATCAGTTTATTTTGTAAAAGTAAAATCTGTATGTAAACAGAGTATAAATAACGATATTTTGTGGTTGCACCATGAGAGTAAGTGTGCTCAGCACAAGACGCAACTATTTAAAATCATTTTAAGGTTTTATAACCAGAGAAATAAAAATTAGGTATTTTGTTTAATTGTAGGAAATGGGACGGACGGCTGGACATATAATTCTAACACTTCTTTTTGGTTTTGGCGAGCTGGCTTTCATATCTGACAATATTGTATTTGACAAAGTAAATACTGTTACCACCACAAGGTCGAAATGGTTGGTAACCTTCATAATTGATTTAAAACCTTTTGAAGGATTTTTGAACAGAATTTCCCATGACATGGTAAAATCCTCCGCATTAGCACAAACTGTTTTGAGACGTTATGAACAACCTGGAAAAGAACACTTTTATAATACTTTTTCAAATTTGGAACAAGAATTTAATCTGTTAATGGACATGCATCGTTCGATAACTGATACATTCGACGATTTCAAAACTTTACATCGACACAAACGTTCTGTTTTGCCGTTTATAGGTAGTGCAATGAGTTTTTTGTTTGGTACATTGACAGAAGACGATATTAATTTAATTAAGGGCAACGTTCGTACATTGGCACAAAATCAAAAGCAAATTTCACACATTTTGACTGAGAATCTATCAATTTTAAACGTAACTAGGCTAGAGGTATCTCAAAATAGAGACGCCATTAATAAATTATCAAGGGGGTTGCAAGATTTAGACATCCGAGTGGTTAATATAACTGAGGCTATTGAAAAGCAAATAATAGATTTGGAAAACTTTGTGCAAATATATATTCAATTATATTTAATAACTGGGGATTTAAAACAATTAATCCAAAGAGGACTTTTCTATTTAGAGCATATAAAAAAGATGAGTTAAGCATGCTTTCATTGGGCCATCTTTCACCAAGTACAATAACACCAAATAATTTACAAGGTCTTCTTATCGAGATAAAAGATAAACTTCCAAAATATTTAGAATTGAGTAACGATCCAAAAGAAAACCTGTGGTTCTTTTATAGGTTCTTGACATGTTCCACTACCCTGTATGACAGTAGAATATTAGTTTTCATTTCAATACCTCTTCTCGATTCAAATAATAAATTTGAAATTTATCAGGCATTTAATTTACCAATGCCCATGCAAAAGAATCATACAAGTATAGGTATGGTTGCAAAATACGATTTGGATGTAGAATACTTTGCAGTTGATGCAGAAAGGTCAAAATATGTATTGCTTAAACAGCAAGAAATTCAAACATGCACAAACAACTTTACGAAATTTTGTAAAATTATAAGTCCTGTGTATCCTATTAATTTAAGTTAAAATTGCATAACTTCTTTGTTCCTAAAGAAACGAATTGATATTGAAAAATATTGTCGTGTCGTAGTTGAACCAAATTCAGTTCTTCCAATGGCAAGTTATATATCGTCTGGTTCGTGGTTAGTTACCACTAACACACCCTTACGCTTTGCCATTGTTTGTGAAAAAAATAAGCAAAAGACAACGTTTACTAAAATAATTAACCCTCCTTTGAATATTTTAGCGTTAAATGAGACATGTACCGCGACTAATGACTATCTTACGCTTTTGCCGTTTTATAGTAGACAATCTTCATATACTCTTGAGGATGATCCATTTACGAAAGTTATTCAAAATAATGCGAAAACTTTGGAAGCCATTTCATGACTCCTTACCAAAGTTTAACTTGACTGAGCTACCAAAAGAGTTGAAAAATATTAAAGAAATCCCTATGGATAATCTGATTTACCAATTGAAAGATTTACAAACCATACAAGAAGATTCAAGTTTTCCAAATTGGGTGTATAACGTAATTTATCTAGTAATTTCTCTTTTGTTAGGTATTATCATTTTCATATTATGTAAATATAGAAATAAATTACCTTGTTCAGTCAAACGAGGAAGTGGTTGCAAGATGCAGAATGTCGCCCCTAAGTATGACAGAGTGAGTAAACTGGTGTCGGCTAAGACCGAGGGTGATGTTAACACCTCCAGAGATGTTCCCTCTGCACCAATGTTAGACAACTCAAAGGAAGAAGTGGCTAATAATTTATATCCACTGCTAAAATTAGCAGAACACACAGTGCGAATATAAATTGAAGTAATAGCATAACACACAACGTGTAAATACTGAAGTACTATTCGATTATAACAAACAATGTTTTAAAACACTATACGATCACATATATTGACTTTATATTTATTCATATATATACAAACATGACAATTAACTGTTCTTTATACATTGTATATACAAATGGCGGAGTTATGGATGATGGAGTAATGATGTCGGAGTATGGATATCGGAGTTATGGATATCGGAGTAAGAATGTCGGAGTATGGATATCGGAGTAAGGATGTCGGAGTATGGATATCGGAATAAGGATGTAGGAGTATGGATATCGGAGTTATGGATGTCTGAGTAAGGATGTAGGAGTATGGATATCGGAGTAAGGATGTCGGAGTAACGGATGTCGGAGTAAGGATATCGGAGTAATGGATGTCGGAGGTATGGTGGACGGACATTGGGGGATATGTAACACTATGCAGTGATCGAAAGTATTGAAATTATTAAATATAATTTCTAAAGTTTATAAATGTATGTATTATTGTTAAACTACAAACGTGACTTTCTATTTGTAAATGTTTTAGCTTAAGGGATATTCAAGTTTATGACAATTGCTTTTTCATTCAGTAACGTGTGGTCATCGTATTTAATTACACTTTAATAGTTTGGCTTTAATTAACCTAACGTTAAGTACATGAGGCCAAAAGTAATGGTCACTTTTTAGAAACATTTTATTTGTGGCTTTGGGCTTTTTAAAAGTAAGTACCTGTCAAAGGTAGAAACAAACAACATTCTTTCTTAATTCAAGTCACGTTTGTAGATGTATAAAAGAACTGTCCCTAACGAGACAGTTCAGATTGTAACTAGGCACTGAATAAAAATAAGTTCCTCTTTCGCCATTGGTTTTATAGTGCCACATATGTCCAAAGTACACGCATGCTCCACTCGCACTATCATTTTCTATGTTCAATGGACCATGAAATTGGGTAAAAAATCTAATTTGGTATTAAATTTAAAAAAGATGATACCATATGGAACATGTGTAAAAAGGTTTAAGTTAATTGGACTTCAACTTCATCAAAAAACTATCTTGACCAAAAACTTTAACCTGATGTGGGACAGACAGGAGAACGGACGATTCGAAGGACGGATGAACAGACGGATGGACGCTCAGACCATAAACAATTTGCATAAAAAATGTATATTTTAAGGTCGTGTGCTGTAGTTTAGCCAACGAAACAAAAATAGTCCAGAATTATAAACAAGAGGCTCTTAAGAGCCGGAATCGCTCACCTCTTTTTTGTTTGCTTAAATCTTTCATCAATGATTATTTTTGCTTTTCAATATATATTAATGTATGGCTTAAAGATGCCAATTTTTTTACAGCAACCAAACAATGGTTTGTTTAGTTTGTTGATAATTACTGGAATGATAGATCTTGACCTTTTGAACATTTATAACCCATGACAGATTTGTTATACATGCTTAAGTTTCAGAGATATAAGCAAAAAACTACATTTTACCTCTATGTTCTATTTTAAGACATGTCGATCGATGAAAACTTTGGATACAATTTATAAACTACATTCCAAAGGAACATTCTTCAAAAGTAAAGAAGTATTAGGCACAATAGTTTCAGAGGAGAAGACTTCAAATTTCAGAAAACTTGATGTACAAATTGTGTAAAAATGGTCTTTAAAGGTCAATAACTTCTAAGAGGTTAATTGACAATTTTGGTCATATTAACTTTTTTGTAGATCTTACCTTGCTGAACATAATTGCTTTTTTTCAGTTTATATATATCTATAATAATATTCAAGATAATAACAAAAAACTGCAAAATTACCTTAAAACCACCAACTTAGTTGCAGCAACCCATCAATGGGTTGCTCGATTCGTGTAAACACTTCAGGGCTGATAGATCTCAACCAGTTGAACAATTTGTTTTACATATCAGATTTGCTCTAAAAGCTTTTGTTTTTGAGATATGAGCCAAAAACTGCATTTGACCCCTATGTTCTATTTTTTAGCCAGGGTTTGTCGATGGATCAAAACTTCGGATATAATTTATTAACCAGATACACCATAAGGAACATTTATTAAAATGCTAAAGGTGTTTGGCCCAGTAGTTTGAGAGGAGAAGATTTTTAAAATAGTTTACGCAAAATTTCCTTACAACTACCAACTAAGTTGCAGCAACCCAACAATGGAGTTGTTCGATTCTTCTAAAAAATTTAGGGCTTATAGATCTTGACCAATTGAACAACTTGGCCCTATGTCAGATTTGCTATAAAAGCTTTAGTTTTTTTATATATAAGCCAAAAACTGCATTTGACGGTTTTTGACCTCTATGTTCTATTTTAAGCCATGGTGGCCATGTTTGTCAATGGATCAAAACTTCGGATACAATTTATAAACTAGATATCCTAAGGAACATTTAGTTAAAGTTTGAAGGTATTTGGCTCAGCAGTTGCAGAGGAGAAGATGTTTAAAATAGTTTACGACGACGGCAGATGATGTCAGACGACGGACGAATGAGGACGCCAAGTGATGGCATAAGCTCACATGGGGCCTTTCGGTCCCAGGTAATTATATAAGCTAACGATGGAGATTTTATATACAAGTGTACATGTAAGGTACAGTCATTGTTAAAGCGAACATTGGTAAGTGGAATGGCCGTACTCATGCTAGCATTTATGTCTAATTTTGTTCAAAACTTAATGATATACTGTTTTGAGACAACATATAGCATAAAATGCAACCATATATATAACACAAAGTGTTTAAACTGATAAATTCCCTTTTAATAACCATTGCTGTTTTTTAAACTGATTTGCTTAGTATCTTGTATAAAGAAAGAAAAAAGAAACTCTGCATGTTGATAAACATAGCCATTTAAAGGTTTATCCTAAAGTAATTTCTATCTTCTACAAATGAATAAAATTAAATATAGAATTTATGTAAATTGAAAACTAGAAATGTAATACATTTTGAAATTCAAAATTAATGAAGTGGCAAGATTGGAAAAGTTTCGTGTCTGGAAAACAGTGTCATTCCTTTTCGATAGATAAAAGGGTCAGCAACAACTTGCAAATCTGAAGCAAATGTTAAAGTTGTATTTTACCAATCTCTTGAACGTTAACTTTGATCTATTGAGTACCTGCGAAAGTTTAATCACCAACTTGTTTCATTTGCACACATTGATTGAACATTCTAACAGTGTCTTTACCTTAAAATAAATAAATTTGGTGTATTTACTGTCTTCTGATTGGTAAAAGTATTACTTTTATTTTCAATGTTGTCAATTTTTATGGCGACACGCCCACTCTAGCGTTGTGTATTTATACGCCAACATGTGTGTACGGTGTTATTGTTAATATAAATAATATTAAAGGTTATTTGAGCCTTAGTTTTGATAGAAATTTATATTTAATGAATGGCAATTATTTATTTTCAATTTATTGAACCATAAATTAATTGTTTTGACTCTTCACATTTTACATCATCCGCTTCACGAATTATTTAATGTGAAGATTACAAAAATAGTTTTATGGTTCAATAAATTCAAACATAAATGATAGCCATTCATTGAATATTATAACCTCATTGATTATATGTCTAAAAAAAATGGTATATACTTACAGGCTAACCAACATAGATGAAAGATAGAGTTTCCGATTATATCTTTTCTATAAAAGTCCGCTCCATGGCGTATCAGGCTTTTCATTCCCTTGAAATCACTTTTCTCAGCACACATCAACAATGCATCATTTAGGTCCTTTGAATCCAGAGTCACACCTGATTCTAACAATTTTTGAAAACATAAACTAATATTTTTAAATCTACGTTCATTCATAGGGGAATAATATTGATAACCCATACTCGATGATGCACTACGCTTTCCGCACAATATATCAATGGCTTTCTCTGCAACTGTCTTGCCCATGTTGTCAGAAATGTTCATCTTTGGTTGTTCTTTAAGCAAACAGTCGAATAATAACACAGCATTATCATCATCTACAGAAAATAATAAAATCAGAAAGATAACCCGATTTTGTTTTTTGTCCATGAATTTATGAGTTTTGAACAGCGGTATACTGCCTCTTGTTATAATTGTACATCCATCGTTTTAAATTTTCTTTTACATCTATTCAAAAAATCAAATCTTAGCAATTCGCTGCCAATTGGCAAAATAAGTAAAATAAGTAAAAACAAAACAAACAAAATAAAATGCAATATAATGCATTTAAGAGTGTCATAAAATTCAAATTTTTCTTCATTTGGGTCTATAAAAAAATGTATCGAGACATAATCACGAGTTGTTTGGCATTATAGACTATATGTTTCATAGTTGACGACGCATTTGTTCCTTATTGTAGTAACTACAATCACAACCTCTTTTCCTCGAAATGTGACATCATCGATGTTGTACCTACACGAGCAAAAAATATCTGATTTTCCTTCAAGGGGCACATGATACCATCCCTTGCCTTTGAGGGGGTCAGTGTTGATCAGTCTTAAGTTGAATATCTTGTATTTTGTATAACGTTGTTCGTTATTTACATTTGTGTGCGCCAATGCTCCGTTTTGAAGACCGTACATCAACCTATAATGGTTTCTTTTAATAAATTGTGACTTAGATGGAGAGTTGTCTAATTGACTTCATACCAAATTTTCTTATCGTTTTTGCAAAGGCATTGTCAGTTAATTATGTAATGTTGGATTATACATTTGGTATCTTTTGCCTCTCAAAAAAATAATAGTGATTTTTTTTAGTAAATCTTGGTACATTTATGCATTCTACAGTTGAATCACTTTTAAAAATGAGCAACTAAATACATGGAAAACTTCTTTTTTGTGGAATTAGAGTAAAAGTTCAATAGCTGCCATATCTATTCTAAGTAAGATATTTACATAAAGTGGCATTTGTATTTGGTAAAATTAAAAAAAACAAGACCTGCTGCTTTCCATATCAGATGTGGTAAAGAATCTGCGTACCCTTAAAAAAAATGAAATTTCATGATTTTTTTGGTTTGTTTTGTATCGCTCCTTTATGAGATATCTATGTTGTGATTTATATAATGTTGTTTGTTTTAGATCGATTTTGTATGTTGATATACTTACATTAAATGTAGATATAATACGTTATTCTGATTGGCTACACTGCATTCTCGCGTTATTTCTTAATCAACTGCATTACACATTAATTTTTATCATTCATGATCACACGAGGTGTCATATAAAAATACACACTCATATGAATTAAATAAATTTAAGAAAACTCATGTGTTGATGATCATATTAAAAAAATGCAATTTAATACTTTTGAATGCTTCTTTTTGTAACTTTATAGAGTCATAAAAGCGTTGACCGTTCGCAAATTTTACGAATGAAGCGAGGAAAATGTACTTCGGTGTAAGCTTTTACGCCCCAATGAAGTTACAAAAAGAAGCATTCAATTCTTAAATGATATTCTCAGTTTTGTTTTCGACTATGAGTTTGAATATCACTTTAGGTTTTTTACGCCTCTCTTTAATCAGCTGATGTATAAGCTAAAAACTAATAAGCTTTCATTTTAAATCCTAATCTTATGAGATCTTAATTTGTTGTTGATTCACATAAATCATATATTTAGTAATCTTATATTTCAAAACATTGCTTTCATTATTGGTAAAGGTAATGACATTTTCCTTTAATTTCTATGTATATTTTGATTTAGTTTTCAAGATGTTTTAAATATATGTACATTTATGAGTTTTACATACATGTACTGCTATAGAACAGTCTCTTACATCTGCTTTATCTAAATACCAAAATAAAGTGTAATATCAGCTGCAAAAAAATATCAATATTGTTTAATAACTTTCTTTGTGATAAATTGGACACATTCATCCCTTTTTCACTAGCAAAACCACCATAGATATTGAAGACAATTTTTATCAAAATTACTACAATCTCATGTTGCATTTCTATACCAAAGCTACGTTTTCATTTCGCATATCAGTATTGCATACACAGAAAAAAATATATTAGATGTACTCTCACCTGTCATATCTAACAATTCGTGGAGAATAGTTCCCCTCATTCCAACATAGTTAACATCTGCTTTATGAGACAATAACATCTTCACAGCTTGAAAGCATCCAAAATGACAGAAGTACATAAGTGGTGAGTATTCTGAATCGCTTGCTAAATTAACTTGTACCTCTTCTTCAGTAGACAAAATCTTATACGTTACGCTGTCAAGAACTTCCCTGTTCCTTGAACAATCATGTGTATTTATGTATTTCCAAAACTTACAGAAGAAGACATCAACAGTATTGGCCAAGTTTAGATGATCAGAAAGAACATCAAGAATTTGCAAGCACACTTGTGGCTCTGTAAAAATATAAATACAGTTATGTAAATAAAAAGAAGAACATGTATATACTATTGATTGAAATTGCTTGCAACTAAATCTCAAGTGCGGTCCTGTTCTTAAAAATTAAATACTATATGATTGCCATGTTAAAGCTTCACCATCCAAGATGATGCAATTTAATTCTTGTAATTACTATGATTACATTTATCATTTATAAAAAGATACTTTTGCAGATTATTATTCATTGATTTTATTGTTAGTCATTCTATTATTCGTTTTCACAACTACAAACCGATCGTCAAACACATTTCAAATGCTTCTAATTTATCACTGTCTTCAAACGGCATGATTGGATTGGAAAATAGAAGTTTTTCCACTGCTTCAGTCTTCTGATTGCGAATTGCCAGTTGTAAGGGAGAAATTCCATCATTATCTTTAAGATTGACATTTGGTTTCTTCGCTAATAGTGCATCAAGTATTTCTAAAAGGTATAAGTCGCCATAACAGGAATAACTTCTCTCTAAAACGAAATGAATAAATGAAAAGAAAAACAACTTCGGTTCTATAAATTGTTGAAGCTTCTAGTGCATGAATGACTAATTTAACCTCTGATGATTCTTGTGTGGATGAAATGCGCATCTGGCATATGAAATTATCCGCCTTTGTACCTTTGAAATGTATTATTGTATAGGTTATTTGTGTATTTCTCCGTCATGAACGTTCTTGCATTTATTTATACGCAGTATGTAGTTCTGTCATGTAATGTTGTCCTTTTAGTGTACTAGTATGTTATATTTAATATTGCCAATAAAATGCGAGGTTTGGCTAGCCACAATACAAGGTTCAAACCACCATTTTTTTTAATGTCCTGTACCAAACAGGAAAATGGCAGTTGTTATCTTATAGTTTATTTCTATGTGTGTTTCAATGTCATTTGGTCTAGCATTTAAGTGTTTCTGTTGTTTCTATGCTTTTTCTCTTATAGTTGCAATTGATGTGTTTCCCTCGGTTTCGATTTGTAACCCGGATTAGTTTTCTGTCTTTCAATTTATGACTTTCGAATAGCGGTACATAAATAATAATAATAATAGTAAAAATTTCTATAGCGCCCTATGTAACAATAAAATCACTCTAAGGCGCTTTACTTATATATATACATGATACAAATATAATAAGTTAACCACAAAACAAAATGAAATAAAAAATGTTATGTTTAAAAGAACTATAAACGTATATATGAAAGATATATGAACATAAACAATTATATTGATAGAAAAATAATAGAATTAAAATCAATGATCAGTACAAAAAAAAAAAAAAAAAAATTAAAACATAGAAATCGAAAATATATTAAAAATTTAGCAGAAAGATTATAATAAATAATTGAAATGGTCATGAAAACTTTTGCTAGAATAAAAATTGTACGAAGAAAACAAAAAACAAAAATCACAGCACATTTTCAAATAAAAGGAATAAGAATTAAGATAACAGCTTATTAAACGCAAGTCTGTAAAATATGTCTTCAATTGTTTTTTAAAACACTGAACAGATTTTGAGTGACGAATTTGTACAGGTAGATTGTTCCATAGGGTAGCGGCAACACGATTAAATTGTCTTTCACCGTACGTTTTTGTTCGGACATGTGGCAGTTCGAGTCTATGGCTGCCCTATGATCGTAGTGCCCTAGTTGTTGTTTGGAGATGTAATAGTTCCTGTATATAGTCCGGGGCAGTTCCTTGCAGTGCCGTGTACGTATAGACAAGGATTTTGAACTTTGGCCGGAATTCAACAGGGAGCCAGTGCAGTCCAGCGAGAATAGGTGTAATGTGTTCTCTTTTCCTAGTTTTCGTAACAAGACGGGCTTCAGTTTTCTGAACTCTCTGTAACCTTTCGATTTGACACTTGTTAACGCCGAAGAGTAGACTATTTGCGTAGTCAAATCTGGAAGTTACAAGGGAATTAACCAGAGTTTTACAAGCATCCGTAGAGATGAAATGTCGGATTCGTCCAATGTTGCACAGATGGTAATTACACGATTTTACGATAGACGCAACTTGTTTTTCCATGGTAAGACGGCTGTCAAAATAAACGCCAAGATTACGTACCGATGTGACACTATTGATGACATTTTCACCTACTTTAAGTTGGAAAACAGGCATGAAAAAAGAGTAACTTATCCATTTATTATGTGTTTATACATATAGTTATATAACTTTCAGAATGCTGTGTTAACAATTAACCAATACAAAAACAATATATCGAATTAATATTTCGAAAAAAATATACGTAGATAGATTGACTTATTGAAATTTGAATGAATAAAATGGCGACAAAAGAAGACATCACTGACCTTAAACAGATAATGATGAGTATAGACAGTAAGGTCACAAACTTTTCATCTAGGCTCGACTCCGTTGAGAAAAACTTGACTGAACTTATTAGTGATGTGAAATCTGAAGTAGGTCAAGTAAAATCTGACCTTAGTATCACAAACACTGAGGTAACACAACTGAGGCAAGACCACAATGAGCTTGAGAGATGTGTGGGACATTTGGAATCTCAGTTCAATTGTTTAGAAACTGAGAAATTAGAAAAACTCAAATTAGACATAGACAAAAAACTTGCTTCACTCAAAGAATGTCAAGTACTACTTGAGAAACATGATAGGAAATAAAAAATGAGATAATTTGGGAAGTGCTTGAAAACTTATTTGTTAAAGATCTTGGTATTGAAAAATTTAAAGCCGACAATTTCCCTATTGCAAATGCACATAGGATTCCTGCAAAAGCCCCAGTTGACGGTACAAAACGCCCTGATGCAATTATTGTTAGGCTCATGCACTATGACGACAAGCAATTTATTATGGCCCAGGCTTACAAAGTTGCAAAAAAAAGGATAAGAATTGTTGATGATCTCCCCATTGTTATGAAAGAGGCACGTAACGATCTTGCGAAAATAGCATATAACATCAGGACTAAAGAAAAACTACAAACAAGGATAAGAGTAAGAGGGGTACACTTGGTTTTAGAAACCCGTCTTAATGCACGAGATGTCTGGAACGTCCGTAAAGACATCAGTTGTGTCTGATCAACATTTATACATGTAGAACAAACATAACACAAATTATATATATGTATCTCCGTTTTTTTTTTGGGTTTTTTTTGGTACATTTTACTTGTTCGGTAGAAATATGTGTATGCATAAACAAATTTGAATGCAAAAATGTATACTTAATACTTTAATATCTTTTAGGGTGTGACATAGCAGTAAGTATAGATGTGTTAATGTTCTGTTTTTGTTTTACTTTTTATGATGTGTGTATGTTGGTGTATTTTTTTTTGCGTTATTTGTTTGCTTAACTATACAGCTTTATATTTTTTATTTTAGTGCTTTTCAGCATGTAAAGTCGATAAAACAGGAATGTTTTCCTACCCCACTAAAATAGCCAAAATAGGATACTAGGTTAAACTAAGTATGTCTTATATACATATTATATTTATAGACTCCAAATTATGAAGCTTAAAAACTTTTTTTTTTCTCACGCTTAAATGACTGGTCGTAAGGTCAGTACTCACCCAATAATAGAAACTGTAAAACAGTTAGATTTACACAAAATCCATCATTAGAAGCCTTGTTCTAATGAAATCTTGTGCAACAATTTTTTTTTTATACTGTTATCTTGTATCAAATAATACCAGGATAGAAGGTGAGATTATTACAAATGAATGAATAAGTGAAGCTGGCTTAACAAAGAGTACCATTAATTTAAAATTTATTGAGAAATTTCAAAATTTCATTTCTTTCAAAAGAGAATCAATCGCTTATCCTTATCAAACGTGCTTTATGTTTTCCACTAGTGCTTACTGCTTACTGCTTAGCTTATATTAATATGATTTTTATTTGTGTTGATTTGCCTGACGCTTAATTAAAATGTGCATGACTGAAGCTTAATTTGTACATGTTAAGAGCGTTTAAAGTAGCTGCTATTAATTCTCAGTTACATATACATGTTATCCTGTGCTCATGGTGTAAATATCATGAAGTGTATTAAATAAACACTTGCAAAATCCTGAAAATGTTAACACTACATGAACAATATCTACTGATTTTATTGAAAACCATACATTTGTTTGTCTGTTTGTACAAATCTTAATATACATATATTTATTGTCTTCATTAACCCTTTATTTCTTTCGGTCTGAGTCATTTGAATTGAAATGAAATATAAACCTACTTTCATCAACCAAAACAGTGTATATTTAATGCTTTTAGATTTTGATATGAAAACACATTATATGATGGAGATAATTTTTATCATAATTTAAATTAGATAGATTTATTTCCCTTTGTACACAGTATTTCTGTATTAAAAAATATTTGAACACAAGTGGATAGGTTGCTCTTCACTACAATAGTAATTTGTTTTTAATTTTTATTAGATCTTTGATACTTACACTATGATCTCAAATTTTCTTTCTTTTTGTTTCTTTTATTTTTTATGCTTGTTTTTCATTTTGACACAGTATTACTTATTGTATGGAAACTATGATGTATTTAGGATACAGCAGGAAATTAATGCAGACAACGTAGAGGAGGCCAGACATTTCAGAGTTACACTATCACTTATTTATATAAAATACTATGGGAGAATACAATCGCATTACACTTATCAAATCTCAAGTATTTATTATTCAGCTATAAAAATAAATGAATAAATGAGTGATAATGGTATAAAAATTGTTTTATACAACTGTCAAGGTTTAAATTCAAAGGAGAAGAGGAGAGATGTTTTGGATTATCTTAAAGCAAAACATTGCCACATATATTGTTTACAAGATACACATTTTTCAGAAAAAGAAGAATATCAATAAAAAATCTATGGGGAGGAGACTGTATTTTCAATTCTTATGCAACAAACAAAAGAGGGGTAGCAATATTTTTTACCAAAAACTTTGAATACAAGATACATAGGATAAAAAAAAGATGATCAAGGAAATCTGTTAGGAATTGATATTGAAATTGAAGGAAAAAGAATAACTTTGATAAGCTTATATGGTCCAAATAAAGATTCACCTGAATTTTATTCTAGAGTAAGTGATACAATAGAAGACTTGAACAACCAATCAGTTATAACAACTGGAGATTATAATTTAGTCCAAAACCAAAATCTTGATACTTAAAATTACCAAAATGTAAATAACCCGAAAGCCAAGGAGGAAGTTTTAAATATAATAGAAAATTATGATTTAACAGATCCCTATAGGGAATTGTACCCTGAACAAAATAAATTTACATGGAGAAAAAATAATCCCATTAAACAAGCAAGTTTGGATTTCTTTTTATTATCGCAAAGCCTTAATCAACATGTACATGATATACACATTCTTAACAGTTATAGATCTGATCACTCCCCAACAATACTACATTTAAAGATGAATAACTTTATAATTGGTAAAGGTCTATGGAAATTTAACAATTCACTTTTACATGACATTGAATATTCAGCTGCTGTTATAGAGACTATAAATAAAGTAAGAGAACAATATGCATCACTAGTATTAGAAAAGATAAATGACTTAGAAATTCAATTTACTATAACCGATCAACTCTTTTTAGAAACTTTATTAACAGAAATTAGAGGAAAATCAATTGCATATGCTTCTTTTAGGAAGAAACAAAAAGATAAAAAAGAAAGAAAACTTTTAGAAGATATTAAAAAACTAGAAGAACAAATAGTGTCAGAGGAAATATTTTTTGAAACTGAAAAAAAGAAAACTGAGCTTAAAGTATTAAGACAAGAAAAGATGAGGGGTTCTTACATCAGATCCAAAATGCAATGGATAGAAGAAGGAGAAAAACCTTCAAACTTTTTTCTAAGGTGTTAAAGCTAAACAGGGTTGCAAAATACGTGAAAGTTCTTAAGAAGTACGTAGTCTTCACAATTAAAATAATTATGGAAAAAGTATGTTTTCAAGATCACATACTAAAACATGATTGATGCTTTAGGGGACAAAGTTCGCATGTACCACTCATATTTTATTATTTCAAAAGCTCCTGAAGCCACTGTAAGGTGTTTTGCCTACATTTATTGTCTTGTATTTGAAAGGGTCAAATGCATGCCTACTTTTACTATTATACACTTGTATGTGTTTTACTTAAAGAATTTTATAAGCCTGAGTTTACAATATTACAAAATTAGTGTTGCATTTTCATCTTGTATAAATGTATCCGAATAAATAATGAGAGACTCGAGATATCATACAAAAACATGAGTAATCAAACACTAAAGAAGTGAAACACTATAAATAGTCAGGTATCTGAAACCACAACTCTTACCAAAACTATCTCAAGGGCTCCAATATAAAAAAAAAAACACTCTTCGGGGGCACAAATAATGAGAAGAAGTTTCTGTGTTACCGATATATATTTGTTCAAACTTTGCTTATCTTCATGTTCAAATTTAACCAATAAATAAAAATATGTAGGCGTCTTCCACCTTTACGTTTCTGCCTTCAGAAATGATATGTATATGAATTTCTAAATTATCAAACCTTTTATGTGATACGATTTGAAATAAACATGCAATGCCGTCAAGCCCATCTGACCAGTATGATTGACGTCAGCACCTGCTTCAACAAGAGTTCTAACTAATCCAGGTGATTCTAGTCTGACGGCATGCATCAATGTAGAATCGCTTCCTGATTCTTCCATATTAGGATCAGCTCCAAAATCTAGTAATAAGCTCACATAATATTCCCGTCTGTCCATGGACAATCCAGGCATGTCAGTTATAATTCTTGTTAATGTGGTTTTTCTGCATTTGAATCCTGAACTACTTTGAAGAACATACCTTGGTTGTAAAAAACAACTTTCGGAACAGTCTGAAAGCCTCATGTGTTTAGCACTTGATGGTTCTGATAAAAACAAATCGGATAAAAGATATAAAACTCTGTCAATTTATACTTTTTAGTTTGATTATTAAAATCTGAATATATTGAAAAATGTAAAATTCATTTCAAGATGGAAATGTACATGTTAAAAAATGAAACATGTTACATTTAAATGTATATATATAATGTCTAAAAATAGCAACAATCAACATTCAATCTATTTAAGCGTAGATGAGGTTGTGAAAATAAATTGATACAGTTGCTGAATTAAAGTTATATAAATGTCTAAGAATATAACTTAAACACGCTAATTTTCTAATAGATTTAAATAGAAATACGCAATATTTCGCTAAACAAATAAGCTATATCAGGCGTGTGCATCTCTCAATGTGAAATTGGATGCATGACAAAACAAAATTATTTTTGTAGCTTCATCTCTACAAGAGTTGAGGAAAAGTGCAACATATTGATTGATGTTGCATAAAATATGTTTGTAGCTACAACTACATGAAGTTGGAATAAAAGTTGAACACATAAATAGGTGTTCGATTAATTGTATGAATTTCTATAAATTAATTTGTGTGATTTCAAGATAATTATGGTTTTGATTTGCTTTTAAATCTTTCTCATTGAGTCCATCAAGTTTAAGAGTTCGTAACTGGTGCATCCAAAATCTCTCTCTTTTTTGTCTTCCTTGTGTATCCCAATTTTGATTTTTCTCAATGATTTGAAATGTGACGTTTTCAAAATCATGTTCTGCTCTTAAAAAGTGTCTTGTAATTGGGCAGTTCCTTTCTTTTGTATCACTAGTAATCCGAATTTAACTTGATCGGACAAAAACGCATTAACGCTGTTTAAATGAGATTAATCGTCATTTGATAAAGATTGACAAAAATTAAAAATCATTTTTAATTTATTTCAATGCATATCAAATCATTTTAATGCCAGTCAAATAGATTCGCTTGCAGTCGTTCAATTTAATTCAAGTTGGCGGTAAGTTACGTCAAACAAATAGGCCACGCCCCCGTTAAACTATTTCAAACTGGTATTAATTCGTTTTAAACCGTGTTGAGACCAGAGCTTTTAACAGGTGAATCACTCAAGCAAAACAACATCGATGTATCTTTCGTTTATTTGTTTCAAACTTTGTCGACTTATAAATGCGTGTATTCTTATTAAAGTCATATACTTATCACAATTTAAACAAATGAATGATCAATACACGTAACATATAAGGAATTTAAATAAAAAAATAAAATATTGATGCACGGTTTAAAAAATTTAAAACTTGTGAATTTGTTAAAAATAAAATAGTTAGATGTTTAACATATTTTCAATTTGCCCAAATGCAGTAGATCTTTATCTCACATATTCGTTTCAAAACTTGCTGAGTGCTATGAAAGCTTGTGACATGTCAGTAATGTATGGTCCATTGCAATGACTTACGAAACTTTAGGTATTCCTGTATATTTCCGTTTCTCTTTTTCTGTCTTACTATAGTGTACTCGTAAATTAAATATAGACACGGAAATTAAAGTTACTTACAAAAATTATTTATTTTTCACATAGTTTAAATCGATGTATCTTATATTTCGGTCAACAACAAATATTCCCTAGCTGTATATTGATATATATTTAATAGCTTGTAATAAAAGCAATGTTGTGTTAAATAATAAAATTAATGAAGATAATGTTGACATTTGTTGAATTTAATAAAACAGTTAAGTCTTGCACAACTTTGTAAATGAGGGAACAGCTCAATAAACTTTTAAAACTGTGTTTCAAATTGTAATATCGGTCACTGACGCGAAACAGGCGTTCATTGTGGAAAGCAGCACAATACGAAAATTGTGAATTGTGGTTCCGATTCTGTAAAGGGATTATTGTGCTGTCATGCACCGTGACGTACTAAAAGTCTTGCTATAAATGAACATATATTCTGTTTATATGAGATAAATTTTAGTCTTCGATAACGATGGGTTGGTTGATTTAAGACTTGCTCTAAGTCGACAATGCATGTAAAAAAAACCGTATATTTACGTTTAAGGCATTTAATATAAGTCTACCTACCAAATTAAAATCAACATAAACATTATTAAAATAATTAAAACAAGAATGGAAAAGAAACAATTATGCATTATTGCTCTGAATTAATTTTTATTAACTATATTTGAGCGGTAATGTCTTAATAAAAACTGATTGTCGTATACATAAAATATTTCATCTAGGTGCTTCCGTTGAAGTTCGCGTTACATATCAAAATGAATTTCATTGGTTGAAACGTTTGCAAACTTTCAATCCAGGTGTTCTCATCGAGGTCCGCGTTCATGTTTCAATTCAATACACAATATTTCATCTAGGTGCTTTCGTTGAAGTTCGCGTTACATAGTAAAATGAATTTCATTGGTCGGAATATTTGAAACCTTTCAATCCAGGTGTTCTCATCGAGGTCCGCGTTCGTGTTTCAATTCAATACACAATATGAAGTCCAATATGGTATAAAAAAAAAGAATTTTAAACTCTACGATGTCCGAGTAAATAAATAGAATTTAGAAAATAAAACACTTTTACGATTCTTCCAACACAATAAACTTCCAACACAACAAATATACTATCCTTTTCGCCGATGAATAATTATTACTATAATATAAGAACTAGGATTTGTATACTATTCAATCTGGGAACAGTATACCTAACAATATATATGTTCCTGATTTAATTTATTCCTCGAGAAAATAAATTTCATTTATTCACTTAAATCAATAATTGATCAACTTGAACTTTGAAAAAGTTACATTAATATATCTTTTCGCATCCTTTAATTTAAGGTAATTAAATCCGAAAAACTAAATAAAATTAATTGTATTATTTAATTTAATTCTTTATTTCTTATAACACTAAGTGAACGATAAAAAGAAAGATATTTTTACATATAATATTAACATACATATTTTGCGTATGACCAGTTTGCACAAAGCGAGCAACAAGAATGAGAGATTGGTGATCAGCCTGGAGAACATACTTTTATGTATTTATAATTCAAATTAATTTACACAAATTTTTCAAAACACAATATTTTTGAAATAAATAAAGTGCCCAATTTCGAAACATTTACTCGGCTTACATAGCTAGGTTTAAGAAAAGGTCTTCTACTTTCTGTTAGAGTTGTGCAGTTTAGAATATAGTGAAATACATCAACCTATCTCTTGAGAGTTACAAAGTACACAGTACCTTTCCTGTCTCATAATTCTACGCCATCTATCGGTTTCTATAGGTAACCGATGATTTCCAGTTCTAAACATATACAACGTTATCTTATCTTTATAACGTAATAAGTCTAAATATTCGGCAAATTCAAAGATTTCTTTAAACAGTTTTTAACATAATACTTTTGGAGAATATTCCATTTCTGATTTCCAAGTCTGCTGAAATTGGTAAAAAAAAACACTGTTTAATGCTCAACTTTAACCCTTTTGGATTAAAACTATAGTTACTCTGATTTAACCAAATATTTTTTATACAAATCAACCATTCGAAAGTAAATCCACCATCTACGTTGAGTTTATAAATATATCTATATAATTTACTATCGGAACTGTTTACAATGTTAGACCAAAAAGATACCATACGGTGTTCCATATATACTGACATAGGATAAGCGCCTAGCTCTCCATAAACCATAAAGCTTGGGGTTGATTTTTTCAAGTTTAAGAAAAGTTTACAAAACTTGAAATGCACTTTCTATTGCATCAATAAAACTAAATCTCCAAATTTCACAGCCATATAGCAATATAGGCCTTACAATCTTATCAAAAAGATCGTACTGACATTTAATTACTAGTAGATTAACTAAAATAATTGATTCGATATTTTTATTAATCAATCGATAAATTGAAGAACTGAATGGAATAAAACATAAATAAAGAAAATATTTGTTTAACGCCATTATCTTTGACTATCCTACAGGTATACTAGCCAGGAGACTGTACAGTGGCGGATGCGGGTTTTGTTCCGTAGATAAGACCTCCCGTTTGTTTGACGAAATTATTTTTCAATTGAGACATATGGTTTGAAACCCCTCTTTTCTGTGACCAGTGGTTGTCGTTGTTGTTTATATTTTTCTATAAGTGTTGTACATCAATCAGGCCGATAGTTTTCTTGTTTTAATTGTTTTAATTCATATTTTTAATTTTTATAAATTTTTAAGCTGTTAGGTTTTCGCTCGTTGTTGAAGGATGTACGGTGATCTAATTCATTGGCAAGTACACCACATCTTCTTACATTTATTCGTTAAATCATGTAGATCTTCATCAAGTCTAAATAAATAAATGATTTTGATAATGTACTTATTGATAACTATACAACTTTTAATTCCAAATGATTATGTTTATCTAACATAGAATTATTATCAGCGGAGACATATACACACTAAGTCTAAACTGGTTTAAAAAATCATTGTCACATGTATATGTAATAGTGTGTTTTTATGTAAAAAAAAATTGTGAATACCACTACTGTTACCGGCTTAAGAGATCAGCGTTTCTCGCGAGCTTTGAATAAACAAATCCAAACCAAAACAAGTACATAAAATGCATATTTTTAATCACAGTATAGAAACACTTCAATTGTAATACATATTTTTATGAATAAATCAATTTTATTAAATCTTTGTCAATCAGGCATGTACAGCAGCATCAAGGGATTGTAAATATACATTTCCTTATTTACAATTCCTTGGCAGCATGTATTCTTCTATGTTGTGACCTTATTTGAACTAAAAGAAAAAGAAGAAGAGGAAGAAGTATGGAATTATCGTTATCTGTTCGACGGTCTAAAGATTACAGTGTGTTATCGATCTAGGTGTTCTCGCTGAGGTCCGCGTTCTAAATCTTAAGCATTTCATTGGTCAGTAGATTTGCAATCTTTCAATCCAAGGTGTTCTCATTGGAGTCCGCGTTCATGTTTCAATAGGATAAACTATATTGTTAGTTTTCTATCCAAGTTAACAAAGTAGATTTTTTTTATCCGAAAAGACGGATTTTTCGGCCCAAGTATAGAATACGTTTAAGTAGTTCCGGCAATATTCGAAATATCCATACGCCAATACTTTAAATATGTTTAGGCGCGCAACAATCTGAAGGCCTAGTTCCGGCAATAATCAAAATATTCATTCGCTGAAACATTAAATATGTTCTTGTGGGTCGGTGTTTTTGGGGGTTAACATAACAGCTGTTAATATGTCAATGTGGATAGGGACTAGCATGAGGTTGGATACTCAATTAAATAGTTAGCAAGTTTACAGGTCAGCAGGTCGACAGGTCAGCAGGTCAACAGGTCAGCAGGTCGATAGGTCAGCAGGTCGACAGGTCAGCAAGTCGACAGGTCAGCAGGTCGACAGGTCAGCAGGTCGACAGGTCAGCAGGACAACAGGTCAGAAGATGTTTCATGTTATCCATAGATTATTAGTCATTAAGTCAGGATGTTGTGTAGAGGGAAGGTTTGGTACTCAGTTAAATAGTCAGCAAGTCGACAGGTCAGCAGGTCGACAGGTCGACAGGTCGACAGGTCAGCAGGTCTACAGGTCAACAGGTCTACAGGTCAGCAGGTCGACAGGTCAGCAGGTCGACATGTCAGTAGGACGACAGGTCGACAGGTCAGCAGGTCGACAGGTAAGCAGGTCAACAGGTCAGCAGGTCGACAGGTCAGCAGGACGACAGGTCGACAGGTCAGCAGATGTTTCATGTTATCCATAGATTATTTGTCATTAAGTCAGGATGTTGTGTAGGGGGAAGTTGAGTACTCAAAAAAAATAGTCAGCAAGTCGACAAGTCATCAATTGAACTGTATCGTATTGTGTTACTGCTTGTTGGGTGTTAGTTTCTTTTTTAAACAGTCACCATTGCTTTTCACTTTTCTATTTAACTAAATTAAAACCACTGAATTATATGTGCTTTCGCATGATAAATTTTATTACTTTTATTCACAGAACTCTGTATTCGTTGTAAAGCCTCAAAATTATAATTGTACATGTATTTATCTAATGAAAATGTTGACAGGTCGACAGGACGACAGGTCGACAGGCCGATAGGTAGACAGGTCGACAGGCCGACAGGTCGATAGGTCGACAGGTCGACAGGTTGACAGATTGACAATTCTTTTAAAAATTATAAAAAAAAGAAATAGCTACATTTTCGACTTGTCGGACTGTCAATCAAGCTAATTGTTGACATGTCGCTGTCGACCTATCGACCTGTCGGCCTGTCGACCTGTCGGCCTGTCAATCTGTCAACCTGTCGACCTATCGACCTGTCGACCTGTCTACCTGTCGACCTATCGGCCTGTCGACCTGTCGTCCTGTCGACCTGTCAATCCCAACTTAATATGGCGATTAAACATAACTACAATCTTCAAATAATAAACCTGGAAAATAATTTAACTTGTATAAAAACCGATTTACTTCATTTGACTTAAATATAAGTCCGATGGTACTACAATTATGTAATTTGTATAAGAACCGATTTACTTCATTTGACTTAAATATAAGTCCGATGGTACTACAATCACGTATTCTATACTTGATCCGATTTTTCTACATGTTCTACAATAAATTTGTACAACAATTGAATATTGTTTAATGCATAAATGTCCAGGTCTAGATCGAACTTGCTTTGCTTCGACGAAAGTACGAATATAAAAAAATCACAGATTTATATTAAAACTAGAACGTTCAAGAACAGTTAAAGAAATCATCACAATTTTTTTATTGTTAGTTATTTTGTACAAATATAACTATAATGCGAACCCGTGGTTGTGAAATAGCAAGTGAAATCGCAACTGAGCGTGAATTCTTTGGAAAAGCGACGGTTCTATGAAAACCTATTGTCAATTTCAAGTTCTGTTTCGACATCATGGTAATATATGTCATTGGGCGTTAAAACTCAATTCTTAATTTCGTCTGTGTCAAATAGTGCTGTTGGTTTCTTTTTATTATTATTACATACTAGTATACATGAATACACCACAAGTTATTCCTATGTAATGTCATTTACTAGATATTTAGTGCAAAGTAAATTTTAAAGATGAAAGTCGTATTAGTTCGATAATGCTTCAAACTAAATATAAACTGAGAATACATGTATAACTGCCATATTCCGAATCCCCGACATTCATTTGTGTAAATGAAGAAAAGATAACAATGATCGGTATCTGTTTGAATCTACGTCTCAATCAAGCTTCATACAGATGTTACAGAATATTCAAGATTTACAACTTTTCTTGAATATGATTGCCAATGGAATAAACCATGCAGGAGATTTCAAACTAGCCCAATTAATTTGTGTGTGAACTAAAACAACTGAAATCGTAATTCTGTTGTAGTGTATATTGGTCGTTTCTGTAACATGAAGGCGTATGGCAACCATACTACCATACTTAGTTCAAAAGTACACCACAACCCTTTTGGTCCGAGAACACAATTATTTCGTAGTGCATTTCTTTTAGAACATAAATGAAAATAAAAAAAATCCCACCTGCGCTTTCTCAAAGAAACTTTTACAGTGTGTTGTACTACTTTTGGGACAAATTATATCAAAATTATAGAAAACTTCATCGCCTCTAACTCAAAATATGGACACTTTTATGTTTAGGGCGTCTTGAAATCTTTTGACAGCTTCCGAAGTACTAATTTTCAACCTTTTTCAGCTGGACCAAATCACTACTTTCCTTTTAAAATTCTGGACCCAAATTGTTTTACAACTGTAATTTCACCCCCCTACTTGCAATTTGAGGCATTAAACATGGAGAAATAAATTTGGAAGGGGTATTAAAATTAATGGCAAGTAACCAACTGTAAACACTAGGGACTATATTCGTGGTCTCGGACCTTTTCTTTGTGCATAATAAGCTCAGGAACATACATCTTACTATTTTGCATGGATTGGTAGTAAATGTAACTTTTTAACTGTAGTCCATTTGACATCAAAGTATCATACGGAGGCTAGGATTTATAATTCGGCTAGTCTGGATGAATTCGTACAATACCCCCGCTCCGCATTCATTATAGTTTAAACATACATAATTTAAAGTTTAGATCCTTTAGTTTGCATATATATGGATATGACATTTAAATTTCGTATTGCTTAGTTCAACCTGCAACACATTTTATTTGATGTCACCATTGGTAAACATGTAAAATGAAACAATAACTTATAACTATAATACCAATATAAACTTTTGTTGTATGATTATACAAACCGAAATCACTACTAGACTAGGTGTTGACACGCTCAAATTAACAAAATTGTGTTTCAAAGAACCAATGCACCAAATTGATTTCATAAGATTTAGTTTAACATTTAAACCAATTCAAGGAATGTATTACTTGACAAGAACAATTAAAATGTAGGACAAATTCGGCTTACAACACGAACTTTGTTCAAAGAATAGTACCAAACATGTGACAAAAAGACGGGTATGTAACAGAGGTATCGCAATCACTGATGGATTGGTGGATAGTTACTGTTTGTTCAACGTTCAGTGACAAGTATCTCATGTGCATATTGCAATACCAAATTAAACTAACTTTGAGCAGACGACAAAAGCGAAATTGTGACACATTTTATTTCCTAGTGTTATTTAGGAAGTCAAAGATGTATATGGAAAGTAAATTTTATTATTATTTATTGCACAAGATAAGAGGATCAGTCACTATTATTTATTGAACAAAACAAGACTGAGTTCAAAACCGCTAAAAGAAGTTAAACCCGGTGAATGACACTCCTTATTGCTGAATTTGGGTTTGGGTGACCTTAATTTCTATTACGTTTTAAAACAATTATTCAAATTAAATATACAATTATTTTACTGGTTTTTTTTTTGGGGGGGGGGGGGGTCATTTACCCTAAAAAAAACCAATACAGGCCTATAGTATTTTGAAGCATTTTTGAAGTATTCAAATATTATGAAACGTCTTATATTTTTTACAAATACAAAGAACAAGCAAGTCTGTCCAAAAATGATTGATATTTCAGAAAATTGTATAGTGTGTTCATTGTAAACGTAAACCAGAATGCATATAGTTGTCTCTACTTATAACAGTCACAAATCATTTCTAGAAATAAAAATCAGCAATTTACCATTCATGCAATAATATTTTGTCGAAAGTGATCGAGATAACTTATCAGGTAATTCAAGTTATCGGACACTTAATTTTTTCCAGAACATGTTATAATAGTTAATATCCGAGCCATAAAATACATGTATTATATCTGGCATAGTCCCAGATTATATTCTTTGTCAATATGCATCCTTCATTTTAAGTCTTGTTTTTTTACAACACTTTACATCGTATATCAGGGGCAATGCCGAAAATAATCTTTCAAAAAGCAAATCTAAGTTGTAACCATTAGAACTTGTATGTCTGATAATTTGCTCACATAACAAGAAATTTTACAATAAACATTGGTCACGCACGATAGATTCTGATGTATGACACGTGCCGTTACAATAGCCAGTTTACACGCATCAGCGCACACATGTTTTCGAATAGGCCAGTTGATTGGAGGAAAGTTACCAAAAACCACGCCTACCTTTAACTAATACCCAATCAAACGCCTTTGACATAAACATAAATAATACATGGGTAAGATTACAGAGATTTTGTTGCGTATTCAATATTTGAAAAAGTTTAAGACTCTTGATTCAAACTTAAAATTATAGAATATGCTCGTAATGCATTTCGCAATTTCGTTAAATTTAATTTTATACATAATTTCACCTACCTGGTGAGGATAAAATACAAAGGAGTAGGTTCAGTAAGACCCTTTTTTTTGCCCCAAAATATAGCAGTTTAACAAAGTTGTGATAATGTAATCGTTAAGCTATTTATTGGAAAGTAGAATGATTCTGCTACATAAATATGGGCTGTTTTTGACAATACAACGCACATATATCGGGTACTAGCATCATAAAGTCATGCTAAATTACTGAAATCTTCACAATTTTAGCCTTTTAGTTAAATTTAGATGGTTTCTGTCTAAAATCAAAGTGGCCTCATTCGTGTTCATTCATAATATTGAAACGTAAGTTGTATTTGATGATAATACATAATATATATAAAGGTTGATGATGAACACGGATGCGGCCACTTTCATTTTTGACAAAAACCATCTGAAAAGTGACGATTTTTAGCAAATTTGATAGATTTTTCATATTCAAGCTTGAATCGGAGCGTTTTTAATGACTAAATCAGTTAAAATCTTTCACAAAAACTAATTGAATCAATTGAAATAGACACTTAAGTGTTTTAAAAGTGTCGAAAATATTTCGTCAGATGAACTTGAAAATTGAGGCCAAAATCGGCCCTTACTGGACCTACTCCTTTAAAAAAAATTGCAAATTACAACTATTTCGAATTAAATGGTTGTGATAAATGGGTATCAAAATGTATTAAACAAAAAAAAGCAAAGACCAGTTTCAACAAGAATGCTTTGTTTTTATTGCAGAATCGCATAAAAAATTCATGTTATCGTATTTTTAAAAACAATTAACAATTTGAAAACTGCTTTTCATTTTTACCTAACTAAATTCATATATTACGCAAATACGCATGTGTAGTAGTCGCCACTTGCCGCTCAGTGAGTCTAGAAGGTGGTAGGATTTACAGAGAAGACAGAATATGTCGTCTCTGTGACACAAACAACATGGATGACGAGCTCCATTTCATTATGAATTGTAGAACATTTAAACTATAGAAAGAAGGAAATGTTTACGGAACTGCTGTTAGTCAAACCCTAATATATCTTTAAAGTTGATCAACATTTTAACTCTTCAAATATTGTAATATAAGAAAAACTTTGTAAAAAATATAAATGTGAAAGTCAGCTCTCCATGTTAATTTAATTGTATCGTTTACACATGCATGTAATAATTTTACCTTATAGTTATGTTTATGTATGTTCTTGATAACTAGTAATTGAAGTTTTATGAGAAATAAAGTATTCGTATTCCTTTAAACCATAAATTACAGTACACGAAGACAGCCTAAGGGTAAAGTACAAGTGAATATATCATAAAGATTATATTTAATCCTCATCCGTACGCGTCCTTGTAATTGCAAAACTCTGGATTTTACTTGGTTCAATGTTCAGTGGTAAGTATTTCATATATGCGCAGGTCTTGAGACAGAAAATCGAATTATTCATTCACTTATGGTCTTCAAAAATAACGATTGCGGGATGATGGACAGGAAGACTTCAAGCGTAAGAGTGTGAACTAGCTGTCAGTAACTTAAGTACTCTCAGATCTTTTCTTGCTAGTGTCTTTTTGTTGTTCTGGTACACAAGTGAATCTTTCATTGTTGAAGACCCTCTAGCGACTATAAAAGATGAACAGGAATAAAAACGCTGACCATTGATAATTTGTATTTTTGTTAAGCATTGACTTTGTGTGCGATTACTGTCCCGTTTATGTTTACTCCATATTCCTTTATTTTCTATAAAAGCGTTTGTCTTGACAGTAAGTTGACACGACTTATGACGTTACGCCACGAGTTATCGTTCCTAACGTTCACACAAACAAGTCAATGCAGCCGGTTCTGCAATCACAAAGGGATTAAATAATAAAAAAAAATATTTTTGGAAACTATTTGACATTTTTATGGTAACTTTTTCTAGATGCAGAGTGTCGAAAGTTTGTATGCAATACGTAACGGTAAACGTTTTGACATAGGTTGCTTTATCGTGTTCCAGCAATTCTTCTGCTCATTTTTAACCTTTAAAAATGAATTACTATATACTTTTAATTTATATTCTCCTTTTTTTTAATATTTAAGCATCTGCACGATTTATCTATATGTTCTTATGAAAAATAGACTGAGTTTTATCACTTTATTTCATTCTTAGTTTATTTTGCAATAAATACTTTTCATGATGCACGCTGTATCCTCATGAAATTTTGTTTTGAAAATAAAAATCTTACATGTATCTTTAGAAACTTAGGATGATGTGTAAAAAAAACGGGAATTCGTACAACTATGAATTCGTGTTAAAATGGTCGTCAAAATCACCGCTCGGACAAAATGGAAAAAGGAAATTGATTTGGATGAGAATACGGATAGAATAAGTCGAAAAAGTACAATACAAGCAGACTTTGAAACTCAAACAGAAAATAGTTTGTTAGTATGGAAATTCAATGTAAAAAAAAGCATAATGAAATAAGGAGGTGCGGCAAAATTGCCAATTAATCAACTTTCTACCAAATACAAAATGACGGAAATGTTAGCTTGCTTACATTGCTACTTCATTTTATATCTCAAAATTACCATTCCATTATATGAACTGCATATTCAAAAATATGTTTTGTCACCAATATCCTAATAGAGCACGTATCATCATACTGTTTCACCCGTGTCCGTTCTACCGTCAATCGCGCACTTGGTGTATACATATAGGGTTTATACGGCTTATTATTAAGGACTGAGTGCTTTCTTTTTGCTTCAGGTTTAAATTATGTACCTGGTGTTACCAAAAAATGCACTCATATTAAAGGTGCCCATTTCGTCTTGGTTTCCTTTATTTTTTGTTCATGACAGGTTGCTGGATTAGACGTTTTAATAAAATATAAAAGGCACGCAGACTCCGGCTTACATCTCCTACATGTGGAATTTCAAGCTTAACCTTTTATATTTCGCATTTGCAGTTTGTTTTACTTAAAGAATGCGTGTATGATCTCAAGATTTGTTTCGTAAATAATTTTCCACAAATGACACTGTTGAACTTTGTGAAATTTTTATACAATTTGCACTGTTTGTCCGACTTACTGAGCTTGTATTGTATTGACGTCGCGCAAAATACTGGTGATAATAACGTAACGTCGGAAATATAGCAAAAAGCCGTCTTATTTTCTTGTTTTTTACGTAACGTTTTTCTAATGTGATTTCTAATGTGTAAGCATTGATTCATTCAGGTTTTTTTTCATGGGAATATTTTTTTTCAGTAAAGATATTCATGTATATTTTATTTAACGAAAAATGTATATATATATAAATATATATATACAACTCGTCTAAACATTATGTTTAGACGAGTTGTATATACATTATGTACACAGCCATGTATCACCATCATTGATGGCGATCCGATGGATACATCTGTTGTAGGGTTGTCACTGACTCAGACGTACTTATATATATATATATATATATGTATATACAACTCGTCTAAACATCAACCCAACAATGTTAGATCTGTAAATTTGCTTTCGCAAATTTTTTGTTCTTCCCTCGCCGGGATTCGAACCCATGCTACTGTGATATCGTGACACCAAATCGCCTGCACTGCAGCCGTCCCGCTAGACCACACGACCACCTGGGCTCTCAAAAAAAGAGCTTTCGGTGGGCATGTGTTACCTTTCCACGTCAGTTTTAATCTAGCGGCGTACTACAGTACATGATATATAAGGCATGAAGATGTTATTGTTACAGATCAGCTAAATTATCTATAGTAAAGGATCCTACAAATTAATGTAAGATACAGTCACAGAAAATAATTATATTCATAAGTACGTCTGAGTCAGTGACAACCCTACAACAGATGTATCCATCGGATCGCCATCAATGATGGTGATACATGGCTGTGTACATAATGTATATACAACTCGTCTAAACATCAACCCAACAATGTTAGATCTGTAAATTTGCTTTCGCAAATTTTTTGTTCTTCCCTCGCCGGGATTCGAACCCATGCTACTGTGATATCGTGACACCAAATCGCCTGCACTGCAGCCGTCCCGCTAGACCACACGACCACCTGGGCTCTCAAAAAAAGAGCTTTCGGTGGGCATGTGTTACCTTTCCACGTCAGTTTTAATCTAGCGGCGTACTACAGTACATGATATATAAGGCATGAAGATGTTATTGTTACAGATCAGCTAAATTATCTATAGTAAAGGATCCTACAAATTAATGTAAGATACAGTCACAGAAAATAATTATATTCATAAGTACGTCTGAGTCAGACTGAGTGACAACCCTACAACAGATGTATCCATCGGATCGCCATCAATGATGGTGATACATGGCTGTGTACATAATGTATATACAACTCGTCTAAACATCAACCCAACAATGTTAGATCTGTAAATTTGCTTTCGCAAATTTTTTGTTCTTCCCTCGCCGGGATTCGAACCCATGCTACTGTGATATCGTGACACCAAATCGCCTGCACTGCAGCCGTCCCGCTAGACCACACGACCACCTGGGCTCTCAAAAAAAGAGCTTTCGGTGGGCATGTGTTACCTTTCCACGTCAGTTTTAATCTAGCGGCGTACTACAGTACATGATATATAAGGCATGAAGATGTTATTGTTACAGATCAGCTAAATTATCTATAGTAAAGGATCCTACAAATTAATGTAAGATACAGTCACAGAAAATAATTATATTCATAAGTACGTCTGAGTCAGTGACAACCCTACAACAGATGTATCCATCGGATCGCCATCAATGATGGTGATACATGGCTGTGTACATAATGTATATACAACTCGTCTAAACATCAACCCAACAATGTTAGATCTGTAAATTTGCTTTCGCAAATTTTTTGTTCTTCCCTCGCCGGGATTCGAACCCATGCTACTGTGATATCGTGACACCAAATCGCCTGCACTGCAGCCGTCCCGCTAGACCACACGACCACCTGGGCTCTCAAAAAAAGAGCTTTCGGTGGGCATGTGTTACCTTTCCACGTCAGTTTTAATCTAGCGGCGTACTACAGTACATGATATATAAGGCATGAAGATGTTATTGTTACAGATCAGCTAAATTATCTATAGTAAAGGATCCTACAAATTAATGTAAGATACAGTCACAGAAAATAATTATATTCATAAGTACGTCTGAGTCAGTGACAACCCTACAACAGATGTATCCATCGGATCGCCATCAATGATGGTGATACATGGCTGTGTACATAATGTATATACAACTCGTCTAAACATCAACCCAACAATGTTAGATCTGTAAATTTGCTTTCGCAAATTTTTTGTTCTTCCCTCGCCGGGATTCGAACCCATGCTACTGTGATATCGTGACACCAAATCGCCTGCACTGCAGCCGTCCCGCTAGACCACACGACCACCTGGGCTCTCAAAAAAAGAGCTTTCGGTGGGCATGTGTTACCTTTCCACGTCAGTTTTAATCTAGCGGCGTACTACAGTACATGATATATAAGGCATGAAGATGTTATTGTTACAGATCAGCTAAATTATCTATAGTAAAGGATCCTACAAATTAATGTAAGATACAGTCACAGAAAATAATTATATTCATAAGTACGTCTGAGTCAGTGACAACCCTACAACAGATGTATCCATCGGATCGCCATCAATGATGGTGATACATGGCTGTGTACATAATGTATATACAACTCGTGTAAACATCAACCCAACAATGTTAGATCTGTAAATTTGCTTTCGCAAATTTTTTGTTCTTCCCTCGCCGGGATTCGAACCCATGCTACTGTGATATCGTGACACCAAATCGGCTGCACTGCAGCCGTCCCGCTAGACCACACGACCACCTGGGCTCTCAAAAAACGAGCTTTCGGTGGGCATATGTTACCTTTCCACGTCAGTTTTAATCTAGCGGCGTACTACAGTACATGATATATAAGGCATGAAGATGTTATTGTTACAGATCAGCTAAATTATCTATAGTAAAGGATCCTACAAATTAATGTAAGATACAGTCACAGAAAATAATTATATATATATTTTATATTTTTTAATTATAAGCAGAGCCACGTTGAATCATTTCATTTGAATCGGAAAGGTCTACTAAAATATTTTATGAGTGGCTAAACAACAGTGCATGATGTTTTATAATTTAATTCTTATTTCAATCCAAATTGTCCAATACAGAAAGAATGTCTAGATGGGTGTCCTCTGAAATAGTTATACGATAAGAGGCATCTACATCAGCAAGTATGTATAGCAGAGATTTCGTCGGTACCAAAGCAGTCTTTGTCTTTAAAAGTTTATATTTTAACGGATCATTGTCACTGATTTTGTCATAATAATGACCCCGGAAAACCTCGAATCCAGGGGGATATGTAGCACCCCAGCTGTCACTCTCTGCTGAATTCAATACGTGTGAACCTTTGGAAATTTTCATTAAATAATAGTCAAAGTTATCATCGTCGGTTTTGACAGCCACAACAGAGTTTATGGATACCAAATCTGATATGTCTTCTGAAAGAATGTCAGTGTCTTGTGCTACTTCTTCTTCGTTAGAAGTTTGTGTTATTTCGCGTGGCTTAATAGTTTTCTTTACCCCGGTATTTTCTACATTTAAACAGTTAAGATAATTCCCCAAAATGCATTGATCGCACGTGTAACAAGAGAGATCGGAAACAATGATTTCATTACATGTACTAGTAAAAACATGATGTATTTGTCTATTTTGCTGGATCGGCTTAAATATTTTGGAATTGTGTCTATCAATTGAGTCCACATATCGAAATACCCTTCTTTTAAATAATGCACTTCTTGGCTTTTTAAGGCTACTTTCGCAGAACGTAAATAAATCCTTCGCATTCTGAATCACTGTATTGCCACGTAGAACAGATATGTCCGCCTGTCTTTTTATAAATCCCCCCGCGGCATCTTGAGGCCCTTTTGCATGGCTTGTTTCAAAGAAATTTCTATGGAATGTTTTATATCCGAAATCAGGGATGGCAGTAGATAAACTTCCTAAACAGTGCCGCGATTTATATTGGCTAGAACAACCGTCTGTGAATTCATGCATATGATCAACTGTGTATGATATTGAATCTAAATATTCCTTAACTTTCTTTTGGACATATTTTGTAAAATCATTATCATGTTGCAGGTCCGGGGAAATTACGAAAAAATGTTCCGTAATTATTTCCGGAAATTCTTCTGTACTGTCTACACCATCGTATTCTAAAATGGCGTGTCGGTGCATGACGGTTACATGAATGCTGCATTCAGTTCTTTGGAAGTTATTGGATTGGATTTCTTCTTTCTCGACACAGCGATAATTTTCCGAATAATCGTGGATGCATATGCAATGATTGACTGGCAAGTTCTGAACAAGACTTTTAAGTTGATTGCTTTGCCAGTTTGATCGGTGCTGGTGAGCGGGGAAAGTTTCGAGAAGCTTTTTTAAATTAAGAAACATTTCGTTTACGCTAGTTTTCTTTTTTATCAGGGTCAGTCGGCGCCTTACATTTTTACCCTTCGATTTTTCAGTTATATATTCATATTTTTGCCATTCAACAGTTGAAGACGACTGTGATTCGTTGGGTGAAAGTTTGAAATTACCAACTCCGCAAAGGCTACATTTTCGGTCAAGACAATTTTTTCTATAAAATCCATTTACTTTTGGACATAGCGTAATATGTATAAGGTCTGACATTTTCTCAAATACGGGATAGTCACTTTCTTGCGAATCGGTTTCCCTGTCACACGATTTTCTGAACTTCATACATGCTTTGAAAACAAGGTTTGCTTCCACGTGATATCTACAACAGCATGTATTTCTATCTTTTTCAGATGCAGGTCTTACGAAAAACGGTCGAAGTTTCTCAAATGCTCTTTGTCCAATTTTAATTTCCGGATATTTGGCGACAAAATCTAAATACGCATCAGTTTGTGTTTTTTCCAGCACGTGTGTCATATGCGAAGTATATAAGTTTGGTCCCAATCGTTCTCTTTTGATATCGGATTTGTTGCCGGTCGGGTGTGATATGCCATCAGAGAGCCAAAAGTTATAAACTGTTTTCTTTGTTTCTTCTGAAATGGAATCTTTTCTTGTTTTCTGTTGCGTAAGAGCCCATGCAGACGATTCACTTTTAAGAATTCTAGACCTAATACGCTGGCCTCCAGCAACCCTTCTTGCTGGCAAACCTAAATTTTTACACAGTTTAATTTTACCTCTCGAGTTTGCTAAATTTTCCCCGCTGATTGATGCAGTAACAGAATTCATTACCGAACGTGCATTCTTAGATCGCTTTAATTTTGTAGATTTTATTATTTCTTGAATATCTGCAACGACGGCCATTTCAACTGGCGAAACTGAATGTTTCAGATTAGCTATTGTTGGCGATCGAGGGGATCTGCGGGCCAAATAAGTCGATATAACTGCGCATCGTTTAGATGGAGATTTTGGTAAACCTTCTTTAAATTTTCTTAGGGCTCTGGCCTTTTCCATTCTGTTTTTGAAAACATTTGAACCTTCTGGTACAACAAGTGACATTGATGAAAGTTCTACATTTTTTTTACCTCTGTGTTTACGGACATTCATTTTATTTTTCAGTTTTCTTTCATTTATTTTCTTAGATTTCTCCCTTTGTTCTCTCTTTTTTCTTGCATTAATCGTTTGACTATATGTTTTTGTCTCGCTCTCTTTATTCTTGTACAACTTTCCATAAGATTTTCTACTCGTTTCATTTTTCTGAAGCCTTTTTCGTTCTCTGTTCCTAATAAGTATTTCCTTAGCCGAAAGTTTACTTTTTTTTCTGTTATTCATATTTCTGAAAGCATATTTATATTTGAATGTACACAAAATTTTGGTCTGATTTTTTTAAGTCCGATTATTTTAATTGATTGTTGGTTTATAAATACATTCAATAATTAAATATGAGTCTTTTTTGTCTCGTGTTTTATTTTTTTGGAACTAATCATTCTCCTGAAACACCAGAGATCATTTCGGTTGTTTGAAGGGATTTGTGCCTCTTGTTTTGTCTACGAAAATTATCTAATATGGTAACTCTTCTTTTAGATTGTTCCAGAACTTCCTAAAGTCAAATCATTTTTTACGAATTTTGATATAGAATAATATTTTTATTTCATTAAGGGAGCAACCATTTGATTTTAATGGGGGGGGGGGGGGGTGCTAGGATGAAAAATTTTGTCCGGCATTTTTTTTAGTTGTTATCTCGGTCCTGCCTTTTTATTTTCACTATATTTGGTCCTGCCTTTTTTTACAAGTTTATCCTGGGTTTGTTTGCCAACTGCTCATCCTGCCCTTTTAACCCCACCGCAGTTCGCGCCTGTCCTAAGTCAGGTACCTATAGCTTTTGTTAGTCTTTTATATTTTTTTACTTTTAGTTCATCTCTGTGTTTCGAAGTGAAGAGTGGCGTCCATTTTCTTGATCTAGTATACATTAGGATTTCGGGGCCTACTCAAGACCTCCTCTGGGTGCGGGATTTCTCGCATGTTGAAGACCCATTGGTGGCCTTGAGCTGTTTTCTACGTTTTGGTCGGGTTGTTATCTCTTTGACATATTCCCCGTTTCCATTCTTATTCATTATTTTTTTACTCGAAACTCCTGTCTGCCTTTTTTTTACACTCAAAACCCCTGTCCTCCCTCTTTTTCAAATTTCATTCTAGCCCCCCCCCCCCCCCCCCCCCCCCCCTTAAAAATCAAATGGAAGCTCCCTAAGGCAAAAACATGCCCATATCGTTTCATGTTTGGAGATCGATTCTTTACAAGTTCTTCTTATAATTTCTTTTGCGTATTGACTCTGTGTGAAATATGACGTTTCATTATTTTTCGACGTTTTTTGTCTCATTGGACATTTTTTCTGATTTTTCTTTTCTTTATTTGCGAAAAGGATAAAATATAAAAACAGCCAGTATTTATATTATCATGTTCAGTATTTGTTGTAATTTTTGAAATCTGTATCAGTATTTTTCTTCTGATTTAATCGCGATACATCGTAGATCCCGAAATCGTCAAAATGGAATATTTGTTTGGATTTCAGATGATACGGGACATTTTTTCTGATTTTAAATTTTTTCAATAGTTTTTTTTTAAAACAAGTAAACTCAAAAAGTTTGGTACCAATTTAAACAGAAATGTTTGTAATTTATAAATTATAAATATAAACGATATCCTTTTAAAATTACCTTCAGTATATGAATTTGATCTTCAAAGTTTGCAGTTGGAGTCTAGATTATTTGTCACCATTACAAGATCAAAAAGTTGCTATGACGTCATTTTTCTACATGTATGACGTCATATATGTAAGTAAAATTATGTAATTCAAAACTTTACATATGGTTCTTAATTCCTTCCAAATGAGAACTACCTTTGGCTACTCAATCCATATTTCATTCTCAAAAATGTTTGGAGATCTCAATGTTCAATGTTACGCATTACACGGCAAAATTGCCTATTTCATAAAATTTAGCGCTTCAAATCGAAACCTATTCGTGAAAAAAATATCATGAAAAACAGATATTTTGTTGCCATTAGATTGGGTAACGAAAATTATTTAGCGATTCTGCAAATTGTTGCGTCCTAAACGGACAGTTAGCCTTTTCGCCGATTTTTCTCGAATCACCTTCAAATTGTCACCAGTATCTTGCGCGACGTCATTGTCCCGAACATGCATGAACTATTTGCCACTGAACGTAAAACAACCATCAAAAACCGAGCAATTATAAAACTGTTTACTGAATCATATTTTTAAAGTACTATATTTCTGCATGGATGAAGCAACGACACCACCATTGCCTTAAATGATGGAGTAAAAAACTCAGTAATTCAAATGAATCACACGTGAAATTTTTCATGTTATTTTCACGTGAACTTTGCAAAAATATGAAGGTATTTTTCATGATTTTAATTAAATTTTAGGAAAAAGATATTATTTTAATAATGTTATTTTTAAAAATAACGTGCATTTAACGTGTACCAAATTCCGGTGATTTATGCATGAACCATTATCATAAGTTTCACGTGTAACCAACCAGTATAAGCAAGTTTCAAGTATTTCAAATGACAATTTACACTTAGACTATAGCCACACAGTAGGACAGTAAATGAACAAAAGACAAGTAAATCAGAAACATGCATGGATCACGCAAAAACATGCAGGGGCGACACCGGAGTAATGGGAGTTTGCTTCTTGCAAGACATTCGCCGTGAAAACAATTTGATATGAAGACAAGCCTTTGTTTCAACTTTGTTTTAAAATTTCCAACATAAGGCTGTTACGGCCCAGGTCAATGTTCTTAAGCATCACATATTTTTGTTTCATTTTATTGTTAGCTTTCTTAAATAAATATTCACATATTATAAAATATATTTTTTATAATTTCTTTTTTGTTCAATTTCAGTTAAACACTATTTCTGATTTCTTTTTTATAAATTTTAAATGTCTTTTTCTTTTTCTTCATCTTTTTGAAACCCTGGTTTTGTATTACCACTGACCAGTTCAGCAAAGAAACAGCTGCTTCATGTTTGCATAAATGTGTTTGTAACCAATCTATAGCTAACATGCTATTATTTCCATATTTTTTATTCCGTGTCTATAGATAGTCTCGATCGGGGAGACAAGATTTATTGTGTCTGTTGATTGCTTGGCTAGCGTAAACTAATCGATTTACCTCATACTTTGAAATTAGATGGGGATTGTTTTTAAATAAATGCTTTAATTTTAGTACTCTCTGGTGTATGTATGATGGCTTGGTTTGAAACGAGAACAGACGAAATATGCGGACTAGTCCTTAAATTAAAGGATGCGAAAAGATATATTAATGTAACTTTTTCAAAGTTCAAGTTGATCAATTATTGATTGAAGTGAATAAATCAAATTTATTTTCTCGAGGAATAAATCAAATCAGGAACATATATATTGTTAGGTATACTGTTCCCAAATTGAATAGTATACAAATCCTAGTTCTTATATTATAGTAATAATTATTCATCGGCGAAAAGGATAGTATCTTTATTGTGTTAGAAAAATCGTAAAAGTGTTTTATTTTCTAAATTCTATTTATTTACTCGGACATCGTAGAGTTTAAAATTCTTTTTTTTTACCATATTGGACTTCATATTGTGTATTGAATTGAAACACGAACGCGGACCTCGATGAGAACACCTGGATTGAAAGTTTGCAAATTTTCTGACCAATGAAATTCATTTTACTATGTAACGCGAACTTCAACGAAAACACCTAGATGAAATATTGTGTATTGAATTGAAACATGAACGCGGACCTCGATGAGAACACCTGGATTGAAAGTTTGCAAACGTTCCAACCAATGAAATTCATTTTGATATGTAACGCGAACTTCAACGAAAGCATCTAGATGAAATATTTTATGTATACGACAATTAGTTTTATTAAGACATTACCGCTCAAATATAGTTAATAAAAATTATATCAGAGCAACAATGCATAATTGTTTCTTTTCCATTCTTGTTAATTTTAATAATGTTTATGTTGATTTTAATTTGGTAAGTAGACTTATGTTAAATGCACTAAACGTAAATATACGTTTTTTTTTAAATGCATTAGACGTAAGTTAATGTCGACATAGAGCAAGTCAAGGTTGTAAAACTTAAATCAACCAACCCATCGTTATCGAAGACTAAAATTTATCTCATATAAACAGAATATATGTTCATAGCAAGACTTTTAGTACGTCACGGTGCATGACAGCACACTAATCCCTGTACAAAATCGGAACCACAATTCACAATTTCGTATTGTGCTGCTTTTCCACAATTTACGCCCGTTTCGCGTCAGTGACCGATATTACAATTTGACACAGTTTTAAAAGTTTATTGAGCTGTTCCTTCATTTACAATGTTTTGCAAGACTTAACTTTTAATTAAATTCAACAAATGTCTGCAGTATCTTCATTAATTTTATTATTTAACACAACATTGTTTTTATTACAAGCTATTTCATATATCAATATACAGCTAGGGAATATTTGTTGTTGACCGAAAATATAAGATACATCGATTTAAACTATGTGAAAAATAAATAATTTTTGTAAGTTACTTTAATTTCCGTGTCTATATTTAATTTACGAGTACACTATAGTAAGACAGAAAAAGAGAAACGGAAATATACAGGAATACCTAAAGTTTCGTAAGTCATTGCAATGGACCATACATTACTTACATGTCACACAAGTTTTCATAGCACTCAGCAAGTTTTGAAACGAATATATATATATATATATGTGAGATAAAGATCTACTGCATTTGGGCAAATTAAAAATATGTTAAACATCTAACTATTTTATTTTTAACAGAATCACAAGTTTTGCATTTTTTAAACCGTGCATCAATATTTTATTGTTTTTATTTAAATTCCTTATATGTTACGTGTATTGATCATTCATTTGTTTAAATTGTGAAGTATATGACTTTAATAAGAATACACGCATTTATATATATAAGTCGATAAAGTTTGAAACAAATAAACGAAAGATACATCGATGTTGTTTTGCTTGAGTGATTCACCTGTTAAAAGCTCGGGTCTCAACACGGTTTAAAACGAATTAATACCAGTTTGAAATAGTTTAACGGGGGCGTGGCCTATTTGTTTGACGTAACTTACCGCCAACTTGAATTAAATTGAACGACTGCAAGCGAATCTATTTGACTGGCATTAAAATGATTTGATATGCATTGAAATAAATTAAAAATGATTTTTAATTTTTGTCAATCTTTATCAAATGACGATTAATCTCATTTAAACAGCGTTAATGCGTTTTTGTCCGATCAAGTTAAATGCGGGTTACTAGTGTATATAATGACCGATGGTTATTTAGTCGGATGTTAAATGGTGTTTTTGTTTCACCAACATATTGAATTTGCAATTAGCTAGTTTGTTTAGCAAAACATTGCGTATTTCTATTTAAAATCTACAATATAAAACTAGCGTGTTTAAGTTATATCCTTAGACATTTATATATATATTATAACAAATGGTTTTTATATTGCCTTGTGCCACAAAAGTTATAGGATGAACACGTTACATATTGTTTTTCAATTGTCCCGGCTATATTGCTAGTTTTGTTCAGCTTATACAAGTTTGGGTCAAAATCTTTTTGTTTTGTGTTTGAAAATTGTTCCAATATTGTAATTCATAAAGCATATCGCATGTATATACGAATTCAAGTAGGAAAGGCCAACTAATAACCTAAATGGCCATCTCATCTACGTCGCTTTTAGAAAATTGTTGAAACAAAACTGCAAATCTGCAAAGTAAATCTTAGTATAATGCCTGTACCATGTCAGGACTATGACAGCTGTTATCCATTCGTTTGATCTGTTTTAGCTTTTTACTTTGCCATTTGATTAGGGACTTTCCGTTTTGAATTTTCTTCGGAGTTCAATATTTTTGATTTTTTTTTGGTGATTTTACTTTTTAGATATAATAATAAGCATTGCTTCCAATTTTAGTTTTCGTTTCTATTCAATCTTTTGCATTAAGTCGTAATTTTCAGAGCTGAACCTATTCTCAAATAAAATGTTAGTGTCTACCTTCGTTCAGCACAAGGCTTGATAGACTCGTTTCTCCACCTTTATGGTTGACATTTGCCTTTGCGTTCAATAAAGTATTCACTATTTCTTCGAGGTCAAATTCCAGCGCAGTAGTCAATGGTGTGTCGTAAAAGTTATCCATTATATTTACATGTCCTCCATTTTTCAATATCAATCTAACTGTATCTGCACATCGAAGCCATATCGCTATCATCAATGGGCAAATTCCTGACAAACTTAACTTATTGGTCTCGATTCCAGTCGCTAGGAAAGCGTTTAATAAGTTCAGCTTACTCACTACAAAAAGCATTACAGTCTACTTTTTTGTTGTGATGTTATTCCGACGTATTACTTGAATTTTGATAAACCCTTATATTTGTAAAACATAGTTTAACCTTAACGTGAATCTCTGAAAGGCTATTGTTTTAAAAGTAATTATTTTTCAAGAATCCTATATAAACCTGAATTGTCTTATAGCTTACCTATAACATTTAACTAACATTTATTTTACATTTCAAAAACGTACAACACAGTCGATGATCAAACTTGAGATCGATCATTGCCTTTAATAATCAAAATATTATAGTCTTTGTACTGTGAACTCCATTACGATAGTAGATATACCAGTGCTATCAACTCTCTTTGTATTTGATTATACACAATACAAACACATTCTGTATCTGACTCATTTATAATCAACTTCACTTCACCCTTGTTTTTTTTTATTTAATATTTATATTTTTTGAATATAACGTTCAGCATTTGACACTTCGTCATCGACACAATTCAACTTTAACCTTTCAAATAATGTGGGTTTCTTCTAAAAAAAGACATAAAATGAGAACGACAAAACTGTAATAAGAATTTGATATTTGATATCGTTGTCAGCTTTTCAAAATGTATGAAGCGGAGAGTGTCGAACATAATATGTTATCAATTATTTGTTAACTCGAAGCGACGAAGCTTATAACGATATTTACTAAATGCCGTTCAATGTTCATGATTTAAAAATAGATCAATTTAAAATATTGTTAAATCTATGGAAAACAGATTGTCAATGAGCTTCACTGTATTTATTGCATTAAATCTAGTATAAACTGTACGTATATATCTACAATGTATACCTGATTCTCCGTGATTGAAGTGCACTGTATTCGTCTCCGGGAACATTTCTATAATTAAAATAAAGAACATGTTTTGTTTTAAGCTGTTGTGTGTATTATAAATTAATTTGAGTTATTTATTGTTATTCTGTGATTTACATGTCGAAACGTACGATTAATTTTTGTTGTTAATAGATATAGGAAGATGTGGTGTGAGTGCCAATGAGACAACTCTCCATCCAAATAACAATTTAAAAAGTAAACCATTATAGGTTAAAGTACGGCCTTCGACACGGAGCCTTGGCTCACACCGAACAACAAGCTATAAAGGGCCCCAAAATTATGCATTTTTCTGTCTTAAGTGTTCTTTTTATACTGTATTCCCGTTATGAAATGTTCGCGGTATATTTAATATTGCCATGAAGCGCGGATGTTTGACTAGATTTAAATCCAAGCAGAACCCATTATTTTTCTTAAAATGTCCTGTACTTAGTAAGGAATATGGCATTTGTTATCTACTGCTCGTTTCTTTATGTATGTTGCATTATCGGTAGGTTTTTGTTGCAGATAAGTGGTCTGTTGTTGTGCTGTTTTCCTCTTATAGATGCCTTTTTTTGCCTAAAATATCTATGAAATTAATTTTTTTTAATACATACAAATTGGATATGAAGGGAAATGAAATACAAATATACTGTACAAAAATAACAAGATGATCGCCGGTGCAACAACTTTACAGAGTAGACCAAATGACGTCAAAATAGCACCGGTCGGTCATCGTCCGGCCTCCAACAAAGATCGAAACACAAAACGGATAGCTAGCTTTAAAATACACAGTACCGATTATGTATCGTTATAAACTAGTTTAACGGTGAGTTTGTTTTACATTTATGCAGCTTTTAAAGGTTGGTTTTTAAATTTACCTGCATAAATGTCAAAAGCAGTCTCTCCGTTTTCATTCATGTATGAAACATCAGCCCCTCCTTCTATTAGAGCACAACAGACTTGGAACCTTTTTTGTTGGACGCATTTCATTAAAACCGAATTATTTCTATCTTTCACTAAATTTGGATCTGCGCCTTTTTCAATCATTGATATCAGCACCGAATCATCAAACCATGTTTCAACTATAAGATCGAAAAGATAGTTTCCACAAGGTTGTTGGTTATTCAGAAACAATCCTTTGTCAATCAGAGCTTTCATTGTAGTACTTTTTTTAGCCATCGGTCCTAGAAAATAAAAAATGTTCAGTTTTAAACATTTCTGCATATTCCAATACGCCCCTTTTCAACATTACGGTAGAGATAAAAAAAAAAAACGTTGCATCACATCTCATTTTTATTTGTAGGAAAAATAGTATATTGAATTATTTTTACATATGTCTCCAAACATGTTCCAATCATATGACAGTTGATGTCCATTCGTTTGATGTGTTTTATCATTAGATTTTGTCATTTGATTAGGGATTTGCATTTTGAATTTTCCTTAGGGTTTCGTATTTTTGTGATTTTACTTTTATCGAACATTCAACATAGTCAGGTGAAATTACCAATACGTTGTCATTGTGTCGACGTCGAATCAACGCTTTTTTATTTCATAGTTTAATGTCATAACGATTTCCGAATAAATCTGTATCGCTCGTAATCTTTTTTGGATAAATGGGAAAATCAAATTTTGTCACCGACCCGGGGGTATCGTATATCACTGAAATTGGTACGATTTAATAACACGACATATACGTTCACTACTAATTTTAAAGTAAGAAAGTCGCTTGCACAAGTTAGAATGGACTGCCTTTGATAGATGTCGATGATTTAATCATACATTCGACACACTGGGATACCTCAACAAATATTTATCTACTATAATAAGAAGCAAATGTTAAAACTGTTTTAGGTCACGGATTTATTAAAAACGTCTCAAGAACCAAGATTACTAATTTTATACACTTAAAACCTTAAATGTTTATGTAACGATACCACCAAATGTTATAAACCATGCGGAACAAGCATGGGCTTGTAGTTAAGTGTGAAATGATATGTTTTAAAAATTGGTCTGATTAGATACTTCTTTATCCCTTAGCATTTCATTTTGTATTAGCCTATCTACTAAAATGTATTTACCCACAAATAGTCAGACAAACACAAACCTGATTTGCAACAAGCATGCGCTGCATTGTTTCCGTCCACTCCAATATGGTTAACGTTTGCACCTGCTTGAATCAATTCGTCAGCAGCTTCAAACAACCCGTTCTTTATGGCTAAAATCAAAGCCGATTCTTCCCCTCTCCAGCCAGGTTAGGGTTTGCTCCAACTAGAAGTAACTTTGAAATAGCTATCGAAATTGGTAGTTGCGGAAATTGATTTTGCATTCTTTTAACATCATTATTGAAGGTTGATAATAAAGTTGATACCCCATGCCTTGTCTCAATTTCTTCAACAGTAATACCAGCATCTATGAATAACTCCAGCTGACCTATAATAGTTTAAAAAAAATATAACCGTATATTCACTTTACTCCTTGGTCTATTCATTTATCCTGATACTCAGTTCATTCTTTTCATTTATTCATTCATATTTTTTTTCAGTATTTTAATACGCAATGATCATACAACGAGATCGGAATATCTCGCTTGAGCCGGTACGGCGTAAGTGAGAAAAGAAATTGAGTTGAGATGACCAATGATAATCTGTTTATCGCTGATACATATGAAGACGTTGTCAATTTCCTTGATAACAGCACGTTTTCTCTTAGTTTCTAGCAATAATTTTCATATCACTCGACGCCTCTGGGAAAGGAAATTATCAGTCAGCAAGATGAAATAAAACATTCGTTAAATAGCGATAAACTAGAATGTGTCCACTGTTTGCTTAAGCTGTCGGTTTTATAGTGGATATCATATAGGGAGAAGTCATCAATCAAGTGTGCAAAATTCGATAATAGTACCTCAAATGTAATAATTATTTTGTCGAAAAAAACCCAGATCAAAAACAAACAAATAACTGTTGAAAATAATATGATTTAGCCTTCTAGATCCGCGATTTTTAATGTTCAGAAATAAAAAATATAAAAGCAATAGCATTGTAAAAAACTTAAAATACAACCTTTTCAAGCTTTCCAGCTGAAATAATTTGAAAAAAACAATTATCGACTGTCAAAGTTATCACATAGAGTATTTTCATTGAACTTACTGAATGATTTGCAGCACTGTATTGCAGTCATACCGTCCCTTCCTTTACTGGCCCCAGCCTTTATCAAAGCAATAATGCCTTCTCGTGTAACATGTTCACTGAAAGCTATCATCAGAACAGATTTGCCACCGTACTCTTCATTTGGGTTGGCGCCATGTTTAAGAAAATCTTGTATTAATGACGGACAGTTCATAGCAGCCAAGCAAAAACAATTTATCCAACCAAGCTTTGTTACTCGCCCTTTAAATGATACATTAGCCCCCTTTTCTATTAATATTTTTGCGTTTTCACTACATTTATGTTTAAGAGCAATAAAAAGAGGCTGATGACCATACGGTGGGTTTCCCCAGTTTTCATTCACATTAGCTCCATATTTCAGCAACAGTTTTAACATATCTGCGCCATCTTCTCTCTGAGCTAAAAAATGAATGGGTCGGAAATTTTGTTCTTCAAATCCAATGTTTACGTCTGCTCCACATTGACACAATAGATTTGCTGCGTCATACTGATTTTCCTTCACAAGTGTATATAATGCTGTACTCTTATTAGGAAATACCTCGTCTATATTTAAATTCCGATCATTCTCCAAACATCGAACAATATTGATTTTTCCGGATAAAGCTGCATAGTAAAATACATCTTTCAAATTTGTTGTGTCCCAGCTTGTTGTGAGTGCTGTTTTGAATGAACTATCACTAACAGTTTTTAGTAAATAATCAACAATGTCTTCATTACCTTCTTCACATGCTATGTGTAGGGCGTTTTTGTCGTTACTTGTTGTATCCTGTACATAAGCACCTAAACCTACCAACACTTTTAAAAGATCAACAGATCCGAACTCTGCGGCATAATGAATTAATTTTTTACCATTTTCACAGAAATTCAAGATAGCAGTCTTGTGCGATGTCTTGTTACTCAAAGACAGAAGAGAGTCACTACATTTAGAATCAACTGCTTTGCGTAACTCTTTCTTGACAAAATGTCGTCCTCCATTTTTATTTCATTTTAAACAAAACAACTGTTGATATCGATCGAAAGATAAAATTCTAAAATGCTTAACGATATAGTAGACAACAGAAGAATGCGTACACCTGTGTCTTGCATACACAAATGTAATCCTGGTATATTTAATGAGTTTGTATCGTACATGTATTGAATAAGATATATAATGCATTAACAATGATTGTATCATTATTTTTAAGGCAAACGATAAAATGACAGAAGAATTAACAACTTCATACTTTATTTGCGACGTCAAAATGTGAAACATTGGAATATATGTGTGTTTTTACAATTTTAAACATAAATTAATAACGAGAACATATAATATACCCCCTTTTCTAAAATGTCATTTTGGGTAAATTAAGAGTTAATCATGTGCGAAAATTGTCTGAATCAATATTTTATGTGAAAGATGACTTTTGAAACAGATAGATATGAAACAAAACATCCTTTTTTATTATGTAAATTTAGTTTATACCAATGGTTACTTTGATTTAGCGAATGAGACGTCAGATGCGCGATTCTACGTTAGAGCCAATGTTAATCTAACCATGTGTCTGTCAAAATAAAGATTCGATCCCAGTACTTCTGTTCTTTTATTCCTTTACGAGTGGATTTTAAATAAATAAAAAAAAATCGTCCAACACAGCAATGAACGAGGTTGTTAAATTTGATGTATGTCATATTCAGCTCACTTGAATCAAGAGGTCCAAGTGAGCATTTCTCATCATTTGGCATTTGACGTCCGTTAACTTTTAAAAAAAATCTTCTCCTCTGAAACTGCTGCGCCAAATTGAACCAAACTTGGCCTATATCATTCTGATGGTAGCTAGTGTAAAACATGTCCGATAAATTGAATTAACATAAGCAGCAAAATTTTGAGGAAAAAAAAGAATTCCAAAGAAAAAAGGCGGAAGGTCGATTCCTTCTGAAAAGGCAACATCAAAAGCTCAAACGCATCAAACGAAGGGAAACAACTATTGTATCATTACTTGATGCAGGTCTTTCATTATGACGAAAATATTTGATAAATAATATATTAGTTTTCAAGCAAGCGAAAAAGTAAAATAGCAAAAATACTAGTACTGAGCTCAAAGGAAATTAAAATCGGGTGGTCCCTTATAATATGCATCAGAAAAAGCTCAAGCGCATCAAAAGTATGTTTTCTATAAAGCTTGCTTCTTTTAGGTATTCACAGTTTGTCCATTACTTAATCGATTGGGTAACAATAATTTATATACGGCGGTTGGTCTTATACAAAGCGGAGGTAAGACATTTCTAACTCAGATACATGTAGATATTTGATTGTTTATTTTCGGTATTTCTTGACATTAATTTTTCTTCGATTTTACATTACTTTAATGTAATGGACACTGGTTTCACATTAAATTTGTTCACATCTATACACCTTGTTTAATTACCTGTTTATAAGATTTGTTCACACTTGTAAACTATATGCCATTTAAGGGCATACGATACAGTTACAGGGGAGGTAATGATGTTGCTAACGTAAAATGTTATTTTCGCGACGTCTATGACGAGTTTATTACATCCATATACTTTGCTTTCAAATCGTTTAGTTTAGCATTCACGATGACGGTATTCACAAAAGAAAGTTTAATAACTTTCATTTGCCGTCAATGCTATCAGTTAGAGCCAAAGTTGGGTATATATGTACATTGTACGGACACCCTTATGACAAAATTTCTGTTCAAACATAAATGATCAAATACCTTCAACGAACATTAACTTCAACAAGTAACAATAAAATATCAGATTGTGAAGTAAACCAATGATATAGATAATATAAAGATATGAAAGTTTTTAATTGCTTTAGTTGACATCGTCAGAGCGGTTCGAAAAACACTTTGAGATGTAATATTAAAAACTATGTTCCTAACTTAATACTCGATAGCATTAACAGTTTTATGATAGACAAATTGTTTGTGTGTGTTACTCAAAATTGTACGATGAGATCTAAATTTGTATATATCTCAGCAAGCAAATATTGTTGGGTTGTGGTTGCACTTTAGGTTAACTTTATTTGTATCAGCTCTCTGACTTTTGCTTGAAGTATTGATTTTTAAATTTGTTTGTCATCGAGCATCACCAAAGTTTGTTGAATTTGTATTTATTGAAGTATGATAATAATTGTTTATGTTCAAATAGACAAATATGCTAATTTGACATACAAAAACAAACATTATAAGCATATACGTTTGTGTTTATAAATCACTTGACATACTCAGGAACCAGTATTTGACCACATGCGTAGAAACGTATGTAGAATAGGTAGCGATCCAATGGTATATGTATAAACGTTAGGTACAGACCAAAGAGCTATCTGTCTTGCCTTAAGGTGGGATTATTATATGGTTATAAGGCAAGTGCTCTTAACATCGGTGTATATTTCTTATGAAATCTGGATGTCATTCTTATGAACATTTGACTCTGTGTAAGGACCTTAAATAGATTATATAATTTGTATGACTGCGGTCTTCTTCAAACTTATAAAATAACAATATGATGTTAATAATTCTGTTTTGTTTTGCAGGATCAGATGCAGATATAGAAGAAACTCTCATAAAAGCGAGTAATTTAAAGTTAAATACGGAGATATGCTATGTACAATTAGCCTTGTCAAACAAACTGTTGAAATACAGAAAACAAATTGGGTTAATTTTGTGAGTCCTAATAAGTTTAAAATAGATGTATTCAATTTAATTGATGTAACTGCTCAAGGAAATTATTGCCTTGTAGAAGAGATGTTGAAGAATGGAGTGGATATAAACTTTTCAGAACAATCAAAAAGAACTGCATTGCATTATGCTTGTATTTTAAGTAAGATATTGAAAATTTAGCAACGAACATTGTAAAGAAAGTTTTTATATATTTTCCCTTTTCTTGTGTTGTGCGTTTGTTACACGCAATATTTAGATAGGGACAACTTGATTAGAAGAACGGGTTTAATAATTGGTCTTTTTACTTTCAGATCACATTGAAATTTTAACGTCTATTTGTTTTGCCGTTTCAAATCTTTAGGCTATCGGTTTGTCGGAAGTTTTGTAATACTTGATTCATGTCCATAAAAAGATAATTTATCACGGTTCACAATTTGTGATAAGTATACTCTTAATGTTACCCTAGACGAATAATTTTTTTCTTTTTGTCATTTGCTTTAAATTCCCATTTTAACGAATTAATGATATAAATAAATATATTTTTAAGAAACGTTTGCCTTAAATATAAATAATCAATCAAAATCAAACAAAATAACAAAAAATGTACAGAAAATAATATGTGTCTTTTTTTACCTTCTTTAATTGCTGAGTGTTTGGTAAAATATTTCAGTCAAATACAGGTTTTGTACTGATATGTATTTGAAACAGTCATTTTGATTATTTCCAATTTGATTCTTATATTACACATAACTAACAAAAACATTAAGTTTATCATTTTTTTTCTGTATTCATAGAGAATCCACATGATCGTGATAGAATAATTCGACTTCTCGTAAAATACGGTGCAGACCTTAATTGTCGATCAATTACTAGAGAAAAACCGCTGAATGCCCTGCTAAATAGTATGACACATGATATAGGAAAGCATGGGACTGTAAAATATGACCAAGATTGTTTTAAAGAGGAAGTTGATTTGTCCCTACTCAATCTCTTTATCTGTGGAGGATCTGATTTATGTCCAATTAAAAAACTGAAAAAAGACACGCTGAGTTTGTTGAAAAAATGCAATTCCAAATGGTCAAAGAATCTAATTGAAGGAAGGTAATGTTATATCTGGTCATTTTTGTAAGTTTTCGTCTTGCGTATTGAATGTATCATAATACTACAAAAGTGAATATCCAACAAAGAATTTTCGATAAAGTTTAAATATTTACACTTTTTGTTTTGGTCTCAGAAATATTCAGAGCGTCTTCCTATCTCTTATCATGTATCTTATGTCGGACTATATAGTCTAGTGCAATTAATAAGTGATTTGCGATCTCGATATGTTTGGTTCACTTACACAAAAATGAATTACACCATTCTTAAAAGATACCACAATATATAGAACAATTTGACTGACATATTAAAAAGCTAAATAATGTATGGCGATCATGCAAATGTGCTACATAAGAGTTTTTGACGCACGTATGTCCATTCATGTGTCCGGTCTAGAAAGCGCTGTCACATGTAAATTTATTGCTACACTTTTATGAAATTGATATTAAAGGTAATGTGACGGACCATTTCAGAAATATGCGCCGGCCAACTTTAACATTTCTCGTAGAATTAAAAAAATAAATGGTATCCAAGAATTACATCAGCAATACCTCAAACAAGTACAGATTATAATCAGTGCTGATAAATAATTTACAGAAGAGTTGTTTATCCCTTGGAAATGTAAATCAAATAGAATATTGCACTGTAAGCTCTCTCAGGCCGAGTTTATATTAATAAGATTTTTTGACAGTTTCGAATATCAATGCCGACCAAGGTTTTGAAAGGAATTACTAGTAGTCTACTTTGCAGTGTAATTGATAGTGAACAATGCATTTTTTTTTTATCAAATATACATTCTTTTTTCAGTTGTTGTGAAGTTCATATATTGTTATGTTTATTGACAGCATGGACCATTCATATAGATCAGTTTTACTCACATTGTTACAGACAGGGTTACTTAAGACCGCCGAATATCTCATACGATCCGGTTGACAAGTAGAGAGAGAACGATGATTCAGTGGTCTGAAAATCGCAAAACTTAAGATGTCAAGATTTGAGATTTGGGAAGACTATAGAAAACCAGATATACGAGATGCTACAGACCTATTCCAGAATTTTATTGACAGCGTCAATACAGGCCCAAAACCTTTGTCAATAATTTGTAGGAAAAAAAATAGACAGCAGCTTGTAAAAGCCTCAAAAGGGTCAGAGATTGAGACAAAGATCAACCTCCTTCCTATTCCGGCGAAGATAAAATCATTCCTTGCCTTGAAGGATTTTCGGCCGGATACTGAAGTAATCAAATTTGGAGATATTGAAAGGTATAATTAATTCTATAAAGCAAGACCACACCAAACTATTCTTTCACACGATTTCACTCATGCATTACTTTGAAAGACTCCGTCAAAAATGCATTTGAAGTTGTTTAATGGAGAGGGGAGTAAGGTAATTAAATATTTTTTTTTAAATATAGATGATTTTAGATCACACGATTACATAAACCCGAATTAATTTAAGATACCAGATGCGCTATTGGGTATTCGTTTTTCATTAAACGGTAATTTAATTCAAATATAGGAGACATAGACGTTACCAACTGTACTGTGGGTCAACTTACGGCTTTTGACAATGAGAAATACTCATACTGCGTAGTCATCCAAATGATATCATAAACTGATGTAAAACAATTTAAACGAGAAACCTAATGGCCTTATTTATATACAACACAATGAACTAAAACAAATATGACATGTAGAAACGTGTAAACAATTATAAACAATATTTTGGCATGGTACTATTAGAAAAACAAATAACATATAATTAAATTAAAAAAAGCAGAAATGACAAAATGTGATGCAATAAAATAGAAGGAAAACACCGGCTTGCATTTTGTATGTTAAACAGTTGGGTAAATGTTCACTGATCCATTAATTCGTAGGTATTTTTTCCAACACAATATATTAAGAGTGATGACGAAAGGGGACATGTAAATATAAAACTACTCTAACGTGTTTTCTTTTAAAGATCTAGATTGAAATACTGCTATATAAAACGGCGATCCCTTAATGGTTTTGTGCACCACCTACGATATTTCTTTATTTTATTCTTGAACTCAACCATATTTGGTTTTGTTATATTTAATTTCCATTTATATATATTATTCTTTGTAATTATGGTATTATGACCAGCAGATTCTCTATGTTGAGAACAAAATGTTTACAAAAAATAATTCACATTATTTGAAAAAAAACCATGCACAATAGAAAACAAATTGGTCATTTAAAAAACAGGTGTTCAATAGTTTCTGCTCCAAATTTACAAAAAGTGCAAAATTTGGTATCTTTTAATTTATTTTATTTACAAAGAGGCATGACAGTAGTTGGGTTTTTTTTGCCAAAAAAGATATTAAAAGTTTCTAAAATAAGCATCTCTGCAAGATATTTTTAGTTATGTTGAAATATTCAGTTGTATCAATTGCTTACAGCACTTCCCATTTAAAATAAAATGAGTGTTGGTAGTTGAATAACTACAATTGCTATGATTTTTTATATACAAATTTGGCTTTCACATTACCCATGATTTTTTTTTGTAATAAACTATCAGTGTAAGACCAAATCATGATTAAGAGAGTTCTCTTTAAGGCAACTTTTCATCGTATTAGGGATTTTTTTTAAATCAGACCATAATATTTGATAAAATTGCTGGTTTGTATTTTCTCTTGAAATTGCTAAAATTTACAATAATTCATATTTCATGATCAATAAGGTCACTTACTGACTACAAATCTCTTCTTTTTTTTTATTATAAAATACAGGAAATTATCCAAAGAAGAAAAGTTAAAATATCGAGAAAACAAGTATCTGTTGACAAATTATGTAGCTGACAATTTAGATGACACCTGTGAACCTCTTGAAAATAATTTTAAAATCAAGTGATTAAGATTTGATCTTAATTGTAATCAAAAGTGAACCAAATCACCTTCATGTCTCACATTAAATAAGGACGTAACCATAATGGAGTGTTAAGATCGAACCTAGAAAAGAAAAATGCGAAACTTATTTCAAAACAATATATACATATATTCAAAATAAAAAAATCTTTATAATTAATGTATTGCGACAATGTGTAACCTAATTATAAAACAAGAATGTGTCCTCAGTACACGGATGCCTCACTAGCACTATCATTTTCAATGTTCAGTAGACCGTGAAATCGTGATAGAAACTCTTATTTGGCATCAAAATAAGATAAATCATATCATAGGGAACATGTGTACTAAGTTTTAAGTTGTTCGGACTTCAACGTCATCACAAACTACCTTAACCTAAAATTGTAACCTGAAACGCAATCGACGGACTAACGAACAGACGGACGAATGAACACACGGGCTAAGAACGAACGACGAAACGGACGAACAGACGAACGCATGAACGGACGAACAGACGAACGGATGCCCAGACCAGAAAACAATGCCCTCTACTATCTGCTGGTCATAATACCATAATTACAAAGAATAATATATATAAATGGAAATTAAATATAACAAAACCAAATATGGTTGAGTTCAAGAATAAAATAAAGAAATAACAATTTTTTGATTACCATATTGCAAAGAAAAATGATATGTCAAAGTTTGTGAAAATATTGGTCTTGTTTACATGATAATAAACGAAGTGTTTTCTTCATATTATGTATGCTTCATTGAAGAGAAAAGAAATAAGTTATATACTATAAATAAATTTATATTTGTATTTAACAGAGAGAGAGAGAGAGAGAGAGAGAGAGAGAGAGAGAGAGAGAGAGAGAGAGAGAGAGAGAGAGAGAGAGAGAGAGAGAGAGAGAGAGATTAATCAAAAACAATTAATCAAATACAATTAATCAAATACAATTAATATGTTAACTAAAGTAATCTTATTTTTAAGAATCCATTAGTCAGAAATACATGATGAATATATTGCTTTTTTTTTCTCCAGTTTTTACCCCTTGATACCCTTGACAATTGGTAGTGTATTGGTATCCAAATAACGCTCATTTTGACTCTTTTTTTTCACCTACTTTTATTTATGATCCAGATCAAAGTTGTCATTATGTTCTTATATTGTAGATGTAGCCTTATTTACTACATAGTTTAACCAATTAAATTAAATCTATATTGAATCACAAGAAAATGGATTTGAAGCGATATTTAAACGACCAATGATTCTGTTATAAAGAGATGTAAGTGAAGTTAGCAGCCGGTTCGTTATTCGATATTCGATATTCAATATCCAACCGGCTGCTAGCAGTCGGTTGGATTATCAAAAATTTTGTTGAAAATCATAAAAAAAGAAATACTTGATAACATTAAGAACTTGATTTTCATAGTTGAGATGACTGATAAGATACGTAGGAAATATCAAAATGACCTCTTTAAGCTGTTGTAAGTTCTCGTTGTCCTCGAATATAAACCCTTTTCTATGTTGCAAATTTGTCATCATATAATAAAGATTGTTGTCAATAAAAAAATCTGCAAAGATTTACTTTTATACATGATAATTCTTAAAACAATAAGAAAAACCGCTAACTCTAGAAAACAATAAGAAATATAAATAGAAATATTTATGGAACGCCCAAAAAAGAAATATATAGTGAAAACCTACCTGAGACCGCTTAAATGAGTGTGAGACACATGGTCTTTCAATGTCCATAAAATTTGATTAAATCATAGAGTCTGTATATATAAAGCTTGTATTAGAAGAATTGCCCAGAATATTGTCATATTCGATATCTATGGAGGATATATTGTCACTTTTCAGCTAAAAATGATCAAAATTTTAGGACAAAGGGCACAGGGCAATGGTGATAGCTCCCTGATCTCTCAATTTGCCTAATATTAAGCAGACATTTAGTCAACAGGTAGATACAAACGTGACTAAAGGTAAATGGGGTACACTTCCTGTCTTTCATATTTACGGAGCACCTAAAGTGCCAGTTGGATATTCATAATATATAGTGAAAACCTACCTGAGACCGCTTAAATGAGTGTGAGACACACCTGGTCTTTCAATGTTTATAAAATTTGATTAAATCATATACTCTGTATATATAAAGCTTGTATTAGAAGGATTGCCCAGAATATTGTCATATTCGATATCTATGGAGGGCTTATATTGTCACTTTTCAGCTAAAAATTATCAAAATTTTAGGACAAAGGGCACAGGGCAATGGTGATAGCTCTCTGATCTCTCAATTTGCCTAATCTTAGGCAGACATTTAGTCAACAGGTAGATACAAACGTGACTAAAAGGAATTGGGGTACACTTCCTGTCTTTCATGTTTACGGAGCACCTAAAGTGCCAGTTGGATATTCAAAATATATTGTGAAAACCTACCTGAGACCGCTTAAATGAGTGTGAGACCCCCCTGGTCTTTCAATGTCAATAAAATTTGATTAAATCATAGACTCTGTATATATTAAGCTTGTATTAGAAGGATTGCCCAGAATACTGTCATATTCGATATCTATGGAGGGCTAATATTGTCACTTTTCAGCTTAAAATGATCAACATTTTAGGACAAAGGGCACAGGGCAATGGTGATAGCTCCCTGATCTCTCGATTTGCCTAATATTAAGCAGACATTGTCATATTCGATATCTATGGAGGGCTTATATTGTCACTTTTCAGCTACATATTGTCAAAATTTTACATGTAGGACAAAGGACACTTGGCAATGGTAAGAGTCCCCTCATCTCTCAATCTTTCTTATATTATACAGACATTTAGTTAATAGGTAGACATAAATTAAAACCTTATCCTGGAAGGGGAAACTATCCCAACTTGTGAGAGATTAAACAAGCAGCTGACTACTGTCTTGGCAAAGAGAGGGACCGATTGAGCTCTTCACATTGTGAGCTATTTGATGAAAAAAAAACCCAGGCGTACCGGGTATGATTACCACGAATTTTACATTTTTGACGATAGGATCGAAAGATCAAAAACCGGGTCTAAAAACATTGAATTGGGGATAGTTGTTTTGGTTGACCTAAATTGACTTTATTTTGGATTTTTAGGATAAAGACATTGATCCAATAGCTAAAAATAGCGTGAATTAGTTGTTGAAAACGGCAAAGCCCTGAGAGGTCCTGCCAAAATGAACCATCTCCGATGGTACTCCCAGATGAGGACGGATCAGTTGGTTTCAGTTGATCGAAACGAAGACCAACTTTATTTGAGCGTTGTCCCAACCATATATATGAGGATGGATAGTATCAACTAGGCCAAACAGCAAAATGGGTTGATATGGGTTAGCAGGATGTCGAACGATCGACTGCTGCAGAACGTACAGGAAAAGATCAGAGAAGATAGGAAAGCCATTGGTGATAAAATTGAGGTACATCCACCAAAGAAAGCCTTTAAAGATGTATTTATTACATGAAAGATGACCCCCATTATTGACATGGATGTGCAGACCTTTCTTGAGGTCTCTCGGATGTCAAGGGTGGAACTTATAGACGAGGGCATTAAAAGGATAAAAAAAGTCAATGTGTTGCTGCACTGTGAAGATTAACCCAACAGGTAAGATGGATGATGAGAACGTGGGTTACTTTCAATCGGGAAACCAGATTTTCACCTCAGCCACGAACTTGAGGAGATGGATGAAAAAATCGGAGAAAAGATTGCACAGTGGACCCCTGAAAAAAGTGGGTGCACATTGATGGCAATTGTAAAACCTCAAGTCAATATTAACAAACACCGACCGCTGGGTTGGTCACATTACATTGATTAGCCGGCGTGGATCAAAACCAAGAAGGCTGTATTCAATGTGAAAATAACGACGAGGAGTGGTTTACGTGGGCCAAACTTTCAGCCTTGCACCATGACAAGGTAGACCTAAAATAAGGGGATCGCCGGACAGGGTTAAAAAGATCTCAATCTTGTTAACATTAAGAATATTAATAAATTTGAGAAGGCCAATTCCACCCTGGTGGCTAATGTATTTGAAAAAGATGATAGGGAAGTATACCCTATGCATATTTCAGACGTTGGTGAACACCGGGAGGGGAACTCAACTGATCGAAGAATACAGGTGAACAACTTTTATAGCAAGGAAGTCCTGGAGACCAACACAGATTGGTGCGTCAACAACAAGGTAGTCAAGATCGAGCTACCCAAAGAAGGGACATACCAACTGAACTTTCTCAACAACACCCACAAGATGAGAGTCCCTTTCGTGGTGTACGCGTACTTTGGGTGCTTTATCGATAAGGTTGAAACCAAAAACGATAAGGTAGCAATACTACACAGTTTCGAGTTAAGTTTCGCATAGTGCATGTTATGACCATTGTGATTTTTTTAAATATGAAAGTTTTTGTACAATAAAATAGATTTAAATAATTGAAGAACAATATATAGCCTTCTTAGTGGCTTTATATCAACATTTTTAATTGCATTTATGTGTTTAACAGTCAATAAATTATTGTAGTGTTTATCAACAAAGATTTATCACTCGATCTTTTCAATTCAATTTTATTAAAAAACAAGCAGAAATACATGTGAGGTTTTTTTTACCTTTTGATAGATGTATGCCTATGGTTTCAGGAAACCAACGCTTAGAGGCGTTCAAACAAACGCTTAGATGTGTTCAAACCATCGCTTAGGGGGTCATGTCAACGCTATAATTAAATGACGTTTACAAAAATTACAGACCCTAAACAGTGTGAGGCGCTCGCCAGGGAGTTGCAAAAGATGAATCGACAAGGCAATTGACCCTCTCTAGAACCCGAAGGCGATAATAAGTTATAAGGGGACAAATATTGTGTCGCACATCTAAAGCAAGATAAGTATAGTAGTGGACTGCAAACCGTATTTCTACACTCTGACTTTAACCAGCTCCTCCATGTATCGCTTGGATCTGTGTAACGCTGCCGACCGTGCTTGAAACAATGGTATGCGCAACGATATTGTGACGATCCTCGATACCATGACGAAAGGTGAACACATCAGCACCAACATGACCAAGGAATATAAGCAATTCCATCGTAGTATCCTGTAAATAAATGTTTAAGGTTTTGCTCAAAAGTATGCATACAGCGGTAGTTTGTATGACACTATCGCCAGTATCGCTGGTCGCATGTTAACCTCCTCTGCTGCCAAAGCCTTGGAAAGTAAGACTATGAGCGCTTACACCAATGCAGCCATGATAGGAGTTGAAAAGGGGGTAGCCAAAGGCGTCGACCATGTCGTTGAAAAAGTGACCCGCTTCGAAAACCCAGTGTCCAGCGCTGCAAGCCCAATCAACAGTTCAGTATTAAACGCAGTGAGCCCCACAACCAAACACAGTTAAACAATCTGATATCCGATGGCATCGCTACCGTAAACTATCAATAAATCCATAATATTTAACATCCTTACAATCACAGAAGGGTTAATCTACGATGGAATTCTTCAAAAATATTAATACCAGGTTCACGAATTCGTACCTTAAGCCGGCGCCCTACTTTCCAACTCTGAAGCGGAGATCCGAATCAACATCGAAACGTAAGACATGTTACTCCACCCAATCGACCGTTATCTCTTAGTAGATCATAGTAGAAGGAAGACTTAAAAATCACGACGGCACTGCATATGCAGACGTTGATCTCATTCACAATGGTATCATGTATCTCTTCAAAACTATATGATATCGACTCTCCGGCCAGCAGATTGAACACATTAACGACCCTGGCATCGCCACCACTATGCTGGGAATGTTAACCTACCCCGATCTCAACCAACTGTGGTATAAGGATATTCTACCGATGCCGAGACTGAGAACACTGAATTTACAGCCTGACATGAATACATTACCACCAAGCCCACCAACAAAGGATCGTACTCGTTTGCCATTCCCCTGAAACATATTATGGGATGATTACTATAAAATAGTGTACGGGTTCAGGCACGAACTTCCAATCGTTCGCTATTCAGATGCAAATGCCATTCTGAGGGCTGCCGCCGTCAATAACGTGGCAAAAATAATCCTGTATAAGATCTCTTGGGTCCTCCCTCGCAAAGTTTCTATGTCACCCTCAAAGCTGAACGCGACTCAGCCGTCGACTTTAATGTCTGTTTTTTACAAAACAAGGTTGCCAAAGTGTTCAAGGAGGCTGTAGACTTCAGAAAGAAATTCTACGACATTGAAAACCTTCTCGCTAACGGTGGTGTCAACCCTCTGATTTTATTTACCTGTAGCCGCTGTTTGTGATCGTAGTAAGTCATCCGCCCGAGTGGACTTCCAGATTCGAGCGGAATTCGAGCGTAATGTTCCCGCCAACACCGAAGCATTTGCACTTGCAATCTCCGAAGGACTCCTCAAATTCGAATCGGACGGTCAGAAGATGAACGTCGTGTTTTAATGAATACTAGTAAATGGACACCACACTGTTGCAGCAAATCGTCGACCACACAGACTCAAAACAAGGGTTTTCCATTCTTGTCTCTGGAAACGATAGCCGCATTTGACCCGGTTCAAACCCCCCCCCCCCCCCCCCCCCCCCCCCCCCCCGCCCCCCAACTACAATTTAAGGAATTGAAAACCATGTTAGGATTTAAGCGACAGCTCTACACCTTTGATCAGGCAAACAAACGGTTACGAAGAGATTGAATACATTGTTAGCATCAGCAGTATCAACAGCATCCAGGTGAACAGTGGCATCATCAAGGTTAGCTACGTTTCTAGTGGTATGACTATGGAAATCAGCACTATCCAATTAAAGAAAAACATTCAAAAAGAAAGTGGATTCCTTCCCATGTAAGCGGGAAGGGCAATGCAAGTCCTTCCTATGTTGGCAAACACAATTCTGCCAGCATGAGGTGTTGGGGCCCTAAGTTGCCTGGGTGAAATAGCCGTCAACAATGCATTTGGACCTGGAATAAACATCAAAAGGGTTGCTTGTGTGAGCTGTGTGAAGGTGCGTTGTAAAGGTCTGTAAATCTTCCCCCGTCACCTATTGTGCCGGTTTGTACTTGAAACAAGGTCTTCGAATCTACTAGGGTTCTGCTCTGGTCCTAGAAGCAAACAGTCCTTTTAACAACATTCCCCTTTTGATACGGTATTTCTAAACATAGAATCTATGATTTGGTTGAATTTGATGGACATTGAAAAACTAGGTGGGTCTCAACCTCATTTAAGCAGTCTCGGGTAGGTTTTCGCTATATAATTTGAATATCTAATTGGCACTTTAGTCGCACCGTAAACATGAAAGACAGGAAGTGTACCCCAATTCCTTTTAGTCACGTTTGTATCTACCTATTGACTAAATATTTGAAAAATATTAGAAAGATTGAGAGATCAGGGGAATCTCACCATTACCCTGTGCCTTTTGTCCTAAAATTTTGACATTTGTTGACTGAAAAGTGACAATATTAGCCCTCCGTAGATATTGAAGATGACGTTATTCTCAAAAATTCATTCAATACAACCTTCATATATACAAAGGCAATAATTTACTTGAATTTTATGGTCATTGAAAGACCAGGGGGTCTCAACCTCATTTAAGCGGTCTCGGGTAGGTTTTTGCTATATAATTTGAATATCCAACTGGCCCTTTGGGCGCACCGTAAATATAGTAGACCGGAAGTGTACCCAAATTCCTTTTAGTCACGTTTGTATCTACCTATTGACTAAATGTCTGTAAAATATTAGAAAGATTGAGAGATCAGGGGGCTCTCGCCTTAACCCTGTGCCCTTTGTCCTAAAATTTTGGCATTTTTGACTGAAAAGTGGCAATCTTAGCCCTCCGTATATATTGAAGATGACGTTATTCTCAATAATCCATCTAATACAACCTCGATATATACAGAGTCAATGATTTGGTTGAATTTTAGGGGCATTGAAAGACCAAAGGGGTCTCAACCTCATTTAAGCGGTCTCGGGAAGGTTTTTGCTATATAATTTGAATACCCAACTGGCACTTTGAGCGCACCGTAAACATAGAAGACAGAAAGTGTTCCCAAATTCCTTTTAGTCACGTTTGTATCTACATATTGACCAAAGGTTTGAAAAATATTAGAAAGATTGAGAGATCAGGGGGCTCTCACCATAACCCTGTGCCCTTTGTCCTAAAATTTTGACATTTTTTTGACTGAAAAGTGACAATCTTAGCCCCCGTCATATTGAAGATGACGTTATTCTCGAAAATCCATCTAATACAATCTTTATATATACAGAGTCAATGATTTGGTTGAATTTGATGGTCATTGAAAGACCAGGGGGTCTCAACCTCATTTAAGCGGTCTCGGTAGGTTTTTGCTATATATTTTGAATATCCAACTGGAACTTTGGGCGCACCGTAAACATAGAAGACAGGAAGTGTTCCCAAATACCTTTTAGTCACGTTTGTATCTACCTATTGACTAACAGTTTGAAAAATATTAGAAAGATTGAGAGATCAGGGGGCTCTCACCATAACCCTGTGCCCTTTGTTCTAAAATTTTGACATTTGTTTGACTGAAAAGTGACAATCTTAGCCCCCCGTCATATTGAAGATGACGTTATTCTCGAAAATCCATCTAATACAATCTTTATATATACAGAGTCAATGATTTGGTTGAATTTTATGGTCATTGAAAGACCAGGGAGGTCTCAACCTCATTTAAGCGGTCTCGGGTAGGTTTTTACTATATAATTTGAATATCCAACTGGCTCTTTGGGCGCACCGTAAACATAGAAGACCGGAAGTGTACCCAAATTCCTTTTAGTCACGTTTGTATCTACCTATTGACTTAATGTTTGAAAAATATTAGAAAGATTAAGAGATCAGGGGGCTTTCACCATTACCCTGTGCCCTTTGTCTTAAATTTTTTAATTTTTTTTTTTGGCTTTCCATATATATTTCTATTTATAGTTATTAATATTTCTAGAGTTATGAGTTTTTTCTTTTTGTCTTAAGAAATAGTATACACAAAAGTACATCTTTGAAGTCGTTTTATTGACAAAACTCTATATTACATAAAGAAAAAATATATAACATGGAAAAGGGTTTACATGCGAGGACAACGAGAAATTACGACAGCTTAAAAAAGTCATTTAACGATTTTCTACTTATCTTATCAGTCCTTTTAACTATGAAAATCATTGTTTTTATGTTATCAAGTATTTAATTTTCGTATAATTTTTCACGAAATTTTGAATATCAAACCGGCTGGGTTGGATATTGAATATCGAATAACGAGTAACGAACCGGCTGCTAACTTCACATACATTATAAAGAGTACCAAACTTTCAACCATTCCAGGTACACTTTCTTATATATCGAGTTACAATTGTTTGATATAATCTTTTGCAAAGCCCATGATTACTATTTATTTTTAGAAATATGGATGCGTGTTAAGGTGGCTCGGGCCTATTCAATTTTTCTATCAGAAATGCCGTATTTTTTGTTATCTATTCTTTCCAGAAAATGAATCAAATTGGTTGAACAAAAATAGGGAGTCACGGACCAAAATTTTACTTTTAAACAGTATGTAAAAGGGGCCATTTTTCAATGAAATGATAGGGAAAATAGAGGTGTTGACATATTTTTATCGGAATATAAAAAAAAACGTTCAATGACGTTCGGTCTAAAAATGTAATATAAAAAGCTGAAATATAGCTTCAAAGAATGAGCAAATAAAAAACTAAGTCACCGATAAAGAAAAATAAATATTGTGCCTTAAAACCCACATTTTTGCCGAAAAATGGTGAAAAAGGGTGAAATGTCATTTTGACCGTTTTACAAATACGAATGATAACGAAAATATTCTTTTAGTCACATATCTACAATGATTAAACATTTCTAATCAATCAAAATATTTTAAAAAAAAATATCGAATTTATGACAAATACTTTGGTAATTCAAGCGTGAAATTATGCGCAGTCGAATAGTCCCGAGCCACCTTAAAGATAGGCGAAACATACCAGATGGATATTAAAAAAAATGACAACGTCATGGATTAATAAGAGGAAAACCATACCATAAACAATAGTACATAAAGCAAAACATGAAAAAACTAGACAGAGCAACATGAACCCCTTCAAAAATTAGGCATCATATCACGTGCTCCGGAAGAGTAAGCATATTCTGCTCCACGTGTGACACCGGTAGTGTTACTCATGTTATAACAAACTCGATCATGATAAACTCGGTAAGTTACATATTACAGTTACGACATAAGGAAAATAACCTTTCTCATCTGTGGAACGGATGTTCCATATTATGATGTACGTCTTTCATCATATTTGAATATACTCAAATACCCACAAACGATTAAAGTATATATAAGTTAACGCCTAGGCGTTGGCTTATTGCCTAGGATTTAAGCTTAATGTCTGTTTTCACTTATTGTCGCTAACATATGTATACAGATTAAGTTTTCACTGGAGTAGTATATTCGTTTCGACTGATGTATAATGATGAATATTATCTAAATCAATGACACCTTTGTTGCGCATGACAGTTTAAGAAAGAATAGTGTCTGCGTTTTATCTTTTAAAACTGGTCTTAAAAGTCGACGACAATAAATATGACAGATAATTGCTGAAAAATATTATTTTATTGATATCATTCTACTTGTTTTCGCTCTTGGAGTGTTTGATGTCGATATTATAGTCGCTTTAGTATAAATGGAAGTAAATTAATAAAAAAAAAAATAGAAAAAGTTGTTTCTGATATATACCGTTACATGGTAGTTTGTTAAAAAAATATCTAATATGACGTATGAACAAAACTTTTTACCTAATGCTTCCGCAGATATTGAATATGATCCCACAAAAGCGAATTCATCTTTGTGTATGCGCTAGTTTAAATAATTTGAAGTTCCGCAAACCAAAATTCACTCAAAAAGAATGTTCATAGCTTGCAGAAAATGACAAATACACGTCTCGTGTTAACAGTTAAAATAGTGTGCAATTAAGAAACTTCATTCAATCTACTTTCTTCTAATGAAATGACCTCTAAACTTTTCGGACATTTTGATATAAAGTAAATTTTGGGCCAGTTTTATCCAAAACTGAACGTTCTCCTTATAACGGGTAAAATACATTCCCTTTTTTTTTTTTATCTTCGTCTGATTGTATTCATTTTTCCTTATTCTTACCCCATTTCAAGTTTTCCCGAAAGGTTGATTATTTTTTTATAAACAATGAGTAATTCGTTTCTAACAACTAAATGTATTTATTTCTTGTACAAGCTCTCTAAATACCAGTTTGCCGTTGCTAATAATAGCCATTCGTTGATAAGAATCTTAATATCATTACCACGCTAGGCATGACATTTTTATATATATACCTTTTTATGTATATGCTCTTAAAGTTTCCTTCCAAGATGTTATTTTAAAATCATAGTACATATCTGTATAGTAATTAAGTAAGTAAGTAAATTGTATTTATAATCGGCAAATATAAATCAATACCAGACAAAACAGTTTAAAATATTTATGGACATGGTATTGGGTAGTAAAAAGTAAAATCATACTTTGATACAGAAAATGCACAGATGCTGTCATCTTCTTTAAAAAAAAACTCAGATTTTTTGGATGAATTTACTAACAATGTATACAGTAGGATGAAAGGAAATATATAAATATGTTCTAGGTGATACACTTCCTTATATTAAATCAGTTACAACTGTCACAGTGTGTACCTGGAAATTTTAATGGTTTTGATTTATCAATCTTCATGCCAAGTCTCAATGTGAATCGATTCTATACAATTAAGTTCATAGTTCAATTGAATATGCTATATCCTTTCTTTATTTCCTGATTAATTCCGGTATGTGGGAGGTAAAACATATAGATTCCACAACTGCAACAAGTGTATTAGATTATTTCACCACTGGAGACAATCAAATTTAAATATTTAAAGCGCGAGGCTTGCCGAGCTTTTTAAAATAATCAAAATTTAACTGTTGAGAGTGGAGAAATATCATAATACACGAGTTACAGTGGTGAAATCTGATTCTCTTACGATTTTTATTCCTCACTTTAACAGATTTGAGAAAAGTTGTGTACCTTTAATGTGACGTCATGCATTGCCGACTTTTTTAAATTATATTTCACCAACCATTTGGCGAGAAAAGATTTTCCTAGTGAGGAGAAATATTTTGCTCACACCGGACTAAAAATGTAAAAATAGCACAAATGTAGAGAAACAATGTTCCACCATCAAATGTAAAGGGAGAATTTAAGATTTTGATCTCCGTGTTAACGAACTTGTAAAGATCAAGCACCTACTTTGTGCACAAACGGTTTATCACATCGATGACAAGGCACAAGTAAACGGACATGCAGTAATAGTTAACCAATAGTTATCAAAGGTACTAGGATTATTATTTAAAACACCAGACGCGCGTTTTGTCTATACAAGACCCATCAGTGACGCTAAGATCAAAATAGTTATAAAGTCAAAGAAGTACAAAGTTGAAGTTTATTGAGGACCCGAAATTCCCAAAAAGTTGTGCCAAATACGGCTACGGTTATCTATGCCTGGGTTAAGTAAATCCATAGTATTACGATATTATTACGAAAGGGCAGTTACAAAAATATATTATATCAAAATCAAAGGTTAGTTGTTTTTTTTTATGACATCTGATCACTATTTTCTGCCATTACTAAACATCACAAAGGTTCCTGTAGCAAAATGACGTCACAACAACAAATAGCGACAAGACCCATTATATCATATGTGGTGCCATTTTCCACATTTTCTACACGATAGTTGAGAAATATCCTATTTTGATATCTGTTTCATATGTAAAGCAATATAACGATTTACAAATGCGTTTGCTTAATTGAACGTCTCTGAGTTTGACAATGTTTGGTCTAGATGTCAGTTCCGTAGGTGCGTAGGCTAAATGTTAAACAAGAGCAAAACTTGGACTTCTGAATTTGTATGTATCTCAAAACACTATTCCTGAGAATCTATCTGAACTTCATGATTGCCTAATGCTGATTTCTCATATTTTTTCGTTATAATGTGTCTTATATCCTTATATATATCTTCTACATATTCAGGAAAAAATCAAATCATTAACTAACACAATAAGTACTAGCTGTGACATATTCGACTGGAATCGACTAATTGGTTGAATATTTGTAAAATAAGGACATGAATGATACAAGAGACTCTGTCAAAGAGTTTGCATATGGCAATCTACAATCGTCTCAGGATATTAATTATTGAAAGGGTCTGTCAACAAATAGAGAGTGTGGCACTCTTACCAAACAAGGAAACAGATTTGTTTGTCCCATTAAGACAAGATATCATTATGAATTTTTACACCATGCCAAGCAAAACAGACCAATCATTCAAAACAGGTGTGCTTCTGGATTGAATAAGTCTAGACATATGATAAAAATGGGAAATCTGCTAATTTGCATAGCTCTTCTGTTGTAATTAAAATTGAGAATTGAAATGGGGAATTTGTCAAAAACCGAAGCAAAGAGCAGAAAACAGCCAAAAGTAACCAATAGTTTTTCAACACAGCGAGAAAATCCCGCAACCGGAGGCGTGCTTCTGCTGTCCCATAAACAAACATGTGTACTAGTTTAGTCATAATGGACGTCATGATAAATTCTGAAATATATAAATGATACAATTTTAAAAATCATACAAGACTTACAACGTCTTTATTTTGTAGAATGTCATTTAAGTGACATTATAAATGGCAGAAAAAATAACAATTTTTGCACGAAAAAATGAGGAGGTCGGCAATGAGAGGCACAAAGTTCGTTCCCACAGGAATGCCTACAAAGTGTTCAGAAAGTCTACCTCCAAATTCAACAAAATATGTTATCAATAAGAAACTCTAGCATACATGTACTTATCACTTGTTCCTTTGTGTAGCATATATATTTTATGTTCACTTTTAACAAAATATGTCGTAAGGTATCTAAAAGAAATGATTTCATAACGTTAGCATACCATTTTGATGTAAAAGCATTGTGAAATATTTCTTTTATACGATTTGCAATGTCCCATGCGGAGTGGTAGTACAATGTTTACAGGATTGAAAAATCAAAGGTTTTGATGAACTAATTTCAGAGAAATATCGGGATTTAAAGTTATCCAGAATTTCTAAAAAATTGAGGAATCCACAACAGTTAATACCTTTACGCGAGTACCGTTGTTTTAAACGTTATTTTCTGATGCTTTGGGATCCGATGTAAACAAGGAGAGTCCTTCTATTTGCTCATCAATTTAATTTCCATTGAAGCCATGAGGGACTGTTAATTCGCCAAAAACTCATCATTGCCTAAAGGTTCGTTTTTGTATGTTGGATAACACGAGTGCTGATTTATTCCTTATTATTTTACAAGACACTTGTAGTAGTAAGATTAATACCGAGAATGCACAAAAGCTGCCATTATTCTTTAAAAAAGTAAGATTTTAGAAACATATAGAATTTAGTTACAAAACTAATGTAAACGGTTTAAGAATTAAATCTGTTTCTTTTTGTTTAGCTGTAAACGTGTTGACCGAAGTACATTTGGTATGAAGTTTCGCGCTTCATTACAAAAATATGCACACAATCAAGCTTTTATAATCCGATTTTTATAAAGTTTTATATTTAATTTACCTACTCACTGTTTTAAGGAAGCTCTTGTCATCACGAAAATTACATTTCATTTTGAAATTAAGATTAATTTCAGAATTACGCCAGATTGATGTTAGCCAATCATTATAACATATATATTATATTGAAATATAAATATAAGACGATGTGGTATGAGTGCCAATGAGACAACTTTCCTTCCATGTCACAGTTTGTAAAAACAAACCATTATAGGTCAAAGTACGGTCTTTAACACGAAGGCTTGGCTCACACCGAGCAATGAGAGGCCTAGAAATGACAAGTGTTAAGTCTAATCTATAACAAAAGCGAAGAACGCGAAAAACTTATAAACCATGTTGATATAGAAATTAAATCAATATTTTCCTGGATATAAGTTTCCTTATAATGAATGTGTTATAACTGGCATACTGTATATCTGGACATTTTTGACAGTTTCGATTTTTTAATCCTTATTTAATTATGCAAAGTCTCAATGGCATGAATGAGAAATATCCTTTTATTCTTTTAATGATATACAATGTAGCTTCTATATTGTTAAGTTTGATAGTTCAATTACATAAATTAATATATAATTTCCTCTTTTGATTTCCTGATTAATTTCCGTTATTTGGGAAATTAAATTTTCCACTATCAAATGTAATGCCGGGATGAAACTATTTTATTTCCGTGTAATGATATCATATTAACAAAGCACATTGTCTTCACGATTACAAAGTAAAAGTACATGGACATAGAGAGAGCTATAGCACATCAAAAAGATGCTTAAGCGAGAACGAACAGTTACGTAAAGAAGCATAGAACATGATATTGTATCAAAAAGGTTAGTACTTTTTATTATTTCATGTAGTGTAATTTAGCCAGATCTTTCTAAACTATAGTTGAGTAATATTATATATTCAACATATATTTGATATGCACAGCAATTTACAAATACACAAATATTTTTTCTCTATTGAATGTCGGAATGTATTAATCTCAAAACGCAACTCTCCTTATAATACAAGTGAATTTTATAATTACATGATGCTTGTTTCTCATATGTCTTCTTTAGTTTTGCTGTTACATGTTTATTTAAATAACTAGACATATGATGATTTGGTACAAGTTCCAATGACACAACTCTTCATCTAAGTTACCATTTGTAAAAATTTAGTAGGCCAAAGCACGGCCTTTACTTTTGATATTTGATTAGGGACTTCCCGTTTTGAATTTTCCTCGGAGTTCAGTATTTTTGCGATTTTTCTTTTTTTCACAATGAACAGCAGCTATAAAGGGCCCACAAAATGACTAGTGCGCCACCATTCTAATCGATAAACCAACGGTCAAATCTATATATAAAAAAGAAACACTTACGAACCACACCAACAAGCAACATCCACTGAACAACAGGTTCATTACTAATTTGCAGTTGCAAACAAATGCAGCAGGTTTAAACCTTTTAATAATCACCAACATTCGTCCAAACATGCAGTAGAAGTGTAACGATACAATAAAGATAGACACACTATAACATGTATAACATATTACATATCTATTACAATGGCTTAACTCAATTAAAAACATATAGTAACAAAACCAAGTAAACATCAACTGAACGAATTTGACACAATATAAATACAATATTACTAAAAAAAAAAAGGAAAAAAGGTTGATGTAAAACAAATATCCGAAAGACAACTATAACTTTGGACAAAGTTAGCGTTGAATAAAACAACAGATTAATATAATATTACGTTTGTGAGGAGTACAGATATATTTTAATAACACATAATTAAATTCGTGTATATAATACGAGAACAGAATTGAAAATTTATCGTTATAGTAGATACTTTGTTCATAACAAAACAGTGAGAAAAGATATTTTTACACAAAATAGACAAATATTGAATAACATCAATACATTACAAATTGTGCCAACAGATCACATTAATAGGAAAATACTATTTGAAAGTACTCGCAGTTACCAAAAGCTAGGTAAAAGAGTAAAATAATTAGATTAACAATAAAAAAAAACATGCATCAGAGACTAAAATCAACTAATACTCATTCCAAGAATCTGGTGTTGAGAAGCAGCAGGATAGTTAGGACTTAACTAACCTTATAATAGATATGGAAGACATGGAATAAAAGTTAATTGTCTAAGGTCTTCATATTCAGGAAAACATAAAATCAAAAACCAACTAACATAATAAGTATAGTGCTATAGAATTTGTTGAATTGAAACAAACGAAGTACGGAAATAATGTCGAATGAAAGCATGCTTGAGACGAGAGACATTATCACACAGCATTTATGCAGCAATGAATTCGGTGGATGTGGTATAAAGTAAAATAAAAAAAAATGCCGAACTCCGAGGTAAATTCAAAATAGAAAGTCCGTAATCAAATGACAAAGTCAAAAGCTCAATCCCATCAAACAAATGAATAATAACTGTCATGTTTCTGACTTTTTACATGCATTTTCTTTAGGATTGTATGTTTTAATAGCTTCATATGGAAAATAGTAATGGGAACAAGTTCTTGAAAGGATCCGTCCATTTACAGAGTATATGACACTCTCACTTCACAAGGAGTAAGATTAAAGGTCCACATTACGAGCAGATTTTGTTTAGTACTTATACATCTTGCAAAGCGTAACATATCCTTCTTTACGTATAAGGTGTGCTTCTGGATGATGTACGTCTTCATTTATCTTACCTCCAATACTTTTTTAGGAATATGAATGGTTAAAAGCGTCCGCGTGGAGACACTGTATATTCCATAAAAAATCAGGGGTGACGGATTTTTTTTTTATGCCTGGTTAGTAGCAGAGTTACAACTGTGGAACTATTTGATTATTTTAATGTATTGAAAGTTTGTTTTTTTTTAATATTGTTATATAAAGGATGTTGATATTAAATTATTATTGTTGGCATAAGTTTTTCTTTTGTGCAGACCATTCGAAGTAGGTTCTTAAAATTGAACACTTAAACACTTTTATACGAAAAAAGGAATATGTGGTATGATTTTAAATGAGACAACTCCAGTCTTAATCCAACAAATAAAAGAAGTCGGTAAGATAAATCATTACATAGTGTGCTTTGGTCTCACCCCATATAGAATTTACTGACCCCGTGTATATCGTATTTGGTCTTTTACACACTATGTAACTAATATGATCTATCGGCGTATAAGGAAACACATTAGAGGTTAAATTCTAAAGGGAATTAAATTAAGAGTTACATTATGGTTAAAATGTATTAAAACCTGGTGAATTCATTTCCTTCATTGCGTTTAAACCTTAATTAAAGCATATTTGACAGAGGTATACTAATTGTTTGTAAACTTCCACCAAAAAAATCGTTCATTCAAAATGCAGGCATTTTCACGACAATCAAACATCATCATGTAGCATTCAATTAAAGCGGACCACTTATAAAATTTCAGTTTTACTATGTAATTTTTGGAAGATTACAAATGTTGGTCTGCTCACTTCCTTTACATGTCATCTTTTTCAATTCGACATATGATTAATATTTACTGGTATTCTTTAAATACTAATAGAAAGGATTTTATTTTGAAAGACTCATTTATTTTGAATGATGATTTTTGTTTCAGAGGATTGAGAAATGGCGAGATACTTCATATAATGAGTTCTCAACTAAAATTTGTAATTCTCATATGCTAAAAGAGAATTTTTTGACAATTTTTGAACTTTTAAGGTAAAATTATGCTGTATTCTACTAAATATTTCAATGTCCAGAGAAAATGTTACGGCCATGTTCCATATTTGGAATATTTCTACTATATTGCATTTGTTTTAGTATCAACATATGATAATGTTACAAAAAATCATACTGATTCATTTATTTCTATGAATAGTAGATGCTGCATAATAGATTTTATTGGTTCTCAAAGATTATGGATGCTCTCTCGATTATATTAATAACTTTTGTAGTTGTGAATTTTTTTTGTATAAAAAGCACTTCTTATTTCTGTATATGGCATATTTAATAAAAGTGTCTGCGGATAATGAAGAACAAAACTAAAATTGCATCTCCACCTTTGATAGATGCTGATGTAATTCTTTTAATTTCATATTGAAGTCCATTGAAAACCTCAACGTTTGGATGCTGGCTTCCGATTATTTATAGATTCTGGCATCCCAACATATACGGAAACTGACATCCCAAAATATCTGGATGCTGGCATATCAAAACATTCAGATGCTGGCATCCCAATATATCCGGATGCTGGCATCCCAATTTATCTGGATGCTGGCATCCCAAAATATCCGGATGCTGGCATCCCAATATATCTGGATGCTGGCATCCCAATATATCCGGATGCTGGCATCCCAATTTATCTGGATGCTGGCATCCCAAAATATCCGGATGCTGGCATCCCAATATATCTGGATGCTGGCATCCCAATATACCTGGATGCTGGCATCCCAATATATCTGGATGCTGGCATCCCAATATATCCGGATGCTGGCATCCCAAATTATCCGGATGCTGGCATCCCAATATATCTGGATGCTGGCATCCCAAAATATCCGGATGCTGGCATCCCAATATATCTGGATGCTGGCATCCCAATATATCAGGATGCTGGCATCCCGGCCAAAATATACGAATGCTTGCATCCCAATATATCTGCATCCTGGCATCCCAAAATATCGAGATGCTGGCATCCCTATATATCTGGATGCTGGCATTCCAGAATATAGGGATTCTGGCATCACAACCATGCAGACATTTACCATTTTTCATTATGAAATACGAATTTACATGCTGCTTCCTAATCAATTGATTTTAGTATAAAGCCACCAAGATAACACCCAGAACATTTCCTAAGGTTTTGATGTGTGTTGAATGCATATTAAAACAATCAAGTAAACATAAAAAAAAGCTACTGATGAATGCCGGGAAGATTATATTTTTTGTCTTGGTTCATGTCCAGTGGCCAGTTTAATGCATATTGAGAATGTGACATCATAGGTCAGAGTGTGAAATGTATACATGTACTTGACCAACAAACTGAGTCTGAATTGTAAAGTGCTAGTTTACCATGTGAATGGTGATATTAACAATTTGATATTTATAAGACTATGTCAATGTACTACCGGTAAGTTTCCAATAATAAGCCACTTTTAATGTTATTTTTCTGACTTTGATTACCATTATGAAAGACAAGATGTATACATGACTACATGTACAATGGTCTCGAGACAATACATTTATATATGACATCAGGACTACAATTTTCAAATCTGCTAATGTTTCGAATGTTCGTAGAATTCTTTTTTTTTGAAAATAAGCTTAATGCAATTGCCCAATGACCATCAACCTTTGGAATGTCTGGACTTGCTGTATTCATCTTCCAATGTGTCAGTACATTATGTCAGCATCTTTTAGTACTGGAGTCTTTCCTTTCATTAACACAACTATTTTTTTTATTACAATCATTATTAAACTTGTTTCTTTTTTTCTGTATTTTGATATTTCAATATTTGTTAATCATTTAATCAAATCAGTTACACGAACTGGAACTTTCAAACTTTCTATTATCATGTATTGCTAGTAATCTGAAATTAGCTGGAATCACAAATGATCTGGTGCTGGATAACTTTATATCAAAAGAAACTGATTATCTCGTACTAGAGAAAATTCATACTAAGCTTTGTAAATTTTCACTTGGAGTTAATATAAAAACATCAAATATGGCATGTAGAGGAGAACTAGGTTCACTCCCTACACTGTATTATGTAATAATGAATATGGTAAAATATTGGATCCATCTTATGAAAGATATTGAACCTTCAAATATTATTCTAAGGGAAGCCATAAATCTATCTCATTCTATGGACAAACATAACCAGGAATCTTGGATAGGAAGCATTAAACATATATTTAAATTTCTAGACTTAGAATATCTATTTGTTAACCAGTCAAACTTTAAACAAAACCATATTCTAAAAAAAGTAAAAACATCTTTAACTATTAAATTTAAAGAAATCTGGTTAGCTAGTTTAGAAAGCAATTCTGGGAAGTGTACTAATTTACAATCTGGCAATAAATTAAGAACTTACAGAAAATTTTAAAATATTTTTATGTTTGAACCATATTTAAAAATGAATTCAAAAAAAGACAGGCAAATAATCACAAGATTTAGAACTAGCTGTCATGATCTTGAAATCGAAAGAGGGAGGTATATTGGAATTAAAGCTGTAGACAGAAAGTGTAAGCTATGTAAGAACACAGTTGAAGACGAACTACATTTTTTTTTAAAATGTCCTGTTCTAAAAGATACTCGATCTCGACATCTATCTAATTTAAATTCTAAATTCAAAAAAATTTCAAGATTATCTGATGAAATGAAATTTGTTTGGATTCTTTCATCTGAAGATTTGTTTGTTACTTCAAACTTATCTTATTTATTGCACTCCCTTTTTGAAGAACGAAAGAAAATTATAGAAAATATTGTTGTTTGAAAAAAAAAATAGAAGAAAAATATATATAGATATATATATAGGAAATAAAATTGATCAGGAGTTGTCTCCCATAGACCTAGAACTATCCTAAAGATTTATGTAATTTCTCCAGGTCACAGTGGCACCCATAACAACTATGTTTTGTCAATAACTTGGTTTATATCAGGTTAATTAGTGTAAATGTGTATTCATGTGGTTTTTTGTTTAAATGTACTTTAATCATTCTAATCATTTTCTGTGCTTTATTTTGTAATTCATTTGATTGTATAGCTCAAATTTTGAGCACCATGATTGGTTGATAAAATTATCTATCTATCTATCTGTTACAATAAAATTACAACAAATTCCAGTATTGTGGTTTTTTTTTTGTCTAAGGAGCAGGCCTATAGGTATCTGTTACAATAAAATTACAACAAATTCCAGTATTGTGTTTTTTTGCCTAAGGAGCAGGCTTATAGGTATATGTTACAATAAAATTACAACAAATTCCAGTATTGTGGTTTTTTTTGCCTAAGGTGCAGGCCTATAGGTATCTGTTACAATAAAATTACAACTAATTCCAGTATTGTGGTTTTTTTTTGTCTAAGGAGCAGGCCTATAGGTATCAGTTACAATAAAATTACAACAAATTCCAGTATTGTGGGTTTTTTTTGCCTAAGGAGCAGGCCTATGGGTATCTGTTACAATAAAATTACAACTAATTCCAGTATTGTGTTTTTTGTCTAAGGAGCAGGCCTATAGGTATCTGTTACAATAAAATTACAACAAATTCCAGTATTGTGGGTTTTTTTTTGCCTAAGGTGCAGGCCTATAGGTATCTGTTACAATAAAATTACAACTAATTCCAGTATTGTGTTTTTTGTCTAAGGAGCAGGCCTATAGGTATCTGTTACAATAAAATTACAACAAATTCCAGTATTGTGTTTGTTGTTTTTTGCCTGAGGTGCAGGCCTATAGGTATATGTTACAATAAAATTACAACTAATTCCAGTATTGTGGGTTTTTTTTGTCTAAGGAGCAGGCCTATAGGTATCTGTTACAATAAAATTACAACAAATTCCAGTATTGTGTTTTTTTTTTGCCTAAGGAGCAGGCCTATGGGTATCTGTTACAATAAAATTACAACTAATTCCAGTATTGTGTTTTTTGTCTAAGGAGCAGGCCTATAGGTATCTGTTACAATAAAATTAAAACAAATTCCAGTATTGTGTTTTTTTTTGCCTAAGGTGCAGGCCTATAGGTATCTGTTACAATAAAATTACAACAAATTCCAGTATTGTGTTTTTTGTCTAAGGAGCAGGCCTATAGGTATCTGTTACAATAAAATTACAACAAATTCCAGTATTGTGTTTGTTGTTTTTTGCCTGAGGTGCAGGCCTATAGGTATCTGTTACAATAAAATTACAACTAATTCCAGTATTGTGTTTTTTTGTCTAAGGAGCAGGCCTATAGGTATCTGTTACAATAAAATTACAACAAATTCCAGTATTGTGTATTTTTGCCTAAGGAGCAGGCCGATAGGTATCTGTTACAATAAAATTACAACAAATTCCAGTATTGTGTTTTTTGCCTTAGGAGCAGGCCTATAGGTATCGGTTACAATAAAATTACAACAAATTCCAGTATTGTGGTTTTTTTTGCCTAAGGTGCAGGCCTATAGGTATCTGTTACAATAAAATTACAACAAATTCCAGTATTGTGTTTTTTGCCTAAGGAGCAGGCCTATAGGTATCTGTTACAATAAAATTACAACAAATTCCAGTATTGTGTTTTTTTTGCCTAAGGAGCAGGCCTATAGGTATCTGTTACAATAAAATTACAACAAATTCCAGTATTGTGTTTTTTGCCTAAGGAGCAGGCCTATAGGTATCTGTTACAATAAAATTACAACAAATTCCAGTATTGTGTTTTTTGCCTAAGGAGCAGGCCTATATGTATCTTTTACAATAAAATTACAACAAATTCCAGTATTGTGGTTTTTTTTTGCCTAAGGTGCAGGCCTATAGGTATCTGTTACAATAAAATTACAACAAATTCCAGTATTGTGTTTTTTGCCTAAGGAGCAGGCCTATAGGTATCTGTTACAATAAAATTACAACAAATTCCAGTATTGTGTTTTTTTGCCTAAGGAGCAGGCCTATAGGTATATGTTACAATAAAATTACAACACATTCCAGTATTGTGTTTTTTTGCCTAAACAGGCCTATAGGTATCTGTTACAATAAAATTACAACACATTCCAGTATTGTGTTTTTTTGCCTAAGGAGCAGGCCTATAGGTATCTATTACAATAAAATTACAATACATTCCAGTATTGTGTTTTTTTGCCTAAGGAGCAGGCCTATATGTATCTGATACAATAAAATTACAACACATTTCAGTATTGTGTTTTTTTGCCTAAGGTGCAGGCCTATAGGTATCTGTTACAATAAAATTACAACAAATTCCAGTATTGTGTTTTTTTAATCATACGCAAATGATTGATCTAGTATAAAATTGCCTATATCAGCAAACATTCCTTTACCATGTCTTAACGCAGTCTCATTTGCATATTCTGAAGGATCGGGATATGTAAAATGTATTGAATAGGCATCTTTTGTCCAGTTAAATGGTTGGTCAACATTGAAATTTCTATATTCTGGATGGAAAGTTGGATGACATTTTAGATAATAACACATGACCTGTAAATGAGGTTCGATGTACACAGTTTCAGGGTATTTTTCAAATGTTTTGTACGGGAGTTCAATGGCGTTGAAGAAAAAGTCACGTGATCTATAGTTTACGAGGGAGTCTTGCCAGTGTTTGATATAATGTGAACCCGGTTTCGACATTAAAACTCCTAAATTAATTGAATCTGGAAATCCTGGTCGAGGCATGTGGTCAAAGTTTAAAATTGTGTCATGCTGTTTTGAAATTAAATCGTCTACTGGCTTCAACCACAGAACATCCCAATCACTATAAATTCCGCCATATTTTAACAAAACGTCTGCTCTTATTATATCACTTCTATGCTGCGTGTATAAAATTTGGTGTCCAAAAACATGCGTCGGCGTTTCTCTGTGTATGTAAACTACTCTCGGATCCTTCTTTAACTTTTGTAAATACTCGCCATACATAAGTCCATCGCCATGAATGTATACTTTTTCAGGTTTAACAATTGTCAATATACTCCTCAAGCACAGATACATTGTAAAGTCCATTGGTTTATGTCCGAACCATACCATGTGGAAAATGTTTGGTATAAGTCCTGGGAGTAATGGTTTCACCTTAACTTGTTCTGAGTTACCATATAAAATCTTACGTGCTGATTTTCCAAACTCAGAATCTGCATGCATTATATGTGCTGGTAACACATTGTGGACGTGGACACACAGTTTACTCTGCAATATGGTTTTATTTACATTTTCAAGGATGTCACAAAAATGAAGACCAGTGACTAAGGGTTGAGTAATGTTGTTTTTGTACAGCTTAATGAATGATTTTAGTCGCTCATTTCGGCGAGAAGAAGAGATAAAACTTATTTGTTTCATATTTTTCGTCATTGCAACATTAAATTTATTTTTACGAACAAAACGTAATGATTTTAATGGAAAGAAATCTTCAGAAAAGTACATTCCGCCATCATGCTTTAATATATCAAACGCAACCGTCATTCCACAGTCTTCTACGTCACCCTTTGACGACGCTGGGAGTTTCTGAACCTTAAAACACGGAATCGATACTAATAGGTCCGTAAGCCAAACGTTGTAATGTTCATTGCGGTCACTGATGTTGTATTTTGTAAAGAGAGTAATTGAATCTGGTCTTATAGTTTTCCATATTGCTAGTATAGAAAGATAGTGTCTAAACTCAATTGTTCGATTGTAACACCACATATAATAAACATGATTAGGAATGAAATTATTCTCCAAATCTTTGAATGACAATTTGTCATACCCTAGAAATAGATCCGGCAAGTTTTGCAATACGTCAGACTTATTTCCATTTCCGTTTCCGGAGATTGCATTAAGTTGCCCCTCTTGAAAGTGTTTTATGATTTTTGCAACATTTTGTTCATTTTTGGCATCTTCCATTGTAAAACATTTGTCATTTCTCGGAATGATCATGTATATAAAAAGAATGCAAATGATAAAAATGAGAGTTGTTTTCCATAGCCCTTTCTTTCTGGTCATCATACTAGCGTCAAGGACCCAATCGGCAATCCTCGAGTGAATCCGCTTCTCTCCGTCTACGATGAAGGCACGGAATCGGCCGAGTTGTGACAAATGGACGAGGACTGTGTTTCTCTTACAGTGTTCCTGTTTTTAACCTAAAATGGAAATGAAATCATGGTCATTTGATATATTAGAACTTTATATGAGCTTTGTCGGATAGAAATCGACATTATGCAAATGAATATCAGTAACTCTCTAGCAGTTATGCCAACTTTTCATGAAAAAAAATGAAAAGGTCAAAGAGAAAAAACAATAGATCGAAGGAAAATGCCGCCAAAAAAAGCATGAACATGTGTGAGTCTCACGCTAAATGTGTGAGACTTGGCAGTCCTGCAGTGTAGTACAGTGGTTGTCGTATGATCATGTCTGTCATATTTGTTTTTTTATAATTGTTTTATTATGAATTAAGCAGTTAGTTTTCTCGTTTGAATTTTTTCAAATTTTTTATGTTATGGACTTTTTAATACAGCCAGCTATTAGAATGGGGTCTTCCTCAGTGTTGAATGTCATACAGTGCATTAATTTGCTTTATACTACTTCATTTCAACTTTATTATATACTTGTCTCATTGGTAATTAGACCACATATCATTTTTATATAAGGTATATTTGGTTTTATATTTAACAGATTAATATAGATATTCTATTCTTGAGTATTTATAGATATTACAATATTGAGGTGGCCACATTTACATCTTAATTATCAAAGAAAATAAGAAGTCCGAAATTTGTTTGAAATTCCACATTTTTCTGGTCATATATTATATATGTACTCAAATGCATTACTATGCATGTTGCAGTGTGTTTGTTTTTTCTACATTGGCTAGTCTGAGGTATACGGGGATGGTTGAGATCTCACAAATTGTGTTATAGATCATACTTATATTCGTTCAGTGTATGTTCACTGGTGTTAATATGTCATTTGGTTGAGTCAAGCCATATCAATTGATATAATATAGTGTGTCTGTTATATGTTCTGATGATACGCTATTTGTTTCAGATAAGGGCAAAGGTTGGTACTTATCAAAATGTTTAACGACTTCATCCTATCAGTTTCAAGAAGAGAAGTCACTTTTCTCTGAGTATGTAAATTACTATTTTATTTATGTGTCCTATTTGGTTATCGACGTGCAAAGTGCCATTTTTGTAAAAAAAAAAAAAAAAAAATTACCATGCCCTTGTTAAGTTCTTGATAAAACATTAATGATGTATTATGTTACAGAAATTGTTGTCACTAGTAATAATTATTGTTAAAAGGAAAAAGGAAATGAAGATACCAAGAGACCAATCAAATTTCACAGAAAGCCGAAAACGTTATGGCACCAAACAAATATGACGTAAAGACAACTGAACACCAGAAAACGAAACGCTACATATAACTGTAATCGGAGAGCACGAAGTTCCTTACAAAAAAGCTTGTCTCCACCGGGACTCGAATCCGGGACCTCTGTGTTACAGGGCAGCGCGTCAACCGATTGAGCTATAGAAGTTCTTCCTTAGCTGAACCGCTTACGGCAGATAAGTATCTACTACATTTTTAAGGGAAGCAATCCTGTGACTAAAGACTGTGTATCTGATGTATTCTTGGTGAGATATCAGGTTATAAAGAGACCACTGAAATTGCACGTAAAATGACAATAATTAAGACCATTTAACTTTCTTATCTCTCTATTTTGACTACAAGTTTTAAGTTACATGTATTTCAAAACCCTTAATTAAGACTGTTGAGTGGACATCCTATGTTTAACCCGACGCACTTTTGGCTCGTCCAAAGTCTTGAACCTCTAGCCATGTTAGCCTTGTAGTTTCGGAGTTTATAGTGTGGCGTCCATATTGCTGAACCATATTATATTATTGTTGAGGTGTCAGCTAAAGCCTGTCTCCGCGTGCGGTATTTTCTCGTTGTATTGAAGACTTTTGGTGGTCCTGGTCTGGTTTGTGCTCTTTGTTTGGATTGTTGTCTTTTTGACAATTCTACAGTTTCCAACTTCTCTTCAATGGAATGCATAGTGTTTTCTGCTTTTTTCTTTTATTAAGGGAGCTACGCTTTGATTTTTATGGTGGAGGGGTGGGCTAGGATGAAAATTTGAAAAAAAAAGTAGGATAGAAGTTTGGAGTAAAAAAAAAAAAGCAAGATGACAATTTATGTTAAAAAAAAGGGGGGCAGGATAAACTAATAAAAAGGGCAGGATAAACAAATAAAAAAGGGCAGGATAAACAAATAAAAAAGGGCAGGATAAACTAATAAAACAGGCAGGACCGAACAGATTGAAAACCAAAAAGACAGGACATATATTACAACTAAATAACAATGCAGGACAAAATTATCATCTTAGCCCCCCCCCCCCCAAAAAAAAATAAATAAAATCAAATGGCACAGCTTCCTCATCGTTATGTCTTTTCCCTCAATTTGTGTTTTTTTTTTTGTTATACACCGTTGGTATCGTCCTACTTTTAACATTTACAAGTTTTTATTCAAACGAATAAGAAGGACATATAGACTAAAACACAAGATGGTATACTATTTAAACATGTTAATCCGCATATCTTTGTTTTAACGTACCATCCATTAGCAACAGAATAGAATTCAATGAAATATAATCCAATATTTAATTTATGGCTCACCCAATGTATATACCAACATAAAATACAAAAAGATACATTTTTTACACATACATTGATCTTAATAATAACCTACAGAATTACTATAAATATTTAAGCTATATACCTTACCCGCCTGTACTGTAATTGCTCCCTGTTTGAAAAGACAAGAAAACATTTAAGTGGTTTATATATATTGATTATGCGGAAAAACAATACATAAGACTTAGTGTACAGGTAGTTTAAAATATTTAAAATACACTATACTATTGATATATGCAAACTTTTTATAAGGTTTATATATATAAGTAGTTTAAATTTCTCGGTATGTAAACATAACATATGTTTTGTTACACATGTTACAGTAATTATCAATGATAATATGTAGTGTATTGAATAAAATACAAAACCGTGTCCAAGTTGTATTTAATAATGTTTGCTCATGGTGTACTGCAAATTTGTAACATTACATATGTTGTTGTTACACAATTATGGAAATTGATTGAAACTAAGGAATATATCTCCCTCATGCAAAGCCCTGATTCCTTTGCTGTACGTCTTTGTCCTTTTTGATCACGGTCTATTATCTCTTCATTTTAATAAAAGTTTGAATTTTCAAACTGTATTATGCCTAGAGCATCACCGAAGAGACTGACGTTTACCTGATATATTTGCATTGGTATTATTTTGGGTCTCAAATCGAAAGAAAAGAAATCTAGAATCTGCTTTAATTTTGGTAAATGACGTTTTATGAGCTTTTGAATTCGTATAGGAAAAGAATAATCATTGTGGTGTTATAGGGAAAATATTGCACCATATATTAAAGCTGGGACTATTATACTTACGTACGTTAGTATAATAGTTCCAGATTGAAGTTATAAAAAAGAGTCTGAACATCTGACACAAATTCCAAAACCTCACCCAAATACTTCCTTAATGTTCAGAAAATATACAATATTATTATTCTATTTGGCACTTTTGTTTTTTTGTATACTCTTTTAAGAAATAAGACTGTCAGCTTTTCGTAAGTTATTGTGTTTATTAAAGTGAATGCAAATGTTTGCTACGTCCTATTTTGATCTATTTTATTCAGCTTGATTTCTGTGATGTTATCAGAATATAATTTATAACGTACCTTTTTGTGATATGATCTAATCAATGGCGATAGATAGATATTGATCAAAGTTCTACCTTACTGATACCTATACCCTTATAAATCGTTATCATCTAATAACTAATTCATAGACCATATGTTACGTACCGTTATCTTCTTTATTAAATATAAAAAATAGTAGCATGTGCAGGATCAATAATTCTTCACTAAAACTGTTATAAAATATATAGTTCGAACGATCGTGTCTTTTTTTTTTAACTATTGACAACAAAGTGAATTTAATTGTTATCTTCTTCATTTTGTCTCTGATGGAAAGTTATCTTATTGGCAATCAATGTGTGAATCATTCCTTTTGTTACCTATTCTGACATCGGACTCGGACTTCTTTTAAACTGAATGCTACTGCGCTTAATGCTGTATGCAGTGTTTATTTATTCTACATTGGCTAGAGGTATAGGAGAGGCGGGTTGAGATCTCACAAAACATTGTTTACCCCGCCGTATATTTGCGCCTGGCAGGTGCCTCTGACCTTTGTTAGTCTTGCATGCTTTTATTTTTAGTTCATTTATATGTTTTGCAGTTCAGTTGACTTCCATTTTCTCTGAACAATTGTATGTAGGGGCTAGCTGAGGACCACCTCCGGGTGCAGGATATACTCGCTGCGTTGAAGACCAATTGGTTGCCTTCGGCTGTTGTCTGCTTTTTTGTCGGGTTGTTGATGTTGACCCTGACATTTTCCCCATTTCCATTCTCAATTTTAAATTGCACATCTTCTTACTTTTTAAGTTTCCCAGTGGCAGATCCAGGAGGTCCCTTGGTATGAACCCTCTTTTTTTGGACGATTAATGTATTTGTATATGGCCATATGGTTGGAACCAGACCTTTCTCCTGGTTTGGGAAATGGCTATATCCGCCATTGTTTGTGTCATAAAACTTTTATATTTTCTGAGAAATAAGGAAGAATAATATTACTAAGCTAAGAATAAAAACTTTTCTCTCTGCAATAAAATAAAACCCGTTCCAAACATTGAGAATATGCTCACATTCTCAATATATTTTCAGCTGAGAATTTTTACCAGCAATGTAAGCGGTAAGATGGATGTTTGAAAACTTAGGAAAAATACTAAACTTCGCCAAAATGTAGGTTTTACCTCTTTCAATAAAATAATGTAAAACATGAAAGGAACATAATTATGATAGATAAAATCATATGTAACTTTTTTTAGAAATAGATATAGGAAGATGTGGTATGAGTGCCAATGAGACATATCTCCATCCAAATAACAATTTATAAAAGTAAACCATTATAGGTCAATGTACGGCCTTCAAAACGGAGCCTTGGCTCACACCGAACAGGGTTTAAGTGCATACCACGATTTGAACATTAAAAATTAAAAAAATAATTCAACTTTACCAGATGGACATTTGCACCTTACATTCAATCCATACACCACATATGCTTTAAATATAGTTGACCTATTGCACATTGAACAAACAAATTTAATCAGGAAAACTTAACATTGCTCAATGAACCATGAAAATGAAGCCAAGGTCAGATGAACACTGCCAGACAGTTATGTACAACTTACAATCATTACATGTTTCAAATATAGTGGACCTTTTTGCATATAGTATCTACGAAACAACTAAACTAGGAAAACTTAAGATTGACCAATGAACCATGAAAATGAGGTCATGGTCAGATGATAATTGCCAAACATTACAATCATTATATACATGAAATATAGTTGACCTATTGCTAAAAGTATTAGAAATATAGACCTAAAAAATAGAAAACAAGAATGTGTCCCCAGTACACGAATGCCCCACTCGCACTATCATTTTCTATCTTCAGTGGACCGTGAAATTGGGGTAAACCCTCTAATTTGGCATTAAAATTAAAAAGATCATATCATAGGAAACATGTATACTAAGTTTGAAGTCGATTGGACTTCAACTTCATCAAAAAATTACCTTGACCAAAAACTTTAACCTGAAGCGGGACAGACGGACGAACGAACGTAACAGACTGACATGTGCATCATGAAAAATTTCATACACAAAATATAGTTGACCTATAGCATAGTATTAAAACAACACACAAAAACACAAAAACTTAACTGTAACCACTGAACCATGAAAATAAGGTCAAGGTTAGATGACACCTGATAGTCAGACATGTACACCTCGTAACCACTATCACACCAAATATACTAGACCTATTGCATACAGTATTCGAAAAACAGACCAAAACACAAAAACTTAACTGTAACCATTGAACCATGAAAATAAGGTCAAGGTTAGATGACACCTGCTAGTTGGACATGTACACCTTACAATCATTCTTACACCAAATATAGGAGACTTATTGCTTATAGTATCTGAGATATGGACTTAACCATAAAAACTTAACCTTGTTCACTGATCCATGAAATGAGGTAGAGGTCAAGTGAAAAATGTCTGACCGGCTTGAGGGCCTTGCTAGGTATGCACATACAAAATACTCCTAATTATTCTTTTACTCGTAATAAGAGAAGTAAAGAATACTAAAAATTCTATTTTTTTATCAAAAAGGTTACTGAACCATGAAAATGAGGTCAAGGACAATGAACATATGACAGACGAAAACTTCTTACATATGACATCTATATACAAAGTATGAAGAATCCAGGTCTTCGACCTTTTGAAATATCAAGGTTTTAAGGAGTTATATTTTTTAGTGATCACTGCTTCTCCCAGGTCACTTCCCAATGTTTAGCTTTCTTTAGTCGCAGCTCACAAAAACTTAACTATAACCACTGAGCCATGCAAATGAGGTCAAAGTTAGATGACACCTGCCAGCTGGACATGTACACCTTACAATCATTCTAACACCAAATATAGGAGACCTATTGCTTATAGTGTCTGAGATG
>CM034358.1:86440518-86460490 GCA_019925275.1 Mytilus edulis | reverse complement strand
GAGTTGAATTCCTTTCTTTAATTTGGATAACAATTTTCTATTAACTAATTTAAATAAGTGCAAAGTGTGTTTTCTTGATATCTTAGACATTTTATCCCAATGATTGTATTTTTAGACAGATACATTTACTAAATGAGAGATATTCCTATCTGCCTATAGTTGATTGCATGTAAAATGAGTGCACAAAACATAAACACCCTCCATTACATTCATTTCCTGTTTCAACTTGAACATTTTTAATGACTTTTTCTTGTATTTACAAAATGTACAAACCCTGTGCCACAGTCAATAATAACAGCTGGGGTCCCTGTAGGACCAAATGACTTTCCGAATGACATCTTAATGAATACACGCCCAGAATATTGCAATAAGTATAAAGATGGCTGAAGGAGATGGTCCTTGATGTCCTCAAGGAAGTGACAACTTTGTCAACAGGTTTATTGCTATTTAGTCATAAAACGTAGCTTCCTGTTCTATTTACATATTCATAAACCGGCAATACATAATTTTTGTAATTATATCACGTGAACAAAGTGTTTAAGGAAGTATTTAGTGTTTTATTTTAACAACCAATACAAAAGATGTAGATATTGTTTACTTGGAACGTTGTAAGTGCATTAAATGCATACACCTTTCAGAAAATCCGCCCATTTTCATTTTTGCAGGTAGTAGGGTTGGTTTTTAATGGGGATTGAGGTTAATTGTTGCATACCCGGTTCCACAGTCTACTACAACCGCTGGAAGTCGTCCAGCCATTGTTTATGATTGAATGTATGTTAAATAAAGTTGTTTGGAGTTAAAAACAGAAAGCAGGAAGTGACTCAGCCGGCGACATGAGAAACAACATGGCCGATGGGAGGTGATTACCATATTCTATGCAGAACTTTTATTTCTAAAATTTAACGATAACCACTCAAAATGCAATGGTAAAGTAAATTTGGTGCTCGAACTTGTTTATTTTTAAGTTTCAAGTTAAAATTTCAAACTTAATATATTTTCATAACAAATAAGAAATGTGGTAGATGGACTGAATTATACGGATACCAGTCGAAGGTAAATGAGGTACAAAATGGGAAAATACTTTTTATTTATATTATGCGCATGTATGAATTGGATCTTCAATATTGTTCTAAACAAAAAGCAAATGTTTGTGCTTGTTTTTTTATTATTTCAAATTTTAAAATGCTATATCCGATTGATGTTTTGTTGTTTAAATTAATTGAGGGGGGAAATAGGGGGGGTAAAGAAAATCTCTCTCTCTCTCGTAGTAAAATAATCAGACAGAGACCAGTGGCGGATCCAGAACTTTTCCTAAGGGGGGACCCGCTGACTGACCTAAAAGGGTGGGGGGGGGGCTCCAGTCATGCTTCAGTGATTTCCTATATAATCAAACAAATTTTTCCCACGAAAGGGGGGGGGGGGGGCGGGCCCCCCAGGGCCCCCTGGATCAGCCTATGGAGACACATTAAAACTGGACAAAAGTATAATGAAAATTAACATATATGTTGTATGATGGTCACCGTAATGCCTTCAACAATGAGCAAAGACTATAACACATAATCAGCTAAGTTAAAGATCCCAAAATGATAAGGGAGCTACCATTTGATTTTTATGGGGGGGCTAGGATGAAATTTGAAAAAAATAGGCAGGACAGGAGTTTTGAGTAAAAAAAAAAGGCAGGATGAGACACTTTGCAAAAAAAAAAGGCAGGATGACAATTTAGGTAAAAAAAGTCAGGATAAACTAATAAAAAAAAAAGGCAGGACCGAATAGAGTGAAAAATAAAAAAGGCAGGACATAGATTACAACTAAAAAAAAAGGCAGGACAAAATTTTTCATCCTAGCCCCCCATAAAAATCAAATGGTAGCTCCCTAAGTGTAAAACAATTCAACATGGAAATTAAAATACCAATAAAATAATGCATAGCAAGGTTTATCTTTGAGAGCCTACACGATGATTAATTGACCTTATACATGTGTATGTTAAGATCATATCATGAGATTTTACTGTTCATTTCGGTTCATGAAATTTTAGTGAATTTGGTTGGATTCTACATTTTTTCTCAATAGATGATTACGGTCAACAATTTAATACAGAACATGTAAAAATTTGATGAATATAATTCACATATGAGAGGTTTTTAATAAAACAACAAGATAATTTCATTTTATTCTTCGCAATCTGTTTATATAACCTCTTTAAAATATATTTTTTTTATCACATATATCATTTATTTTTACGTCATACTTAATTTTGTAATTTCTATTTTTAAAAGTTTTGGCCTACTTCTTTTTTTTTATGATGTGAAAAACCCGGATAATTTCAAACATATTTGAAATTGTACTATGTTTTACAATTTGTATGAAAATATTTGTTAAATAGAAATATATTTGTATATATAGTGTCTCATAAGCCTATCTAGGCTGGGTATTTGTCTTATTTTGTTATTGTGCAATGTATATTATATAATCTGTATAAAAAATCTGTAGACAATTATGTGACACTTTAATAAAATAAATTATTTATTTTATTTTAATTTTATAAAAAAGAAGATTTGGTATATTATTGCAAATGAGACAGTCACACTCTCCACAAGACACCCAAATGACACAGATATTTTAACAACTATATGTCACTGTTTGAACAAAGCCTACACCACACAGTCAGCTATAAAAAGCCATGAAAATACAAATGTAAAACAATTCAAACGAGTAAACTAATAACAAATGTAAAAACAATTCCAACGAACGAAAACTTTTCTAAAATTGCAGAAAGTTATTTGTATTTCCAGTTAATCATTTTATCTTGTAATCAATAATATGGAATTTAATGACAAACCTTGTCCGTTTATGAAGTTTGAAATTATTTATAAATCAATGTTTCAACTCCCTCAGGGAAAGTTGACCTTAGATAGATTTGGCTATGTTTTTAGGTCCTTTTTGGTCGCATAGTTCTTCAACTGTATCGGTACTATACATCCTTGGCTTTCAAATGTTTTGCATAGAACGTTCATGCATGATAAATTCCAGAATGAAGCTTCGAATGCATGAATATAACTTTTTGTTTTTCAATTTTAAAAAGCACTGACCAGATCGATACCACTGCTTGTGGACTATATGTCCCCGATGATATCATCAGCTCAGTAGTCAGTTATACGGTGATGACATGATTTCTTACAAAACGTTTTGAGATGGTCCGTTTATGGATTTCGATATTATTTAAAAACTAAGGTTTTAACTCCCTCAGGGAAAGTTGACCTTAGTTGAATGGGAAAGATCCATTTGCGCCAAAAATGCGGCCTTTTGCGCCACAACTTTTTCTCTCCAATGCTACGTTTGCGCCACTTGTTTTAAAATTACATGGTATCGTTTGCCCCAAAAATAAAACATACGATTGCGCCAATTAGAAGAAATGACTTCCCTCCTCCTTTATTCGGCAAATGTTTCTTTTTCTGAAAGATACTTTCTTCTTACTGCTACTGCATGGGTACTTTCCAAATTAATGTATGTAGTAGCTTGTAACTCCACAAGACAAACATGGAAGGATGAAATGCATAAAAACAGTTCATAATAATTCTTGTGGAATGCTTCTACTCCATGCATTACCGGTACGTCTTTCGGTAGATAGAGTTTTAGTCCATAAGGATGATGGGAAGAAAGCACTGTGTCATTAAACATATGTGGCTAAAACATAATCAGCAAAAGCTTCTATTTTCTTCTCTTTTGGTATATCTTGTATTAAATAATCAGCAAAGCAATAAGTTTTATTCAAGTTCTCTCTGTACATGGACTTTCTAATGCATTTCAAGTCATTTCTCTCCAGATGCTCATCTTCATGGTGAAATATCTCCGAACAAATGATACTTTTTAAGCAAAGAATTAGAATAAAGATTAACCATTAATAATTATGATAGATATGTGTACAGGTAAATTGGCGCAAATGAGTTCCAAATATTTGCGCAATTGATACATTTGGAAAACAAAATTTGACGCAAATGATACCCCTGAAAAACAGTAATTGGCGCTAAAGGACTGCTGCCAGTTGAATTTGGCTATTTTTGTTTGGTCGTATATTGCTGGATGATCAAATAAGATGTACATGTGAAGAATGTACTGACTTCGTTCTTATCCCTATTCATTCTTCCTTTCATCATTATTTCGTTTTATGTTCGTTCGTTTTTCATTCATATATTCAAACATATTGACACAATTTTTACAATGAACTTAATATCTAAAACAAACACTTATAGTAAACATCAAGCTTCAAAATAGACACAGAATCTAATGATTATAAAATCACACACTTTTTATTAAAAGTGAAACGCGTAATTATATTAATATTCAAGAACAAAATAAATTTACATTTCTGACGAATCGATTTAGATATACTTAGTACCAATGCTTTTTTATGGATTAGCATTATATGAATATATTACAAAGTAATGTTTGTTCAAGGTATTTTAATATTTATATATTTGTTATAAAATCGTTTAAGGCAATACGCTATCCTAAAAGTTGATTGTAATTCCGACCTAATCGATTTCGCCATGAAAACATCGAATTTTTCTTCGACCAGTAACAAAAAGAAAGGTAATTTTGTATTTCAAATAGTCTAATCTAATTAATTTTTATTCATTTTTTAATGCATTTTTACATATATTTATTAGGTTTCAAACGATATTTATTAATTAAAGCAATACGAACATTCAAGATAAATAAATTAAAATAAAGATAGAAAGTATAAAAATATGCATCGTGTTTTTTCTATGTTGTTATGTTATGCTATTGTTTCAGAAAAAGGGAGAAGGTTTGGATCCATTAAAACGTTTAATCCCGCTGCAAATGTTTGCCCCTGTCCTAAGTCAGGAATCTGATTTACAGTAGTCGTCGTTTGTTTATGTAATTTATACCTGTTTTTCGTTTTTTTTTTAATATAGATTAACCTGTTGGTTTTCCCGTTTAAATGGTTTTACACTAGTATTTTGGGGCCCTTTATAGTTTGTTGTTCGGTGTGAGCCAAGGCTCCGTGTTGAAGACCGTACATTGACCAATAATGGTTTCCTTTTGTTTTAAATTGTTATTTGGATGGAGAGTTGTCTAATTGGCACTCACACCACATCTTCCTATATCTATATATCAATTTGAAAGAATCGATCAAAGTTTCAGCATTCAATTATATTTTTCCTATATTTATTGGCAAGTGCATATTTCATTTGAAGCCTTCATAATCAGATAGAGTCAATGTATTTATCTTATGTTATAATGGATAGGACTTTGTGTCCTTTGTCATTTTGTTAGCTGTTTCTGGTGCTTCGTGCTGATTTGTAAGTCCTTTTATATCTGAGTTTTGCCGTGTCTTCTCATAATGTGCTGTTACACAAATGTCTGCGGTAAGGAAAGTGATGGATGTTGAGGGCTCACTAATATTTTCAACTTCGCCATTTTCTGTATTTGCCTGTTTCAAGTCATGAACATGTTGTTATGTGGCTATCGTTGGTTGATCTTTTTCATATTTTTAACTTAATGTCTATTAATTGTTTTCAGCCTAAATTAGACCTCGTCAAATCAAATGGTTTCATTAAACAACGCAAGTGAGGAAGAACTGCCATATTCCTGACTTGGTATATTTTCCGAAGACACTTGTAGATTAAATCTGTTTTATAGGTAGCAAAACCTCGCACTTGGATACCAGGCTGAAGTTAGCAAACAAAAACTAGCGAACAATAAGCCAGCGAACAATAGGGCGATATATCGAACGTGGATGACAGTTTTTTTTTTAAATTGCCGGTCAAATTCGGTATCCTTGAGTTATTTTTAGATTAAATTGAAAAGATACTTTCCTTTTTTTTTTTTTTTTTTAAGTTTTATACCCCCAGTAGTATATGACATATACAAATATGTCGATGTGGTATATTTTCCAATCAGAAAATAATCGATTGAAGTTGAAACGGCGAAGATAAACGCAACTTTAGGTCACCGTACGATCTTCAACAATGAAGAAAACCTGTATCGTAAAGTCAACTATAAAGGCCCTAAAGGTCTTTCAATGTTGTGATGTTACACTATTGTTTCAGATAAGGGAGAAGGTTTGGTACCATTAAAACTTTAAATCCATTTGCAAGTGTTTGCACCTGTCATAAGTCAGGAGTCTGATGTTAATTAGTTGTTGTTTGTTTAGGTGGTTCGTATGTGTTTCTCGTTTTTCTATATAGGTTAGATCGTTGTTTATTTTCGTTTGAATGGTTTTATACTAGTAATTTTTGGGGGCCCTTTATAGCTCGCTTTTTTTGTGAGACAAGGCTCCTTTAATGGTTTACATTTATAAATTGTGATTTGGATGGAGAGTTGTCTCATTGGCACTCACACAACATCTTTCTATACGTATCTATCTCCCTACATGGCATTTCAAACGAGAAAACTTACGCTATAGTTTCTTACTATAAATTTTACAAAAGAAGTGACATACACAGACCAATGGCAACCATTGAATTCCAGTCTTCTGACTTGATGATACCGTCTAATAAAGAATGCGGCGGAGCTTGTTGTTGTGAACGCTCCGCCCCACCTCAACACGGAACAGCAGTGTTGCAGCACACCATACGAACACACTGGAAAAACCCGTTGCAGATGGCTTATCGCAATAAATCGTTACGAAATACAAAACCATGCAAGTAACATAAAAACAATAGACATAAAGCATCGGCAAAAGAGTACTCGCAGTAAATTGAAACACTCTCCAAGCCAATTACAATGAATCAATAACTCATGATTTCCAGACTAAAGGATCAACTAGTACACAACCAACGAATTTAGTGTAGGGACGATCCGAGAAACGTGTGGTATTTGTCGCGTTGTTTTTGGAGGTTTTTTTTTTTATCATTTGTTTGTTGTTTCTTCGAGAAATTCTCAAAATTCACAGGATAATAAACTAAATTTCAGAAATGACAACAAAATTTCGACAGCGATCAAATGGAGGAAAAAATGCAAAGTTCCTTATAGATCAAGTCAAAAGCAAGCCAGTGAGTATGAATGAGGGTGTGGATGAGGTTAAATACAGAATAGAGAATAATGGACAAAAGTAATAACTGAAAAAATAGAGAAAAAGTAGCAAACATATAAAGAATAGAGAATAATAGGGTGTTAGAATATAGAGAATAGCTGTAAAATTAAAGAATTGGGTAAAACTATGACCGATTTTATAGAACATGCATGTATGATACTTCCTGCAATATTATTCTGGCTGAATAAAACTTCAACTCACATTTAAATACTGATGACAAGATCTATGATTTATAAAATTGAGAATGGAAATGTGGAATATGTCTCAAAGAGACAACAACCTGACCAAAAAGCTGACAACAACCGAAGTCACTTGGTTTTCAACACAGCGAGAAAACTGCGCACCGGAGGTGCATGGTCACTATCTGGCCCCTAAATAAAAATATGTACTAGTTCAGTGCAAATGTGTATTACTACCTATAACGTCTATGTTATATAGGCACTTACGTTTTAATATTGTATTTATATTGTGTCATAGATCAAACTTTGTCGTTCGGTGTATGTTTACTTGTTTATGTTTAAATGACTTTTTGATCGAATTTAACCATTTCAAATTATATCATATAGTGTGTCTTTTTATGTTGTAATGTTACACTATTGTTTATGGTGAATGTTGGCGCCTGTTAAAACATTTTATTCACCTATCCTAAATGAAGGGCCTGTTTATCAGTTGTTGTCGTTTTTTGATGTGGTTCATATGTGTTTCTCGTTTCTCATTTTTATATAGATTAGACCGTTGGTTTTCCTATTTGAACGCTAGTCATTGTGGTGTCCTTTATAGCTTGCTGTGTGGTGTGAGTCAAGGCACCGTGTTGAAGGCCTTACTTTGACCATATCTTTTAACTTTTTATACATTGTGACTTTGATTAGGAGTTGGATTTATACCACATCTTCTTGTTTTTAAAGATACTAAATATAAATATGTATATCTATCGAATTAATGCCTTGTGACTATCATTGATGGATTTGAATTGATAGATTCATATTTTTCCTTTGCATCCTGAATATGCATGAAATATTTGCTACTGACCGGTAAGCAAGCAACAATTCCTTATATATATATGTTACTTTTCGAAATATAAAAGGTCTTGCAGAAAGTGGTCCAATCCTTTTAATTAGGCAAGCTGATAGACAGAAACAATAGCTCGTTTACATTTCATAATAGATATAATTATATGAAAATCAGGGTGCCTGTTGCGTAGCTACTCATGAACGCAACAAGATGTGCATTCGACAAATTTGTTCGAGATAAGAAGATGCGGGACTATCCACAACAATACAAAATAATAGTACTGAAATAAGATAATGCATTAGTGTTAAGTTTTAATTTCTAAAACAAAAACAAGGCAAACTAATAACAATAGAAAATTCAAAGCATTCCAAAAATAAGTATAAAAAAAGAAGATGTGGTATGATTGCCAATGAGACAACTCTCCACAAGAGACCAAAATGACACAGAAATTAACAACTATAGGTTCTCGTACGGCCTTCAACAATGAGCAAAGCCCATACCGCATAGTCAGCTATAAAAGACCCGTTTTAATCATTTTCCATTAATTGTTAATGAAGAGTGTACTTTTCATTTTTTTTATTTTAAAATGTTCTTTTAGACACCATAAACAATCTTTATGTTGAACGACGTTCATAAATTGCAACTGACATATAAATCTGAGTTTTAACGCAAATCAAATCAAAACTTTATATACATTATAACCATATTTGTGAATAAGAGGAGTTGTTAGGTACTTGACGTATATCAAATTAAACAGGCTTAACAGTTATAACTTTCTTACTAAATTTATTTAGTCTGATAAATCGAGATTAAACAAACAAAAGATCCTAACGAATGTAATAAAAAGAATCAAGATAAGGGGTAGTGTTGTTGGTAAATTTTTAAAAGTAGAAAATATAGAGTTAAAATATTTCATAATTGAATGGAAAAAAACTGGATCTATATAACAGGTATGGATATTTCATTTTTATTATTTACAGGTTTTACATAAAGTTACATATGATTCGAGAGCCAAAGGATGGGTTGGGCCACAAAAAGAAACTCATTCAAAATGGGTGAAAGCTCGAGGAGCAGTTATGGTTTGTATGTCTGAATATGACATCAGCCGGTGACAGATACCGGATATTAAAAAAAAATAAGAAATAAGAAGATGTGGTATGATTTCCAAAGCTCCCGACCGTGCAAGACTCTCGTGGGTAGTCAAGGTCGTTAAAAAGCACCCTAGGCGTGATTCTAACCAGAATATTCAGCTATGAAAGAATATGTGAAAAAATGTGAAACAATTCAATCAAGGAAACTAACGGCATAATGTAAAACAAAACAATTTACCAATAACAAATATAACAGACACGAACCAATGACAACCACTGTTCTGTATGCTCCTGACTTGGCATTGGCTCATACAGAATGTCTGACTTATTTCGAATGTATAACGAATATGTAAAATATCAATGACATCTGTGTATACATGCATATCTGTACACCTGTAAAATATCAATGACATCTGTGTATGCATATCTGTACACCTGTAAAATATCAATGACATTTGTGTATGCATATCTGTACACCTGTTAAAAAAATTAAAAAAAGTATATGTGTTATCATTTGATAAAAATAATATATACTAAATACAACTCCACACCATAGTTGACATATAATTACCAGTTACATACTGTATCCTAGTAACAAACCGTACCCCCTTCAAAAAAAATAAAAATAAATTTGGAAACAGAGACGTTTACAACAACTATTGAAAAAGATGAGGGGTGGTTATACCTCTATATATACCTGAAAAAATTGAATTCATGCATATGGGTTTCTTTATTTTGCCTGCCAACATCCATGGAAAAGTGAACTGAAAACTACCCATATCCACTTTGACCTTCCTCTTTTTTCAAATCTTTTCTTTTGAACTCAAGAATTAGAATACACCTTATATATATATATACATTAAGCTTTAATTCATTGATGGACGAAGAAACAATTGATATATTCATATTTTATTTGATAATTTGTCTTATAATGTAATCTCTCCCTTTCTTAGTTTATATTTAAGGCTTTCCACAAGATTTTTACATTTGTTAGAACGGTATGATGACTGCTACTTGCTTCTTAATATTGTTTTTTTTGGTGTTTTTTTCCCCTAGTTCCTTGGTATTCGTAATGCAACAAGACCTAGAATAGATGTCGCATCATTAGTAAGGGCAACGGTAAGATATATATGATGTTAATACCAAGTAAAGTATTTATATATTTATTGTGTAAAAATGTCATATACAGTTTGCCTTTCAATTTTTACTTCCCATCATGAAAATACTATTTTGAAATTCAAACGTTAATCTAGAAACATGCTGATCGAAAAAAAGGAGTTATCTCCCTTACACTATTATTTTGACAAGTCACCAATGATATATTATGCTATGCATTTACTCTTATCAAAATATGGAACTGTACTAGAATGAACTTACATTTATGTTTATTGTCACGAATATTATTATATTTTCAGAAGAATAGAACGAGTTTCTCAAAGATGACAGACGTCGACCAGGACGACAGCATACAGGTAGACACCACATAATTCCTCATATATATTTTAAATATAACTGTGTCAAAATGATCTCTTGCACAGGGGTAGGCGATTCTTCAGCTGTCTTTGTCGACAAAACAAAGTAGAGCTGCTGTATGTATGCAATACTATGCAGAAAAATCATTGCAAAGTTGGCTTCTATAGCTTGGTACAGATATTTTCTACTTTCTGTTCAAAGTTACTTTTTACAGATAAATTTTCTTTAATTCACAAGTGTAAAATATAGAAAATGTTTAGGAGTGTTCGAAACCCAAGATCAAACTCCTCAGGCGAGTTAAATTGGAGGTCGAAATACTTTTGCGCCAAAAATACCTCCTTTATCGCCCCAACACAATTGCGCCAATAAAAGAACTACGTTTGGGTCACGAATTTTTAAAATTCTAAGTACCATTGCATAAAAATAAAGAAACGATCCCGCCAATTTAAAAACTAAAATAAAAAAAACCAAAAAAAAACCAAGTAATTTCTACTCACTTATCCTGGTTTCGAACTGGCACTAGTAGTTTAAACGGTGGGAGTTTACGTCGTTTCAAAGCACATGTTCCGAGTATTCAGATAAAACATAACAGCCTGGCAATATAAGTTTATTGAAATTTGAAGTTTAAGACACACGTAGTCTTTCAGTCGAGTTCTCCTCACATATAATTCTGCCACTTCTCTTGTACAATTTTGAAGCTGCTTGATTTGGAATGTTACACCCACATGTCCAAACAAAGTAAAACATAAGCAACACCTAATCTGGTCTTTAAGTAATACGAGTCCTCATTATTCAATGATTTTTTTCTTCTTTTAAACGATGTATAATAGAAAGTTAATTTATCGCAACGTAATTCCGTTATCTGGTGCAATTGATGCCGCTGAAGAATACACTTTTGCGCAAATGATATAATTGTACTAAATAGTAAATGACGCAAAGATACTTGCAACCCTTAGAAGGCTGTGATAGATTTGACTACTTTTTTTTATGTTCCTTTGGTCACATAGCTTGACACATAGATCAAAGAATGGAAACGTGAAATATGTCAAAGAGACAACAACCCGACCGACGAATAGAAACAAAAGTATTCATTTGCATATACATCCTTCAATTTCTAAATGCTGAACTAGAGTATCTCTGGTGAGATACATGTAAGCTCTTAAACTAAAGCGCTTAAAATGCAGATTTGTTTGAATTAAATGGTAATTTCTTTTTACAGGTTACACTGCGAAACCCGTCTCACATCAGTAGACCATTCGACACAACGAAACCAGGTGGCGCTGTATGGACATCGCCAAAACCAATCGGCTCAGCCAAAGAACGATCGAAATACTTTAGTTTCGATAGACCGAAGACATCCGATCGTACCCGACTATCTTCGGCCGTTAGCAGCCATCAAGCGCAATATTTAAAGAAAATTTTACAAGAAAAAGAGAAAGAACTTCAAATGATGCAGAGATTGTTATCAAAGTCAACCGAAGAAAACTCAAAGTTGTCAAAAGAGCTTGAAGGGTATGAAATACAATACTTATAAAACTGAAAAATGTTTGTCAAGTTCTCCGTTTCAGGGTATTTTCATTACTTTTGTTTACGTTTTTATGTACATTAGATTTAGAAATGACTCATCGCAAATGAATCTGTTTAAATTTTGTTTAGAATGCTATACGAAAGACAACGGATGTTTTACGTTTAAATTAGGGACCATGGTCATGCAGTTTTTTATACTACTATTTTTGCTTCTGTAATTTGTGATTTTATCGTCTGCTCATGATACAATTTTATCAGATCTCTTATGGATTCAGTATTTGAGCATAAGAGATACAAAAGTATTGCTCATTTTATAGATTTGACAGCAATATTTAAAAAAGATAAATGTTTCTGTTTATTTCTCGCTTACAGTGAATTATATTTTGCCCTGTCAGTGTTTTTAAATAGGTACCTTCAACATTTAAGTTCTGCTTATAATTATATTTCAGATATCAGGGTAAAAACTATGATGAAATCTATGTAGAAAATCTCAAGTTGAAAGAATCTATTTCAAGAGTTTCTAAAGAAAATGTTATACTGAGAGGGCAGCTTCAACAGGATAGAAATCCTGCTGTTCAAAGAATGTTAGAAAAAGAGAAGCTGCTGAGGAAACAACACACATTATGACCAGATTAAACCTTACAATGTAAGATATCATGTGACACACACTCAACAAATCAAATGCCATCATTTGATGATGTCTACCTGAAATAAACGCAACAGGTTGTCTTTTTTAATTGCACTGAATGCGTTCTGTTAACTTGTTAATCCAATATATTACTTATTTCGTTTTACACGACCAGACTTTGTTTACTAAAGTCCTAACCAAAAACATTTTATTAGAAAATAGTTGGTTAATCATACCGTCACTAACTTGTTGAAAAACACGGGGAGATTGGATCGAGAGGATTGACGGCTAAGTGGTCAATTAATTCATGTAATAAACTTATGAATTCGAACACTACACGTGGAAAAAAGTAAAATCACAAAAATACTGAACTCAGAGGAAAATCAAATCGGAAAGTCCCTAATCACATGTCAAAATCAAATAACAAAACACACCAAAAACGAATAGACAAGAACTGTCATATTCCTGAATAGTCCATTTGCCAATTACCGATTTGATTCTGTTATTACACACTTTTTAAGCAAATTACTTCCCTTTGTCAATCGTAGACTGGTTCAATAGTTCAATACGGACAAAATTGGCTTAGCCAATGCAAAGCATGATGAATTGAAAGTTATGTATCGGCGGTTTAACTAATTTTTCACGAAAAATTATTTCTGATGTCAATAGTATTTAGTTAAACAACAAATTAATGTTATAAAAGATTTAAAAACCTTATAAATTACTCACATTACGCACATATAGATTTGTCGGTCTGCTAGCTCTCCATTGTAAATAAAAATTAATGTCCCTCATAAGGGAGACAACTTTTTAGGGATCTCTAATTACAGGGCCAATAACGGGAATTGGCAAATAGCCTATTAGTACAGGCATTTTCAAATGTAGCTTGACTCAAATCTTTATTGACGTGGATTGTCAGTTTCATGCCAAAGGTGAAGCTAGTTCATTCACATTAATCTGGTTTCCGCCATTACAAAAATAGCTATCGCGTTACAGCCAGCTGTTTGCGGGAAAATGTTCTCTCTTGACTTTTCATAGCTTTATCATTGACAAGTTTAAGTCCGCAAAAACTATTAAAAAATAATTAAAAAAAGATTAAACAGACAGCTTATCATTATACATGTAAAAGAATAATAAAAAGAAAAAAGGGGGTCACCGGGCAAAATTTGTTAAGGCATTCAAATGGATAAAACCAGAGGATTCCGAAAATCTGACCAAAATTCCAAAACGTGACAAGCGAGCTTCCTTTCAAGGTTTAGTGTGACGTCCAGTTTCATATTTAGTGTTAGGGTCAGCTGAAGTCCGCCTCAGTTCGAGGGATTTTCGCTCTGTGTTGAAGACACATTGGGGCATGGCTGTTTTCTGTCCTTTAGTCGGTTTGTTGTTTACTTGGCATATTCCACATTTCAATTCTCTATATCACGACACACAAAATAATGTCATTTGAATTTCAACAAAACTCCACACACAGATTTCAACCACTTACCAGTATCAACATTCACGTAGAACTTCGAAACCTGGCTTTAAAACTTCGATGCTCTGCAAGTTACAACAACTTCTTTTCTACAAGTGTATTCCGTCGTTCAAAATATACATCGAAAATTGGTTTTCCCGTTTGAATTGTTATATACTAAAAAGTCTAGTATTTTGGGGATATTTAAAGCTGTTGTTCGTTGTGAGCCAAGACTCCGTGTTGAAAACCGTAGTTTGACCTATACATGTATAATGGTTAACTTTTATAGAGTGTGACTTGGATGGAGATTGTCTCATTGGAAAATCATACCACATCTTCTTATATCTATATAGAGTTGTTCTTTTGTCGACTGTTTTTTATTATAAATTCAAGCACATATCTTCCTCATGCACAGCTCTGACTTACAAGATGATTTCAGCTTCCCAATTGTGAACTTTCAATTTATATGTAGCAACAATTCAACAGCGCCTATATATGAGTATATATCTCCAAATTGATACGATGTTCCCACGCTTGTATTTCCTATTATGATTTTCTTGATAGAGGGTTGCTGCTCACAAGGAGCTTTTAACCAAGAGTTCCAAATGATGAAGTTGAAATCATCCCTTCATAAATTTTACGGACGCCATCACGAGTTGGTTGACCGTTATGGATGTATCGGATATGTTGTCAGTTGTTTAGATTTATGAGTTGACTGTCCCTTTGGTATCTTTCGTCCCTCTTTCTTACGTCGCAACTACAATTTCCTTCTCTTTTCATGAATGTGACCTACCAAATTAGACTATTTGCCGGATTTGTAATAACACGAGGAACACGACGGTGTTGCATGTGGAGCAGGATCTGTTACCCCTCCGGATCACCTGAGATCACCCATCAAGTTTTTGGTGGGGTTTGTGTTGCTCAGTCTTTGTTGGGGTTTGTGTTGCCCAGTCTATGGGTTTCTTTGTTGTTTCTTGTGTACCGTTATTTGTCTTTTTCGTTTTTAGGCATGGCGTTGTCAGTTTATTTTCGATTTATTAGTTTGACTGTTCCTCTGGTATCTTTCGCCCCTCTCTGATTTCTGTCCCGCATTTGGCTATACTTTTTATCAATTTTAGTTTATACGCTCTTCATGTTGTTAATAAGTTTTGGTTTTTAAAAGATGTTGTCCCAAGCAACAGTGAAGAGACATATATAGTCAAAATGCGCATCGAGTGAAGACACATTTGTACCGTTCATGCCATTTATACATCAGATTAAAATCCAAATATTGAAACGAAGTGACAGTACTGTAGTTTCTGTTTTACTAGAGGATCCCGTCATAAAAATCTAACATGTACTTTTTTTACGGAATATTTAAAACCTTTGATACAAATAAAAACATCGGAACATTATTTTTTTCCCTCTTTATCCGTTCATGTCAAATTATGCTTACAACAACCAAATGCTTTAAATATGCAATACATGATATTTTACAAAGAGGGCGAAGATACAAGGACAGTCAACTCTAATCTAAAACAACTGACAACGCCATGGCTAAAAATAAAAAGACAAACCAAAAAACAATAGTACACACGGACACAATAGAAATAAGAATAAACAACACGAACCCCACCAAAGATAGGGTGATCTCAGGTGCTCCGGAAGGGTAAGCAGTATCCTGCTCAAGTGCACCGTCGTGTTGATTAGTGATTACAATCGGTAAATAGTCTAATTCGGTAGGTCATATTCATAAAAGGGAAGGGATTGTAGTTACGACGTAAGGAACATATCGATATCATTTTGAAACGGTATTCCATAACGGTCAACCAACTCGTGATGGGTCCGTAAAATTTACGAGGGATGATTCAACTTCACATTGGAACTCTGGTTTAATAGCTTCTTGTGAGCAGCAAACCTCTATCAAGAAAATCATGATAGGAAATGCAAGCACGGAATATCGTATCAATTGGAGATATAACCCGTATGCGTGCTGCTGGAATGTTGCTACTTAGAAATGGAAAGTTCACAATTGGAAAGCTGAAATCATCTACTTTGTCGTAAAGTTTTTTTTCAACCGACCTCATTGTCAATTTCTAGATGTAAGTAAGATATGAAGCCGACTTAACTGTATCTGTAGTATCCTTTATCTCTAGTTCGATTGGATAGATGCGTTCCACATAGTCACAAATTTTGAATTGTTTAGTGAAAGAACATCATCTATATAGCGGAAAGTAGAGTTAAAGGATATTGCTAATTCTTATCTTTCAACCTGACTACAAATGTCTTAATACACAACAACTCGATTAAACTCTGTAACCAAAACTCTGTAACCATAAACCAGTGAAAATGCTGATTGTTATCTAACTTTTTTCATGGAAGATAGATTAGTTATAATGTGTAACATTTGTATTCATCTAGCACTTTTAACTGTCATAATACAGCAGTTACAAAAATGGGTCACAATTTTATGCTCATTATGCAACGAAAATTGACAATATCTGCAGTATCATTTAGATCGCAGCAATAAACTAACACTTTTAATTAAAATATAATGAAAAATTGAAAATAAATGCAGATCTTAGTCAAAAATGCTAACACCTAGACACATTTATAACAATGAAAACACCCGTACCGTATCATATCAGGTCATGGTACTGTAAACACCTCAATGTTACCTTTTAATCAGCTACATTGTTGATATAATTACAGATTTTGTGATATGTTTTATTTAATTGACACACATTAACGTGTCATAGTGATTCTTAATGACATTTTATCAGTAATTAATATCAAACTAGCTGCGGTTATCGTGGTAGCATTCTCGATTCGAATACGAGAGTTAGACCGTTCGATTTGTTGCCGAGTTAAAGCAAAGTCTTCAAAGTCGGTATAGATAACTTCCCAGCATCTCCAAACTGTGTGTTGGAGTGAATGCAGACTGATTGAAATCGATCAGAATGATGTATCATGGTTGGATTCCATGTCTTCCTGTGGACTGTTGAAAACACTCATTTTGAAAATTCAACTCAGCTTGTCATTGTTGCCAAACACATGGCATCGATTTATTATATTACATTGAGGGGCGAGATAAATCTGCATATGAATGCATTTCATCAAAATCTGAAAAACATTTTTGACAGTGTTTAAAATAAAGTTTATTTCCATGAAATACATATACTGGAATTACAGAGTGGTGAATTTTTTTTTAATGAAGACTATTGTTTATAAATATAAAACAATTGACTAAACTCAGACCATGTTTGGATATCGATATCAGATACAATGTATAAAAAATTCAATTAAGAAATGAATACCATTGAGTAAGAAACAATAAGGTTTTGATATTGACATTTAAAATAAGTTACTTATTGTGATATTGTGCTATCATTGTAAGTTTTCAATTCTAGTCTTACGTTTTTGCTAATGTGAGTAGACTATATGCCTTTTTTGATGGTGGTTTTATGTCTGTTTGTTTTGTTAATACATCTTTGTCAGTTCAAAGTATATGCGATTGCTATACACATGAGAGTTTAGCTAGCTATAACACCAGGTTTACTCCGCCATTTTTTACTAAGGAAAAGGCATGTACCAATTATCAGTTGTTATCCATTCGATTGATGTGTTTGAACATTTAATTTTTGCCGTTTTGAAATTTCTTCGGAGTTTTTATTTTTATGTGATTATACTTTTAATGTTGTATACGGTAATAACACTCCATGGAAGCAAGGTACCATAATTCAAATATGTACGACAAATGGATGACTAACGTACTATGCATTTGATATGGATTACAGTTCACCAAATCAAAATAAGTGGTCTTCGTTTTGTTAGTCACGCTATTACTTAGGAATTAGCAGTCTTATATTAAAAGAAATGCAGGCAATTATCTTACAAAACTTAACGTTACAAACGAAAGCAACAGTAGTACACCACTGTTTGAAAGTCATAAATCGACTGGGAGAAAACAAATCCGAGAAACACATGAACTAAAAGAAGGAAACAACGAAACAACAGAAACAATGAAGTGAACAAAAACAATCGACACTACAACACAGAGAGACACGAACTATAAAAGAGGGACGAAAGATACCAAAGGGACAGTCAAACTCATAAATCTAAAACAAACTGACAACGCCATGGCTAAAAATAAAAAAGAAACAGAAAAACAATAATACACACGACACAACATAGAAAACTAAAGAATAAACAACACGAACCCCACCAAAAATTAGGGGTGATCTCAGGTGCTCCGGAAGGGTAAGCAAATCCTGCTCCACATGTGGCATCCGTCGTGTTGCTTATGTGATTACAAATCCGGTAAATAGTCTAATTCGGTAGGTCATATTCATGAAAGGGAAGAGGATTGTAGTAACGACGTAAGGAACATATCCGATATCATTTGTGAAACGGTTATTCCATAACGGTCAACCAACTCGTGATGGCGTCCGTAAAATTTACGAAGGTATGATTTCAACTTCACCATTTGGAACTCTTTGTTTAATAGCTTCCTTGTGAGCAGCAAACCTCTATCAAGAAAATCATGACAGGAAATGCAAGCACGGGAATATCGTATCAATTGGGAGATATATACCCCGTATGCAGGTGCTGCTGGAATGTTGCTACTTAGAAATGGAAAGTTCACAATTGGAAAGCTGAAATCATCTCTTTTGTCGTAAAGTTTTGTTTTCAACCGACCCTCATTGTCAATTTCTAGATGTAAGTCAAGATATGAAGCCGACTTAACTGTATCTGATATAAGATAACTGACATGTATAAGAATGACCGTTTCCTACGTAGTCTACACTGATGCCTCACACCTTATCAATATGTATAGGAGCAATATATTTACAGTTTTTACAAAAAAAGTATGCTTATTTGATAAAAAGACCTGTGACCCTTTTCATAAAGCTACAAGATGATTGATTTAGTTAGGATGTAACACTTCAATACAGGAATTAAAATTTAAGCACGTAAACTGAAGTTTTGTTTTATTGTTCACTGACGTCACTTACGCCGATTAAAAAAATTTAGTTATGTTAGATATGTATGTGACAGTTGTTATTCATTCGTTTGATGTGTCAGGGACTTTTCATTTTGAATTTTCCTCGAATGTCAGTATTTTCACAACTTACACAACGATCAGATTGGTTGTTGTTTAAACAGCGACCTGTCTTTAATATTTTCATTCAATTAAATGCAGTTATTATTTAATTGGTGATTATTAACGTAATTATTTAGAAAGACATAATAACCTTCAATCAGTGTTTTATGTAAGTATCCGAGAAAGAAATTTAAACAACAAAAGTGACCAGAACAATCAGTCAAACATGACATAAATCGCCAATTGACATTTTGTAAGAGTTGTTGTCTGTGTTGAATTTTACCATTTTTTGAATATATCATAAAAGATACAGACTAAATTAAACATGGCCGAACTTGTCATATAATTACCGCATAGGAGTTATTAACCTTGTGAAGACGATATTATTTTCAGATAAACCATAACAGATGGAATTCAATTGACCCTTTAAAGGAATAATTGCAATTTTTTTTTGAATTTTTGTGTTCAGAAACTATAATAAATATAGAGAGAGAGAGAGTAAATCAATATGCATTGGTGAATTTTTCAATTGATTCCTAACAGAAGTCATGTCTCCTGTAAAATGATTTAGGTCAATTTTTGTATTTTTTTTATGTATTATAATTCTGGTACCTTTGATAACTATATTCACTATAAACAGAAAAAC